>SPJY01018126.1:0-17771 GCA_005191435.1 Raddia distichophylla
TTGTGGTACAGTTGATACAATTCGCTAAATTCTACCTAGAAAATGCCATCGCCATTAATACCATTATGGAAATATTCATTATTAATGGCGATGGCGAAAGATGAGTAGCTATACTTTTATCGAGACATCCTAATGTACAATTGATGCAGTTGCCATAGTCATGTGGAGAGCTTAGGCATGTTGGCGCCGCGACAAACGATTTGCCTAGTTTGAATGTCCATCTTACGTTTTCTGCTAGCTCTAGTTGTGAGACCATCAGTGCTGATGTTGCAAAAAATTTATCCCTAGCAAGCTTTTGCTTTCTAGGCTTATGGATGATCTGTTCGTAGTCAGTATATGGTTTTGCATTAGACCCTGTTTTCTTCACCGTGGCCATTTCCAAGAACCATTGCCCCAGAGGAAGGTCGTCAGATTTTTCACCACTCTTCGATGTTTTCTTTAATCTCTTTGACACTTCCACTGACATCCATAGCGGAAGAATGTGGCTCCACATCTTGAGACGATTCTGAACATCACTTACTTGGCGCACCTAACCCTTGAGATGTTGTTGGCGCTTGTATTTTGGGTGTCGGCGGAGTAGAGATTTTCTTTGTTGCCAGTGGAGAAGTACAATTTTTGTTTGGTGCCAGTGGAGGAGTAAAGGTTGATCTCTTTTTTGCCAATATTGTAGGAGGGCCTTTCTTTTGTGGTGGTGGGGATTAGGGCATTTATTTGTTGCCAGTGGACTAGTAGACTTCTTCTAGCCGGTGGGCTAGGGCTTCTTCTAGTTGGCAAACTACGGGTTCTTCTAACTGGCAAGCGTGGCGATCTATGTGGCGATTCAGGGGCGGTGTCATCAACTTCTTAGTCGGAGCTAAAATGAATGTATTTCATGTGTCTAGGGATGGCAATCGGGTCGGGTACCTCCGGGTACACCCTCCTCGTACCCGAACCCGAAACCTATACCCGAACCCGAACCCGAAATTTTTCATGGGTATAAACCCACCAAAATATATAATAAGTATATATCACAATATTGAATACAATATATATGACATAAATCAATTTCAACTCTAACCTTTCATCAAATTTGAACATATAAACATATATTTATACTTTAGCCTTACATTAATATATATTTATTGATAACACATGGTGACATACAATATTATATTTAATTTTTATTATTTTTTTCGGGTACCCATGGGTATCCATGGGAGTAAAAATAAACCCGAACCCAAAATATTTCATGGTTATAAACCCACGCACATACCCGAATCCATCGGGTCAGGTACCTGTGGGTACCTGAACACATGGGTAAAATTGCCATCCCTAACTAGTTTGATTCATCTTTCTTATAGAAAGTATCCATTGTTCTTTGCCTCTATGTACTGGATTACCGGCTAATCGGCAAACTAAGGCACAACAAAATTAAGAAATTAAATAATTATATACAACTAGATCCCCTAATTTCATACCGTGATACAACATACGCATATATATTAATGTATGGCAATATCATAAATTCGCAAAACACAATAAGACAATAGCTAATTAGCAATGCCGTAACGGAGAATTAATTAAGATATCAGAGATTAGTAGTAGATTACCTTCAAGTCTGCACGCTACAGGATGTAGGATTACATAACGACCGCTGCTTTCTATGGGCGATCGTCGATCGGGCGTCAAACGGCGGCTCGGCGACGCCCCGGCGGCCGGGCATGCACGCAGCAGGCCAACAACGGCTAGCTTAGCGGCGGCTAGCACAGCGGCTAGGGCTAGCTGCCGCGGCGCGTCCGCGCGTGCACACACCACGGCAGCAGCGCGAGTGCATGCGTGCAGCAGTAGCGCAGAAGCAACAAAACAGCGGCTTATCGGGCTATGCACGGCGCCGGCGCCGTCGCCTCGTCTTCAACCAGTTAGGCAGTTACCAGGTGCTCCGCTCGCCTCGCCGCGCGCGCCGACCTGACGAAAGGCACGAGGCGAGCGGCAGAGATGGTTTTCGGGCCTTGGGCTGTCCACGTATGGCTGTAGGGATGGGCTAATTGGGATGTGATTAGCAACTACTGAGTGGGCCCTAGACCTTGGGTTGGCCCTATTGATGTAGCTGGTCTAATATGACCTAGATTTGATACCAGTTGTCGGTCTCATGGAAAACCAAACCGCTGCAAACAACAACATAAAAACGTTTATATCTTCTTAGAGGAAGGCACTGCCTTTTTAATCAATTGTGCTATCCCGTTGGAAAGAAAAATAGTTGTATATCCTACTCTAAAAAGTTGGCATAAATTTTAGGGAAATTAGATCAAGAAGTTAAAACATTCGAGAACACCTAGCATTTTACGGTCGATACTGTCAGATGGACGCATCCCTTGTTCTCTATCCTGCCACGGGGCGACGTGGCTTCGACGGGACACGTGCCCATGTGTGACATCGACAAAATAGGAGCTCATGACACCACACGTAGGTCAGGAGTCCCCCTGTTATATGAGGCCTTTTTTATGAACCCCTTCTTTCTCATATACTCTCCATAGCTTAAAACATGTGCCCTTTTTGACTTGCAATCTACCTCTTCCCTCTGCACACATTTTCTCTCTCTGTTCTCCGTCCATTCGCTTTACCACTCTCTTTGGTGAACATGGTGATCAATTTTTTGCATGTTTGGTGATCCATCGAGAATGCTGTAGATGCTCATTGGATTTGGAGGAGACAGTAAAGAGGAAGTCCACCGTCATTTTCACATGGAACCTCAATAATGTACTTGGGTGTAATCTGCTGAAATTTTGTGTTTGTTCTTGTGAAACTTTCTTATTTGCATTAAAAGTTTAATTCATCCACATTTTTGTGTGAAACCTTAAAATTAAATAAATGTGTGAGACTTGGGTTTTTCATGGTGAACTTTGTGTTTGTTCTTGCAGAACTTTCTTATTTGCATCGAAAAGTTCATCCTCATTTTCGCATGGAATCTCAGAGAAATAAACTTTCGCACGTACATTTAGGTTCATCGGTACATCGTGGAAGTCTTACCAGAACTTTTCCTAGATTTTATTAGTAGTTAGCCGAGCTTCATTGCACTCTCAAGGTTCTTTTTCATCTGTAGCTTTCCCTATTTTTAGTAGTTACTTTTGAAGGCTCATCAGATTCATCATGTTGCATTTGTATATTTGTCTAGATTCATCAGTATATTTCCTAATATTCTGCGGGTTTTTTCAAAGTTCCATGCTGATGCCATGATGATGTCATGCATTTGATAGGATGGTTACAATCGGATGTCCGATTTGAGGTACCCAGCTAACAAGTTTGGATTTTAGAGAGCTCAACAATATATTCTCTGTTACAACTTCCTCCGTGACGAACAGCTAGCCCAAGTTGGTCTCAATCATATTTCCCATTAGAGCCACTACATCTATAGGTGTAACCAAAGACACAACCAAGATTCTGGGCCACTCAACCTAAAAGAGTGGCGTGAGAGGAGATGAGCATTCAAGCTTTTAACTTTGTGCTTCCCAGTAGCCAATAATCGATATGATACTAAACGCTAGAAATAAGTTAGATCAGATGAAGAGAATTAGACTTACATGTTAGAGCCCGCTGTCATCTAGCCCATATCATTGTCCACAGCGATCCGGCTCCCCCTGAGACCAACACCTGCTCTAAGGCCCAGGTCCCCACATCTATTTTCCCAACTAGAAGCACAACACATGTTCTAGCCTAACACAACAAAAACAGACTAGCCTGGTGGGAGTGCTTGGAAATGGGTAGGCTATGATAACATAAATTCAAAATTTTGTACCACGAATCACCCAAGATCACATGCGAGTAGGGGATTATAGATCATTACCCTTAAAGAGCTGATGCAGCGGAAGCAGATGCAGGCGCGCAGAGGAAGTAGCCGTACACGTCCCGATCAACGCCGAGCTGCTCATCGCCGGGTCGAGGCAGCTCGCCGATTGGTCGGGGCTGCTCGTCGCCTAGTCGGAGCTGCTCACCGGCTAGTTGGGGCCAGTTTTTTTATTTCGGTGAAGAAAAAATATCGGCGCCCAGCGAAAATCTGGAAATCCGGGAAATCCGAAAATGTCGGCCAAAATTTCGCTTGAAAACCTTCAAAATGGAACGCAAAAATGGGTGATTTTTTTTTAAATTTGACCGAAATTTGAACGAAATTCCGACGAAATTTCGGTTTAGTTTCGCCGAAAAAGCTGTCGCTTGCACAAAAAACTTTGAAAATAAAATAGCAACCGCAACTTTACAAAAATTACAAAAAAACTAGCATCATGATTCTTCTAATATGCTGCATAATGTTCTAAAAAACCCCCCCTACCAAATCATGAAAATAAACCATCAAACATTTAACATTCCACAACAATCATGCAAATAGTCCAAAAAATATTAAAAGTCCATACATATCCATAGACCATAGTCCAAAAATATCATAAGTCCATACGTATCAATAGTCCATACATAACCATAGTCCTAAAATATTAAAAGTCCATACATAGCCAAAATGTATAAATAAGTTTATACATAAGCATGGCATTAATGAGGTAGTTCACGTCCATTCATGAGGTAGCTCACGTCCATTATTTTCGAACTAGGCCTTCTCTTTCTCTTAGCTGGCAAAACCTCCTCTCGTGGGGTTGTCCATGGTCACATGTTAGTATGTTACACAATAATAAATATGATGGAAGTTGTTAGCAAATTTACAATAAAAATGACAAAGCAAAAGGATGCATAAATAGTCCACTAGTTTCAGCTTCTTCTTGCTCATTAGATGAGCTACTACCATCGGACTCGGCATAGGATGGGCTATTATGTGGAGACTCACTGTCCATATCATTATCACTTTCCAACTCTTCTTCCTCATCTACCAAAACCCTCTTTCCTTTATCCTTCTTTTGTATCTTACCACCCTTTTGCTGCCTTTTCCTTATCCTAGCACACAATTGATCAAGATTCATGTCGGCCTCATCATCGCTGGTTTTGTTGAGCCACTCCATAATTGGGTTTGATGGGTCAAATAGTGCAGCATCAATTATCGTGGAGCATGGATCTTTATTGTTGTCTAACTTGTCTTGTTTTATGCGCAACTTTAAATTATAGAGCACAAAGACAAGTTTAGGAAGTTTGGCATAACCTATCTTATTTCGGATCTTGGTATGGATCAAAGCAAAGGCACTCCAATTTCTTTCACAACCGCTAGATGATATGCACTGTGACATAAGGCGGATAGCATACCTCTGTAGCTTCTTTACTTCCCCCCAAACATTGTCCACCAACAAGCTATAAAGGTAAATTTGCAAAAAATATATTAGTTATATAAATGGAATTGAAAAATCAACATAATATTCAAAATGGCCCAATACAAAGTCAAGTGCTTACTTGCTATCATGTGGAATATCTCTTGACGTGCCATAGTTCCACCAAACTTTCCAGAAAAGGTTCTAAATGCCTCAAATTCAGCAAGGGCCTGCAGTCCACTATCGACTGAGTCTTGTATCCTTTCTATTACCTCTTGAAAGGCTTTAATATGATTAGGATTATCAGCTAGGTGGAGCTGATAGTGTCCCATTAGATCAAGGACAGCAACTGGATCAAAATTAACAACATGAGTTGTTTGCATCAGAATGAAAGAACAAAACTACATTTACATGGTAATGAAGGATAACATGTATTTTACTTACCGGCAATAACTAAAATGTTTTTATACATATGTTGAACTCTCTTTGTGACATTTTTCATGTACCTCTTGTAAATTGGCGTGCACTCACCTAGATAGCTTTCCATTTCTTTGATAGCATTCACCATCTTTGGCATGAATCCAGAGAGTGTCCCATTATCTTCATCTGCATATCGTAGGACAGTAGATAGTGGCCCAAGTGTGTCTAACACGGTCTTGATTGACTCCCACCAAGATGGACTACTCAAACAGTTCTCGACATAGCCATAATCAGGATCATTGCTCCACTCACTGTTTCTCCAATCCTCGGACACCATCCATTTTCTAAAATTATCTTTTTTTATCCCAAACACTACGAAGGAACATGTAGGCAGTCCCAAACCGTGTGGCAATTGGTCTAATCAACTCTCCACCAATCTTCCTCTTAATTTCATGATGCAACCGATTATGATTGTAGAAGAACTTTGCAATAATTTTGACACTTTCCACAACATCATGAACCTCTGAGAAATTTCCTATGTCCCTCAACATTAGGTTAATGGTATAAGCAGCACATCGTTGCCACACAATGTGGCCATAATCTACAATGAGAAGTAGATACGCCTTTCTATAGTTTGCACCATTGTCGGTGACAATCTGTACGATATACTTATGCCCAATCTCATCTATCACCTCCTTTATCTTCCCATACAAATAATCTGCATAGGGGCAATATATCATTTTTGCATTATGCACTAGCAAATAAGCACGCCTACTAACAAATATCATTTCAGCATTATGCACTTAATAAAAATTCAATATTTGAGCACTTTATCATTACCTGCGTTCTGTGATTTATCACTTGCATTAACATACTTATGGAAGAAAATGCGACCATTGCAATAGATCATGAAATTGATGATACTCATAGCGGTGGGTCCTGTCCATGAATCACACATGAGAGTGATACCATATATACTCCAATCTTTCTTGAACCGACCCACAATCAACTCCATGTCCTCATAATTTTTATGAAGACAAGGACCATCAATATCATTCCCATTGAACAATTTAACTGTTTGTCCTAATTCCTGAGTCAACCTCATTGCTGCACAAAAATATGGACAATTTGCTTTTATGCCTGCAATGTCATTAGCGTGGAACCACCTTGCCCAAGCTTGACTAAGCAACTCCGTGTTACCCTTGTTAAAAATATTGTCAATCCTAGGCTGGACTTGGATGGGTCTACTAGTAATAGAACTAGCAGGATCACTTGACTTGCTACCATGCTCATGTGTGGAATGACTTGTGTGATGATACTGTGTATCTCTTATTGATCTTTCCATTTCCATACTGATTTGATCAGCCTCACTACTAGGAATTGCCTCACCAATTCTCCCTCTACCAATTTCTTCGAACAGTTCATCTTCCAATCTCTATTTGTATTGCCTTCCATCTTGTCTTTTCTTCTTCCCAAATGTGTGTGTTGCCCTCATTGCAGTTCGAACCTGACTTGACACCTTCAAGCATACCTGCACATCACCCAGTATACCACCTAAATGCTCTCTAAGACAGGTAGCACCACTAGATAGATAGGTGTGGTTATAAAACCCACACTTGAAGCCTTGTTTATACTTTTTGCCATGATTTCACACATGTTTAATATCTCCATCATTAATATCACCTCGCCCTCCTGCAGTTCAAGTAAATCACATTTAAATGGTGCTTCATAATAAATGGTGGTTCACATTAAAAATAAATTTAAATGCTGCTTCATACCAAATAAACCGACGCCAGCTGCTCGAGTGGCATCCACATCAATGGGCATGGTTTGACTACCACCTGTCCCCCCAGTACCACTGCCGGTTGCATTGCTACTTATGTTAGCCCCATTGGTACCAGTACCACTACCATCACACCCCGCCATGGCTTGTGTTTTTTAAGTACACAAAACCTCTAAATAATATTATCAATGTATTTAGTTCATTACCGATTGAACCAACAAAAAAAAATGAAAATCAACATCCTCGTGAGCTCTTGAACCAAATCATCTCTAGCACACCAAACCAACTCATGCCGCATCGAAGAACCTAGCACCATACAGAACATGCATTTCTAATTTCTCTAATGCCATTGTTACAACCATACAGCACCAGTCAATATGTACTTTAATAATTGGTGCAAGCCCATAATAAATGAATGTGGATTAGTTGTTCATGACCTGTACATAGTTTAAAAAAACATACTTGCAACTATAGATCCCAGGAACTTGCTTGACAGAAAGTACTCTGCAAATTTATGATATATGCTTAAAAAAAACATACTCTGCAAATTTATGATATATGCAGTATAGTTGCTTTAAATTTAACAACACAGAAGATATATGAACAAAAGGTTTTAACTAAAACAGAAAGTATTACGATTAATCTAGGGCCACTCAATACTAGCATAAATTTGACAGAATTCTCAACACTGTTTTCCATCCAGCTATGCACATATTACCATTTACAAAAGCTCGAAACAAGCATAAACCAAACTTATTCTTTGTCAAAAAACACCCATCTGCGGACCTGCGGTGGAGGGGGAGCTGGGGAGGCGGCGCTCCAGGGGGGAGGACCGGAGGAGATGCTCGGCGCTCCAGGGGGTAGCCGGTGTCCGGTGGAGCCGTTGAAGGGATGCGCCGGTGGCGATGCGAGGACTGGAGATGTGCGGCGCCGACGCCTGCTAGGGTCGCGGGTCGCCACTGGCTGGTGGATGGGAGGCGGTGCTCCAACGGGAGGAGGCAACGCTGTGGTGGCCGGTGGAGGGGAGGCGGTGCGCCAGGGGGAGGACGTTGCCGGAGCCTGGAGCCATCTCCCACTCGTCCGTCGGCCAGACGCAAGGGGCCGCCGCCTCTGTTTGGGGAGAAGGAGATTAACCAGGCACCAGCTAGGTTTTCTGACCAGATGGGGTGGAAATTGGGCTAAAATTGGGCCGATTTGAGCCATATGTCATTCAAATTGGGCCGAATTGTTTTGACTGAAATGGGCCCATTTCGGTTCTGCTCGGAAATTCCGGATTTCGTGAAATTTCGGTGAAATTTCGATGAAAAAATCCTTGGTCGGGGCTGCTCGTCGACTGGTCGTCAAGATTGCCGAGTTCGTCGGAGATCCAACGGAACAGTGCGTCCGCGTACGGCAGCGCCTCTACCGGTATCCACTCGTACCGAGCAAGAATGTCGTGCGGGGTGTGCTAACACCTCGCCACACGGCTAAGGTTTCTGAAGAGCGAGAGGGGCGCGCAACGGCTAGGTGTGGCGAGCGCTCTGCGCACTGCGGTCGCTCCTACCCTCGCCTTTTATAGACATGCTAGCGGGCCGAGGCCCACTAGAGTTCCATCTCATACGCGGATTATATCCACGCACAAACCCTTTAAACAGTTCCAACCTGTTAAATGTGTGACCCGTTAGGTTTAGTACAAATCGGACATAGATCCGAAAACCCGTTTTCGATCCATCGATCAACAGCGGCACCTAGAAGTATGTATTAACCCCCGAATGCACATAATCAATATTTGACTAAACATTAATACACACACACCGATCCCTTTACCACACGATACCCATCAAGCTCAAAGCGAGATGCGCGCCACCCTTGTTGATGCTCAACCACTTCACTCGACAGTGTAATGGATACAAACAATGACTAACTCCTTAGTCATATTAGCACGACCGTGCCCTTTCCCTATCCATCCACACGATGGGCCCATAGGTATCTCTCCTGTTATCGAGGGGAAAATTCCATCATGATCATCACATCTCTGGCTAGTCCCATAGCTACCCTGTTACGGTGTATTGTTTCATGACACAAAAACATACGAGTCAACATGCTGGGCATACATGACAATCTCATGTCTATGCAGCATATAGGTGTACCTCTCGAGACTATATGCTGATGGCACTATAAGAGATAACGATCTCACAGCATCTCGGAATTGGTCTGTCCGACTACCCATGTTCTCTAACATGTGTCCACACTATTGGTTTGATATTTTCATATCTATGGTATGTGAAACATTACCATCAACCAATATATGTGCTGATCAAATTATCTCCGCTTCTCGTAATGATATGGATCAGGGACCTGTTTAGAATAACGTCACTATAACAATGTGTTTTACAATCAAGTCATACTCAATGAACAAAGTTGTGACATTTATTCAGGAAACAGATAATTAATATTATCATAAGTACATGAACGCGTATTACAATCATCACCATGATTAATCTGGGGCATATTCCATTTAGAGATAGGGGTGCCTCCACTTTTTAAGATATGCTCCCCTATCACCAATATCCGATGATGGACTAAACCCAACAATCTCGCACATCACATATCGGACCATCTGTTCTACATCGTGCGATCTCTTGGAGATATTCAGGGTTACCGACCATGGCTCCGATACCACTTGTCAGAGCCCACTGTCATCTGGCCCATCTCATGGCCCACAGTGATCCGGCTCCCCCGAGACCAACACATGGTCCTGAGCCCAGGTTAGCCCAACTGGAAGCACAATCAAAGTCCTGGCCCAACTCAGTCCAAAAGACTAGCCTGGTAGGAGAGGAGCGCCGATCTCCACCTTTTATGTTGTGTTCCCCCATCACCAATATCATATGAGGAACTAAACCTAACAATGTCCCCCATCACACATCGGACCATCTATCTAAAGATTGTGTCTCCTAGTGTCGTTCGTGATCTTGCATCGACGTAAATCCTAACAAGTGGTAGCCCTGATGTAACCAAAGACAATGTGGGGGGTTAGTGGCATATGTCTAGGGGTCAGTGGCCGCCATGTGGTCGTGACTGGGGCAGCCGGTATGCTGCAGTTTTGCGGATAAGGGAGGAGCACCCATAGTCGGAGCCCCACAAAGGTAGGTGAAAGCTGAATTGCGTTACCAAACATCGTGTCTCCTGCTGTCATTCATTGTCTTGCATTGGCGTAAATTTTAACAAGTGCTATCAGAGCGAGGTTGGCCATGCGGAAGATCTAGGGGGAGGACGAGGTTAATGCATACATGGGCGCTGCGAAAAATGCCCTATCGGTGCAAGGTGGAGCATGGCGGCGATGATGATTCGATCAATGGTGGTGGACACTTCAAGCAAGTGGCTCCAACCATTCGATGGGGTATCGTTGGTAGGGATCTATCAAGACCAAGTGATAAGGGCCGACAAAATAACCGGTGAGGTCAGCAGGCAACGACGACAATCTCAGCGTTCACGATCAGACCGATAGGCGTGGAAGGAAGTCAGATAGATCGTAACTACGGGAGCAGTGTTGTGACCGCTTGTTGCACTGGAGGCACTATATCACGCTACTAAGGGTGAAGCTGTGACGTGGATACAGATGGCCAAGGTGCGACATGTTTTTCCGTGCACGGACAATGTGGTGCACGGCAGCGGGCTGGGAAGCTTGCTGGAGGACTCGTTGGGCGGCCCGTCGTAGGCTGTACACGAAGAAAGCAACCAGAGTCATGGTACATGGGTTCGTGTAAGACACTAGAACGAATTCAATATGGATAATGTGATATTCTTTAAGGTGGAGTTTGTTAAAATTTATGTTGAATATATGCACAAGGATGATTACAATTGAACTTTGAGTTGTAATAGGCAGGGTTGGTTTAGAGGGGGATCGAGTCAGACTGCTATGAATCCATTTTAATCCATTTTCAATTCCCACATCTATTCTCTTTTGCAATCAATGAGGAAATTTCAGTGAATGAATTTTTTTGATGCGGAATAGTGGTTCTTGATTATAATTGTATAGATCTCAAATATGTTTTACTTGAACTCAACAGAAAAACAAATACGATTAAATCACAGTGGTGTACATATTTTAAATTGTTGAATCCCACATATAGTACCTAATATAACTAATACTTAATAAATCTAGTCGCACAGGTGCACAAATCATTGTTCTAGGCTTTCTGCTGGCTGTTTTTTGTCTGTTGTGATGTGAGACGAGACATCATGAGCCTATGGGCCAGCATCCGTAGCAGGGACTCTATAATACTGTAGCTCTGGATAGAGTGTCTGATGTCAGAAAGGAATCTTTTAAAGTGCAGTGTAAAGTCTGAAGAAAATTTAGAGGGAAAGATAGAGGGAGTAGCTAATAGTGAAATAGAGGGTGGGGATAGAGGCCCAGGTGTGGATGCTATACATTAGCCCTCCATCAGGTAGTAGAAGGTTGGTGTGCAAGATTGGCGGGCACATCTATGGTGGCCATAGTGTCCGATCGACACCAGAGAGCTTAATTAATTAAAGCTGACCGCCAGTAATTGAAAAGCAAAAACAAATAAGATGACTTAGGATGCTTGCCTAGACCATCATGTAACAATAGATGTGTTGCAAACACCACAAAAATCAAGGGGGTCAACCTAAGAAAATTCACTTTTATGCAAGTAAGTAGTTATAGAGAGCTTGCAACTGAAATGAATTGATAGAGTGAGACGTCACTAGCTTCAACCAAAGGACTAGCGAGAACTTTGAAAATACTTCTTATCGGCATTAGTCAGCTTTCGAGTTAGTTTTGTTTGAAGAGCACACGTAATGCAGTTAGTAAAATCTGATAATGAATTTTAGATGTTTGATTAAATATTAACCTTATATGCAGGTTTATAAAAAAATTAAATTCTATTCCTAGACCATACGAGCCATCGCCCCCATCTCCGGATTATATGGTGCAGATTTAAAACATGTTGAATAAAATCTAACTAATAAATCTAGCTGTGTAAATACCCGGATCATCGTGCCAGTGTTTAATTATATAATTAATATTTTTTTGCACTTGAGCCAGTGTGCCTGCGTATGCACACATAAATTTCAGCTAGGTCGATCAGTCCATCTGCATGTGAGCCCCTGTACGCTGCAGTTGGAAGTAGCACCAACGGAGACAAATCCCCGTGCAGAGTTATCGGTACAGGTGTCCGCCGATGCCTAACTCCCCATGCCGCTCGCCTGCACGGCTGCACCCCTGCTCAAATCTGCTACAAATATTCTGTCTTGAGCTTGTGCCGACTGTACAGCATGGACAGACTTGCACAGTATCATGTCGAATTAGGCAAACTTACTAGAGAACCCAAATAACAACGGTACCATACCCATAATCACGACGAGAAACAAAGATTAGGCGAAGCTAGACGTACATTTTCGTAAGCACAATTAATATAAGGCGAACTAAAAGGTAAAAAGGATTATTGCGCTCTCACGATTTTTAATATATTTCTCTCTTTGGTTGTTGCAAATTAATATTGTGGTCTCTAACCTTTTCGTACGCCTCCTGCTTGAATAAGATTGATTTTTGGATTCCCGTATGGTTTTATGAAGGCTCGCAATTATGGTCGGGAGTGAAGTAAAACAAACCATACTGTACAAACAAGTACAAAAAATCCAGTATATATACTTGAAATTCATACGGAAATTCTCGTAGCACAACTTCCTGGTTTCTAAGAATGGGTTGGATAAGAATCGCATTGCGTTAACAAAAGCTTTTTTTTTTTTTGAGGGAAGGGCAAAAGACTTGACTAAATTTGATTAAAAAGAGGGTGGCCATAGGCCGAAATTACAATGGAGAAAAGAAGAAAAAGGAAAAGGGGTGGAAAAGAAGACAAACGCCCCACCCCAGGCATTAGACAGTGAAGAAATTACAAAATTGGCTCCTGCCGCCTCCCAGAGGCGCAGGTCGTCTAGAAGAGAGCAAAGGAAAAGCGAGACTGGCCGCTCGCTGCAGCGGAAAATGCGGCTATTCCGCTCCAACCAAAGGTGCCATAACGTTGCGAGGGCGACAGAGGTGTCCCCGCTGACGGATTGCCCTTGAATATCCAACTTCCACCACGTGGGGAGACATTCCTGATGAGACCATGTGGAGGGGCAAAGCCTTGGCGAACCCAGCTTGATAGAAATGCGAGTCCACACCTGGTTGGAGAAAGTGCAAGTGAGGAATAGGTGATCCGGGGTCTCCAAATTCCTTCGACATAGCGAGCAGAAGTAGCTGTTGGGGATCCCTTTTCGCAAGAGGTAGTCGGCTATGAAGATCTTCCGCTGAAGGTGGAGCCATCCAAAGAATTTGCATTTGGACGGGGCCCACTACCTCCACAAACGATGACAGCCCGACGAAGTTCGACCAAAAAACTGCAAATGGTAAGCCGAGGCCACAGAGAAATCCCCAGAAGCGGAGAAACGCCAGATGACGCGGTCCGGATCATGCTGAAGTGGCACGAACTGTTGAAGGCGCTGGAGGAGGTTTAGCAGTTCTGAGATCATGGATGGGTGGAAATTCCGTCGCAGATCAGCCAGCCAGGTTCCGTTTAGAAGAGCCTGAGCAACAGTTCTGTTTTTCCTGGTAGAGGCTGCGTAGAGAAGCGGGGCAAGAACCTGCTGCTGATGTCCATCGAGCCAGGCATCCCTCTAGAAGGAAAAGGACTCGCCGTTCCCAAGAACAAGCCTGGTAACCGCCCGAAATGAACTACCATACTGCCTATAATGACGATAATCATAAACAGTGTTGTTGTGATGCTGTGCCTCCTATGTTTTTAGCCATAACAAAACATCATAACCACACATACTGCTATGAACAGATTACGAACAGATCTGGAGGAGAGAGGGCGAGGGGATGTCGCCAAGGGCAGCGAGCAGGGGGGTCGCGTGTGGCGCGGCTGATCCTTTACTAATGCTTTTCAATTCTTTTCTTGCTTGATAACGAGTATATGCTTTCCCTTTTTTTGGGATACCTGAGTTAGACTCTAAGAAAGGATTGACTTTGACCTTAAGAAAGGACTTGAGTACTTGACTTATCCATAAGAAAACACTCATATTGTAAAATGAAACTACTTTAATCTAATCCCTTAAAACCAGCCCAACAATATGTACTAAACCTTCATGGGTTACTGTTCATGCATAAACAGTAATTCTAGCACACCTACAGTATGCCCATTGGGGCACACATGCACATAACACATACCCCTGTGTATTTCCTTCATTCATCAAAGAAGCCTACATGTCTCTTCCACAAAATAATTATCTGGCCAAGCTGTGGAGATTCATCTAGTAGATCATGCCATGCAACCTAAGGAGTACCATTATATAAGTAGAGGAGATGTATAACAAGATGTGCTGCACCACACCTGAGTTCCATGCTGAGGCTGTGCAACAGCAACCGCTACCATGCAGGTTGGACAGCGAACAATCATCCTAAATGGGACCTGCAATAAGTAAAAACTTCTGTATTGTAACAGTATAATCTCCAAGAAATTCATTTTATATCAAAGATATTTCCATTCATCAAGGCCTTCATGTCAATATAGGCCATTCTGAAGTATGATGCAGCAGAATATCAATATACTATTTTATAAGATAAGCCCTTTTCTCTGGTGTTACTGCCAAGTGATAAAAGCAATAGTAAAAAAAAAAGAGCCATACATATGCATGCTTTCCACCACTCCACTTAATACCTGTGAGATAAACATTTTTGAAGTACATTTGGAACTATTTAGTTTTTTCATTTGCATTTTCTTTAAAAACATTACATATGAATCCTTGGTGAATGTACTACTGACATGTGTAGGCCTGTAGGGAAAGATGGTTGTTCTGGGAATTATTGTAGGTAACACCTTTTTTTATCGCAATGAAATCCAGATACATTGTAGGTTCTAGTTATAACAGGCTTGAACAGGAAATTCAGTTCTAGCTAGAATTAGGCTGAAATCAACCAATAGACAAATGCAGAAGCATATAGAGAACTTCCAAATTATGTGTGCTGCTATGCTAACTAATGCATCTGTTATGGCTGGGAAAAAAGGGGTTCAAAACTGCACCATCAAGGATCATGCATTTGATGATGTGAACACTAAGATATTGTTTAACATATTCGTCTGTAACACAAAAATTTTACCTCGATTGCAGAAGATACACCTGTGCGAGACACATAATCGATTATCTTGAGAGCATCAGAAACACGCAAAGTTGCTGCCAACCGCATAAATATAAGTCATGCTTAAAGTACCTTTACATAAAACATATCCAGCCAGAACAAAAAAGAACATGAGTACATGACATCTGCCTCAAAGGGCAATTTACATGTAGCAAGTTATAGATTATGGAATTGACAACACACCTTTTATCAATCAAATAAAAAGGTTTCGATACAAGGGTGCATATGGTTGTGAATTGATTTATAATTGCAATATATTTGATATACAGAGACAACTTTAAGGATGCATTGCAGTTTATTTAATGTAAAATTTTAAGGCTGTATCTAGCAAGGTAAAACATCATTGCAATTACCAGTGACATGCTTATGATGACGGCACCGGTGTTTCTTGCAGAGGTAGTGGCAAGCATTGTTATGTTGTATTCCTTAGAGTTTGCTCACTTCATCGTGGATGCACATCTGCTCACAGGAGCCCAGCACTGCCATTTTTTGGCCTGTGAAATGTTACACATCAAAAATTAACCATGAACAACAAACAGGCTATGAGATACGTTAAAACTATAATTGCCGCAAACTGGAGACAACTCTAGACCTCCACAACAAGATATTCATGACAAACTACTCGACAGCAAAGAATTGGACAAACTAACACTCCAAACACAAGGGTATATGGTAATTGCATAACCTAAGATGGATTAACCTGTAACTGGTGGCCTCGAGCTCCTTGATGACCTGCCGGAGAACGGAGATGGATGTGTGTCCGTGAGGCTTAGATGATGACGGGGGTACCGCGATGACTGTGCCCTGGAGTCCCCCGACTGCTGGCTCCTGGAGGCCGGTACTCAAGATATGGCTTTGGCTCCTTGGTGACGGGGGTCAGAGGATGCAGTGCCGGCGGCGGGGACTGGTGGGGCCGAAGGTTGAGGTGCCAGCGACGGGTACCATAGGGGTTGGCGTGGGATTTGCGTGAGGGAAGGAGGGATTGTGGGGCTACGGTTTCTGGGCATGAGTAGTCGAGCGTGGTGGAGGCACCGGCGTGGGGAGGGGCGTGGCTCGGAGATCCGCCGGCGTGGCCCAATAGTCCGTCGCCCTGGAGACGCGTCACCGCCGTGCTGGAGGTGCGCCGTCAGCAGCCGTGGGATGGAGATGCGCCAGGGAGACGAGGAGAGGCAAGGAGGTGAGGTGGCACCGGCAGGGCGAGAGGAGGAGGTGGAGGTGGCGACGACGACATGGGGGAGCAAGAGGACGCGACGGCGGTGACGATGTCAAGGGGAAGGAGGAAAGCGGCGGCAGGGTGCGACGGGCGGCGCGGGGGGCAATAGGGTGGGGAAACAGCGACGACAGGGTCACCGGCCGCCGCGCGGCAAGGAGGAAGGCGGACGGGTGAGGGGCCGCCACCGCTGCCGCGCGCTGGGAGTGGATGGGGCAGCGCGCCGCCGTCGCCGCCGGGCGAGGAGGAGATCGGCGCAGGCGTCGCTGCCTTGGGGCTAATGGGGCGCGGGTGAGGAGAGGGAGGGTGCGGCGCGGGTGAGGGAGAGGGAGGGGGCCGCGGCTGCGTGGGAGAGTGAGGGGGCGGCAAAAAGATGCATCATCGCCGCTCCAGCTATACTTCCAGACTTCCAGTCAGCTTAGTTCAGTTCAGCTGGAAGTTTCAATGCTTCAGAGATGTCCTGTAATGATCTCTCTCATCACTTTGCCACTAGGATCATCTTGTTGGAAGTTCTCTTTGTTATAGCCAGTATCATGATTATCTGGAATTTGAACATCTGGAAGCAGTTCGTCCTTGCAGTCTATGATTATATTGTGAAGAAGACAACAGACAAGAATAATACTTGGCAACTTATGCTTGTCAGGCCTCCACATGACTTTGTGCAAGATTTTCCAGGAGCCCTTCAGCCGTGCCAATGCTCTTGTTCCAAGCACCCTTGCAGCTTTTTGCCGAGCATTAAAGTTAGCCATTGGGGTTGACAGACTATTACCTTCATATGGAGTCATAAGCCATGGTAGCAGAGGATAGCACACATCACCAACAATGAATTCCCTGATTTCAGCATTGTTGCCTGCAACTTTAACGGGACCATTCAAGCGATTCCCAGCTTCACAGAGCTTGTAAAACGCAGAGCATTTCAACAATCGTTCAAACGTCATGCTACCAGGCCAACCAGTGACAATG
>SPJY01018132.1:0-14450 GCA_005191435.1 Raddia distichophylla
TATTGAATTTGATGTTCTATGTGATCTAGGCAATTTAGTGGAGAGGCTTGGTAATTTTCCATGGTTATCTAAAAACACTTTTCATATTGTGGAAAAATATAATGATAAAGAAAAATACATGGTGAATCGAGTGTATATTTGCTCAAATATGAATTTTTCTTATGATGTACAATCATGTGATCAGTTAGAGAGCTACATTATCAATAATCAGGAGACATCCAGTGCCTCTAACTTTGTTTCAAAAATATAAGAAAAATTTCAAGAAGGGAAGGATGTGGTGAATCCTAATCGATTTTATTCTAACAATATGATTACAAATGATATGCTTGTTCCTTTTTCTTTTTTTGGAGCTAACCTTTTGTAGACAAACGAAGATGAGTCGAGGACGACTCACAATCAAGAAGAAGAGGATGATGTGACCATGTCCATCATAGGTATGACAGACACTACGTCAATATGGTGGTCATTAAGATTTTTATCGATTATTTCGTCAGCATGGACGTCGACGAGCTTTCAATCGATTACTACATCTTTGACCTCTTCATCTATGACAAGTTGGCAACACTTCACGGTATTTTCTACATCATCTATATCAACTATGGTGCTATCATCAACTATATAGCATCATCGACCCGCAACATGGCCAGATCGCGTGCACAGCCAGCAAGCTTATCATGCTGATATTGCGTTGTCGCCGTCAGCAGTTCGGCCTCCACCGTGGCCACCTCCGCAAGCTCAAGACATATTCAAGGAAGGCGCATCTCCACCACTTCGTCTCCCTCTGGTCCCACAAGCCACGCCGCTGCAAGGCCTGCTCGAGAGAGAGCCCAATTTGTTCAGGAGTCAGGTTCAGCCATCTCCGTGTAGTCAACTTAAAACGGGCGCCCCGGCCTCATATAAACTCCATTTTGGATGTTCTTGGTATGCACGGACAAGCTCTCAATGAGATCTTTTCAACGGATCCAGTCCCACCTCCAACTTTCTTGTGGATCAATGGGAATCATCGAAACAAGATTTTGATCGGAATCTACTGGGCGATGTGACGCTCCACTTTGGGCCCATGGCCCATGTACCTCCTAGGGCTGCGCCCCAAACCCTAGCCGTCGCTAGTTTAGACTTGGATTTTGCTTAGATTGTTGTGCCATTACAGCTTCGCTATTTACCAGTTTGTGGAACCCCAACTCGTGTGCTCAATCGGTAATCTGTAATGTGAGATTGCATCTACTGCGTTTTTGCTTGTGTTCTTGGAATTATCATTCGTGGTGAGGTCAACACGTATCTTGGCATGGTTTATAACGAACGGAGACAGTAGTGTAGCGATTGCAGGCTTAGATCTGTTCTGATTGGAAGCCGCATCGTCAACGTCAAGTTCTCCACCAATCGAGTTTATCTTACTTGTCGGATGATCGGGACCCCATACCCCATCATCCATGCACGTCGGTTTGATCAAATGGTTGGGGTTCCTTCACATCTGGATCACTTGGCACACACGGAAGTAAAGTTTACCGAATCCAACTGCCAAAACCGACATCAAGAGATCATCAACAACGTCAAGGGAGCATTCTAGAAGAAATCCACGGCCGGGAGAGACCGAAGTTGGGTCGGCCGACCTCCATGGATCCCCTCTCGGAATTCCCTTCAGCTGAGATGGAAGTGACACTTGTCCCATGGCGTGGAAGCTCACCATTGGCTGTGGATGGCTATAAAAGGACCCACTCACCTCACTTGTAACAACACACAACACACCACAGCATTTTTAATTCATTTGGAGTCACTCTTCACTTGTTAGAGTAGTTAGTTTGAGAGTTAGAGTTGAGTCGAGCCGAACCTCAGAGTTTCAAAATCATCTTAGGGAATTTAGGTAATAGCTCGTGAATCCTTTCCCTTTTGAAAGACTATGTTTTTTAATATTAGTGTCTTTCATTAACTGAGCTGAGCATATGCACATTAAGTGGGAAGTGTGAATTATTAGAGTGATACATTAAGATCATCTGGTTTCGAGTCTTGGTTCATTCTCATATGTTTTGAATAGCCTAAGTATTGAACTCGGATCGCCTTTCTAGGATCCTGGGAGGACTTTTCGGATTTAGTAGCAGACATGGTGTCTGAGACTATCTCTGACTTGGTTTACACCCACTCCAATGACTTTATGGTAGGCGGTAGGTGGTGACAACCCTATCCATCGGAGATTTATCTCACGCGTAATCCAATGTGTTAGGAACTGGACTAGTAGGGCCCAATCGGGGGTTGTCATAACTATTCGGTGTTCTTAACTGATAGCGGGTGGTAGTGAATCGACCGAGCTCCAACGAAGTTCTTAAAACAAACCGCCAAACTCTTATCTGCTAGCTCAACTGATAATTGATTGCACTATTAATGAATTTTATAGTTTTCTTTTTTCCTCCAACTATTTGCCTAACTTGTCTTTTTATACTGCTATGTGTGTGTATCACCGGTCTTATTATATTATTATTATTCCTTGCCCCGTTAACTAGCTAGCTGGTATCTTAAATAATATAGATAATTACAATTATCCTTTTTCCTCGTTCTCTGTGGATTCGATACCTTGGAATAATCCCGGGGGAAAACTACAAGCGATATCTATCTGCTTTCATATTATTTTTGACAGCGTAAGAATCACCAACATGCCAGGAAAGTTTCTGGACAGATTTGCAACAAGTCAAGAACTTGATCTCTTGCTTCTCATATGATTGCAAAAAGTATGGAAAATTGTATTAGCAACCTTAAGGCATCATAGATCATCAGGAACAAGTAAGAAATAAACCAAGTTCATCTCAGAGCTTTAAAAGGAAAAACGAAAATAAGAAAAACTAGGAGCAAATCGATACAAGATGTTCATGGAGAAGAAGTATTTCATTGCATAGAAGTTGGGGATTACAAACGACATTCCATGTGGTCACAAGAACTCTAGGTGCCACCCTTACACACCCAACTCAGCATCTCTATTTCTGAAATTTTTAGCTCTAAGGGGATGAGGAGGTGCTCCCCTCCCCCACTATTTATAGCCCAAAGGTGAAATGCACTAAACCCTAAGCCCATCTCTACCCTTCATTCGAGGATGAGTGATGTACAACTCACGCACTAAACAACACACTCTCGCAGAGAAATATTCTCCACATATTCCTTTAGGAAATATTCTCGCAGTTTCCTCGGTCGCCATCATATGCCTAGGCCCACTGGTCAGATCAACTTCGTCACCAAGTAACCGATGCGCCAGGCTCCAGTTGTCGTGTACTCCTTGCCATGCCAAAGCTTGTCGAGTACACCACCTCATGTGACCGCTACATCATCGAATCCGGCTGCCTGCACTCCTCCGGACGCATCAGCCTCCAGCTATCTCCACGAAGCGTCAGCCACGTCTCTGCCGTTACCTGTATCACGGAGGCGACCACACAAAAACAACACACATTACCTCTCATGCAAGGTTAGTCCATCATACGATCATCAACAGTGAATTAAGTGCATAAAACCGAAAACACAATGCCAAAACACACTAGCACGACCGGACTGTCCAGGACTAGTCCAAAATCTTAGCAAAATCAAACAATGCCTCGACATGACAACTTCAAAACCGCTTCAAATTCATCCTTCCCACATATATTCAACATCCAAGAAGACCCTCCACGCGGCTCTCAACACTCCGCCTTGATGAATATCAAACAAACCATCAAAAATCATTTTGAAGTTTTTGAATTTTGAACACAAAGCATTTTGAAAATGTAAAATCACGTTTGGAGTAATTGAAAGAAACACATGTGTTCAATATCTTCATGTCATGAAAATCAAAGCTTCCAAAGAAAATCCCCCCTTTTTCAAGAAAACTTGTTAATGTCCTTTTTCAACTCTCCCCCTTTTGGCAATATAGACATCAAGAAAGTGAGGGAATAAGCGCAAGGCATTATGCAAATGCAAATGCAAGTCCTATATAGCTTTGAAAATTATCTATTTGAATGTGAAGGACATGGCAAGGATGCTCGAAGAAATACAAATTAGTTAAGTGCTTACTAGTTTCAAAGAAGCTAGTAAATCAATTTTTCATATTGGAAGACGTGACTTAGAAAATCACAAGCCAAATGTCGCGGCCTAGCAAGGCATAAAGACGGGTTCAATAGAATATCACATGCAATGATTTGAAATCCAGTAATTTCAAATCAACAGCTCAACTAACTAGAATTTTCATTTTTAAAAAAACACTTTTGAATGCATACACAGGTTTAAAGAAAAGAATTGATAGCAAAGCACATCACAAGGGTCACTGAAAATGGCCTCCTAGGTCACTCAGCTCTGTTTTTTTTGAATTTTTTTTAAATTTATGCGGGAGTGCCTCTAGCCTCGTAGAAATGGACGACGGTGCCCGGCATTACACTGAAGGAATTACACATCTAGCCTATTCGATTCCCTTCCAAGTTCATGCCTCTTGTGTGCAGTGGCAAGCCATCTTGTGAAGGATAACCAATGAAAACTCTTTAAAACTTGAAATTGCTTTTTTATAGGAGCAAGATTTGGCCAACAAAAGATTTTACTGAGTTGCAAGCATGACTGAAAGAAGACTGCGAGAGCTTCATCGAGCAACAACGTTCAACAACTGAAAATCTTATGCCACATCTAAGTTTTGAAAAAACCGAAAGTAATGCCATTTTTGAACTAGACACGAATTGAACGAGCTTCATTGGATCAAATTTTTGACTCAGCAATATTATACAACCTAAGTAGGTCATTTCTAGCCCTACCTTGAGCTCCACATAAACCTTTAGAATATAGGGATTAGAATTAGCTTTAGGCCTTGGTGAGATGACTGAAATACCACTTGTGCGATTCGAGAGTACCAATAGAGGAATTAAAATTTCAAAAATAAAGAAATGATTTTTCGACACCTATTATGAACAAGGGTATGCTAACATTGCTCTATCTTGGTTGTTGTAATTTTCAATCGTATAATACGAGGTGACATTTTGGAGGCCCCATAGGTATAAGTACAAGGTTGCCATACACTTGTACAAGTTTAAGTTAACAAATAATAAACAATATTATATTGTGCACTTAATATTTATTAAATAACTATATTGATACAATTCTGATCCACCGGGTCCAATTTTGAGCTCTTTGCTCGAGGAGGATAAAAAGTTCAAGTTGGTGGTTGTTGGCAGTCGTTTAAGTCCAATTTCATACACCGAAATACGCCAACTTCTGGTAATTTAGGTATAAGTACATGCATTTTATTTAAACTAATAAATTTCCCCAAGTTTTGGTAAGTTTTTGTCCTCAAGAATAAATTGGATGAAAATTGAGCTAAGGCGGGCGACCAAGCTGATCGGCCGACCCACCCTAGGTTGGCCGACCAGCCTTGGTGCCCACTCCAGCTCCATTTCCAGCCCAAGCGCCAAGAAACCAACCAAGCAGTGATCCCTGGCGTCCATGCACGTCGGTTTGATCAAATGGTTGCGATTCCTTTACATTTGTTTTACTTGGCACACCAGGAAGTGAATTTTATCGAATCCAACTGCCAAAAAAACTGACTTCAAGAGATCATCCACACCATCGAGGGGGCATCCTAGAAGAAATTCACGGTCGGGAGAGACCAAAGGTGGGTCGACTGACCCACCTAGGTCAGCCGACCCCCTTGGATCCCCTCTCAGATTCCCCTTCAACTGGTGTGGAGTTGACACTTGTCCCATGGCTTGGAAGCTCCCCATTCGCTGCGCATGGCTATAACAGGACCCCCTCACCTCACTTGTAACAACACACCACAACACTTTCAACTCATTTGGAGTCACTCTTCACTTGTTAGAGTAGTTAGTTTGGGAGTTAGAGTTGAGTCGAGTAAAGCTTAGAGTTCTAGAATCATCTTTAGGAATTCGTGTAATAGCTCTTATATCCTTTCCCTTTTGTAAGATTTTGCTTATATAATAAAAGTGTCTTTTATTATCTGAGCTGAACATATTCACACTAAGTGGGAAGTGTGAATTACTATTGTGGTTGTTTAAGTTCATCTGGTTTCGAGTCTGTGTTCATTGTCATATGCTTAGAATAGCCTAATTATTGAACTTAGATCACCTTCCTAGGATCCGGGGAGGATTGATCGGATTTTGTAGCAGACATGGTGTCCGAGACTATCTCCGAGTTGGTTTACACCCATTCCAACGTACTTTATGGTGGGTGGTAGGTGGTGATAGCCCTATGCATTCGAGATTTATCTCACGCGTAATCAACTATGTTAGGAACTAGACCTATAGGACCCAATCGGGGGTGGTCATAATCATTTGGTGTTCTTAACTGATAGCTGCAAGTAGTGAATCGGTCAAGCTCCAACGAAGTTCTTAAAATAAACCACCAAACACATATCTGCTAGCTCAACCTGATAATCGATTGCACTATTAAGGAAGTTTATACCCTTCTCATTGATCTCCAAACTATCTGCCTAGCTTATCTTTTTATACTCCTCTGTGTGTGTCACTGGTCCTATTATATTTATCCTTACCCCTGTTATCTAGTTGGCTGTTACATTAAATAACATAGATATTTATAATTATCCTTATCCCTCAGTCCCTGTGAATTCGATACTCTGCAATACTCCCGGGTGCAAACTACAAGCTATATCTATCCACTTGCGGATTATTTTCTGAGAGCGTAAGAATCGCCAACAAATTTTCTGGCGCCGTTGCCGGGGAATGCAGCGATGAAAGATGATTCAAAACAAATTCCAAAAATATAAACTAATAATATATCTTTATTATTTAACATACCATCCTAGCTTAACGGGCTTACTCCTGCTCTTTCTCTGTTTGGTGAAACTAGCTGAGCTGTGCATGACCGGTTTTGACCTTCCTTAAAACATCAATCAAAATCCAGAGTCACTCGTATCGAGGATGAGACTTCGAGTCTTACCTCCGCAAGTTCAAGTCTCTGGCCTTCCAATCCTCACAAACAATCCTTTCCTCTCCACCGAAACACCATCATCATCATATAAGATGGCTGCCGAGAAGACCATCCTTGAGTTCTCGGCCCCGTCTATCACAAACGTCCCCACTGGACCTACCACCAATGTGGGTGACGGAGGCTTCGAACTGAAGCCAGCTCTTATCAATATGGTTCATGGTAGTCCTTTTTGTGGAAAGCAAATAGATGATGCCAATGCACATCTCCAGCACTTTCTGGAGATTTGCAGTACTTTCACCATTAAGGGAGCACCTCTCGATGTTGTTAGACTATGCTTTTTCCATTCTCGTTGGTCGGGAACAATGGTTTTATGCCAATAAGGATGTTGTTTCAACTTGGGAGAAGTGCTCAAATGCCTTCCTCGCAAAGTACTTTCCGTTGGGCAAAACCAATGCCCTATGGAATAAGATCTATGGTTTACAGCAAAACACCGACGAGTCCATTTCGGACATCTGGGAGAGATTCTAGGAGTATATACTAGCTTTTCCTCACCACGGAATGCAATACTGGTTTAACATCAAAAGTTTCTAACATGGGCTTAACCGCATGGCCCATGAGCACCTTGATGTTGCTTTTGGCTGAGCTTTCTTTTCACTCATTGTAAATGCTACACACACTCTCGTTGAGAAGATGGTCTCAAGCCAAGCCAAGGCTAGAGCGACGAGCGCCTTCAGCCCCGAACATGAGGAGACCACCAAATTGATAATATGGATATGCTCGCGGCCAAGATAGACCTTTTGATGAAGAAGCTAGAATTACCATCAACGAAGACTGTCTAGGATCTTGAATTTCACTTGACCTGTGAGATTTGTGGGAGTCTTGGGTACTCGGGAGACAACTGCACCGAAACCCAACCCGAGGATACCAACTTTGTAAACAACGGATTCCGCCCACAATCGAACTATACTCTGAGATGGAACTCCAAGCCCAACTTCTCATTCGACAACCGTTAACAGGGAGGTAATGATGGTAATTTTAATCATAATAAGTCAACTCTAGATGAATTTATGAATGCTCAACAAAAAGTGAATGATAGCATTAGTAGAAAATTTCTTACTCATGATAAATTTTTTAGAGCATATATTCAAAATTAGAGGGATTTACAACTATCATGCATAGCCAAATGAGCTTTAATAAAATGCTAGAAATACAAATAGCTCAACTGGCTGCTCTCAGGACAACCAGAGCCGCACCCAAAGTAGAATGTTAGCGTGGTCGCAACTTGATTGGGAAAAACGAATCGAGCCCCGCCGCATCCTAACCCTACAGGAAAGAAGCATGACACCCCAGAAGATGACAACGAAGAGAATGAAGGGTATGACAAGGAACCTCATGATGAGCTGAAAAAGGAGATGGGAGAAGATGCGGGGACAAGAACTAGTCCCACAGAGTTCACGGATACACAAGTGCTACCCTTCGGCAAGTTTGTCGAGGTAATTAAGCAATTAGATATCAATATTACATTGCTAGATGCAATGCAGGTGCCGACATACGCAAAGTACCTAAGGACATCCTCAACAACAAGCACCCGTTGCCGACGGCGGTGGTTATCAAGTTGACCGAAGAATGCAACACTCTCCCCGAGAAAAAAAAGATCCTGGTTATCCAACCATCTCATGCTCCATTGGTGCACAGGACTTTGATCGTGCATTGTGCGACTTAGGAGCAAGCGTCAGCATTACGACTAAGGTAATTTATGAAAACTTAAATTATTCTACCTTGTCCCCTATTGCCATGATTTTACAACTTGCAAATCAATCGATCCTTCGTCCTATCGGAGTCGCTGAGGATATATCGGTGAAAGTCCGGAATTTCCTGGTGCCCATGGATTTTGTGGTAATCGACATGGAGGTAGACACCAAGATACCTCTCATTCTTGGGAGACCGTTCTTGAGCACGGCAAATGCGAGCACAGACGTTGGTATAGGAGAGGTTCAACTCAACATCAATGGTGAAGATGAAGTTTTTAACTTCAAACCAAGAGTTGAGCAATGTCCACAGGTACACACTTTTATGGTAAAAATCCTAAACCCGTGTAGAGGAAAGCGGAAGCTAAAGCAAGTTTATTTCGTATACATTGTCGCTCTGTTGGTATTAGACCCATGCTAGATCTTGAGTGATAAATCTCTATGCTTGGGTTACACAATAGATATTAGTGCCAGGTTGAGTGGGAGTGCGTATCGAGTGACATCCTTGCTACGTAGTACTGCTAGGAATAGACATGGTGTCTGGACTAGTTAGAACCCGGTAGACACCTGATTCAACGACCGAGTGTTAGGTAGTAGGTGGTGACAGCCCTGCAATCCACACAGCAGTTTGTGGAATCCGCCCTGTTAGTCTCACCCCAGTCGAGCCCAATTAGGGGTGATCATAACCATTCGGTGTTCTTAACTGATAGCAAGTGGTAATGAATCGGCCGAGCTCTGATACAGAGTAGAAATTGAGGATTATCCTTGGACCTTTAACTAGTGTGAACCTTTAGTAGAACCTCTTGACCCAAAATATCTTACCCCACTTTCGTCATTCCACCATATCCATCCGGCCAAGTCAAGACTAGAAATTAGACTCTTCTCGTTCTTCATAGGAAATCGATACCTTTGGAATACTCCGAGGTGAAATCTACTGCGATATCCGTGCGCTTGCATATTAATTCTAATAGGCATAAGAATCGCCAACAAACTTTATGCTGCCATTGCCGGGGAATGGTAGCTGTTTTAGTTTCGAACCTTGCTTGTCTGCGTACCTCCATATGGACAACACGTCTATCTATCAGTTTTTGGCTCTTAAGGCTAAGTATATAGAGCGTCCACCATCATCCCATCCTATGCATACACCTAGCTTTGAGTGAATACTTTTTCGGATCAGAAGGAGAAAACCCTTATAGCCATCTCCGCGAATTTGATCAACTCTGCTCTATTATTGAAATTCAAGGAATGGCTCGACAAGCGCTGAAATGAAAATTGTTTCCATTCTCCCTCACGAGATCAGCCAAATCGTGGTTCAAATTGATAGTAGGAAACCTTAACGGTAGTTAGGAAACTCTCCTGGAGAAATTCCGCTTAGCGTTCTTTCCTCTCCCAAAAATCGTAGAATTGCGAAAGAGTGAAACCGTGGGTGCAGCCTGGGTGCGATTTACCCGGTTGGCCAGTTCGGGACCCGACATGTGTGTTCCTGAGCCCATGCTCAGGCAACACTTTGTCGAGGGGTTGAACCCGACGAGTGCCACGTTCTTAAACATAGTTTCCGGAGGATCCTTTGTTTACAAGACCGTTACTGAAGGAAAAGTAATCCTGGGCAAATTGCAAGGCAATACTCCTTTCATTGACGCCTTTGACGAACTATTGGACCTAGAGTTTGAACCTTCGAGTAATCCCCAAACCTTAGACAACCCTACCGAGTCAAACCTTCCGACCCAATTCGATTATTCTAGAATCAAAGAAACTCCCAAAGCCACGTTTCCCTATGTCCAAGGCCCGGAACCGGTGAACGAACTTGTTCCATTCTTGACATCTTACGCCTTCAAAGAGGAATTTCTCGATGACTTTGGCAACCCCCAACTTTCTACTTAGTTGGAAACCAACTAAGTAGCAAGTCAAGAAACAACTCAAGGCGTGTTGCCGAACTGCAGACTTGGATGCTCGTGGAGCAGATGTAGGCGCGTAGCTGAGCCGTGTACTTGGATGCTTGTGTCGTAAGCGTAGACGTGTCACCAAGCAGTAGACTTGCGTGATCGTGGCGTAGGCGTAGTCGTGTCGCCGAGCCATAGACTTGGGTGCTCGTGGCGTAGGCCTAGGCGTGTCGCTGAGCCGTAGACTTGTCGTCGAACCCTAGCCTTAGATGCTTGTGGCATAGACGTGTCGAGGAGCTAGATACTTGTGCTCTCGTGGCGCTGACTTGTTGTCAAACAATAGCCTTATGCGCTCGGGTCGCCCGAGTGCTTTGCAATCGAGTCCGATATGCTGTTATCTGCAAAGAGATTGTAAAGAAATAATAGATCTTAACATTAAAAATCGAGAGCAACGCCCTGCTCAGCAATACCAAGACTTTGACAGTCGGCCTGTTTATAAGGTACGCCACACCATTCATAATGGTGTGTTCCATTGATTTGGTTGCTCGATACCCATTTTCATCTTATGAAAAAAGTAATTAGTCCATCATGGGGTGTATCTTAAGCCGTGCAATTGTGGTACTGGTCTTGCGGTATACTGCATTTTGCATATTCAGGGGTATACCGCATCAAACGCTCGACCCTGTCTTGCAGAATTTAGCACTTGGCCCAACATGGGGCACGTTTTCAATTGAGTGCTACCTTCCCAACTGAAGGAGGGATCAGCTAGCGACCCTATTAAACGCGTACCGTTTGGATAAAGTTTGGCCTAGAGGTTTTTTGTATCCGAGTTGTGGTATACAACTGGTGACCCATGAGGGGATTTGGGCCTCCGACTGCTTTGCCGAGCCGAGCCGCACACGTGGGCGCTCGCGGCGCAGACGTAGGCGCGTGGCCAGGCCGTAGACTTGGGCGCTCATGGCGCTGGTGTAGACTTGTCGCCGAGCCATAGATGTGGGTGCTCGGCGCAGCTGTAGGCGTGTTGCACAGCAATAGACTTGTGCGCCCGTGGCGCCGACGTAGACTTGTTGCCGAGCCGCATACTTGGGCGCTCATGACGCCGGCGTAGACTTGTCGCTGAGTCGTAGATGTGGGCGCTTGGGGCATAGCTGTATGAAATGAATCAAAAATTTGATGCAGAATTCATGTAGCCTTACGAAAGTAGTTGTTCAAGTCTCGATCAATCCTGAGCAGCACATGCCGTGGTTGGCATCGAACAGCACATACTCGCTGAGGTCTCGGCCATGGTCGGCGAAGTTGGCCGTAGTCATAAATGATTGTTGACGGTCAATTTTGACAAAAAAATAATATGATTCTGAAATGAATGGAACCAGAACTAAAATTGTGAAAATTTACAGAGTTCCACGAGTTTTGGTAAGATTTTGCATGCAGAGACCCACTAAGCAAAATTGGGCCCGAGCCGGGCAAAAGAGTGGGTCGGCCAACCCACCCTAGACCGGCCGACCCAGCTCCCTCGCCCACTCAGGCCAGGGTCACACCAAGACTTCTACAAGAGATCCGAGAGCACATCCAAGCCGTTTATTTCAGTCGGTTTTATCCAGGAAGAGGAGTAATTCTCAAGTTATGCATAGGATTCTAAAGGAACCCGATGCTACCGGTCTCCAACTGCCAAACCGACTTAGGGAGAAGATCTACACCGCACAAGGAGTATCCTAGCCAAATTGGAGGGCCAGGATCGACAAAGGCAGGCCGGCCGACCCACCACTTGATCCCTTTGGATTCCCCCTTCGGCAAGGAGCTTGTGACATCTGTCCCTAGTCATGTCAACACCCTATTGGTCACTTGTGTATACCTGAGCCTATGCTCATGCAATACTTTGTCGATGGATTGACCACGGAGAGTGTCAAACTTTTGAACATAGCCTTCGGAGGATCTTTTGTCCACAAGACCGTCGAACAAGGGAAGAAAATCCTAAGCAGATTGCAAGGAAATACTCCCTATATCGACGCTTTTGATGAGCCATCGGACCTAGAGTTCAAACCTGAGAACAACCTTGTACCTGTATAGCAACCTGCTGGATCAAACCTTCTGGCCCAAACCGAATCCTTTCAAATAAAAGAAACGTCCATAGCCATGCTTTCCGGTGATGAAGACTCTGAATCTGAGGATGCATTCGTCCCGATTTTAGCCTCTTATGCTTTTGATGAGGAATGCCATGACTTTGGAAATGCTGCCGCGCTACCAATAGTCGCCAGGCAACCTCAAGAACTCGATCCACAAACCATGGATAGAGAAAATATTAGCACGTAAAGAGAATCTTCTGAGTCTCACTGCCATTTTGAGTAGGGAAATGACGGATGCAATAGAAAAACCTGAGGAGATAATCACACTATCTCCTCTCAAAAAGTTTTGCTCGTGCAAACCCAAGGTTGGGATTTCAGCAAAGTTCCCTATGACCCTGGTCTTGCGATGAACTGTATCTCAGGAGCATTAGCATCCGTGACCCCATCGGATCACACCCCATTCCCCTCTCAAAAGAAAGTTAGATGGCAACCTAGCCAAATTTTTCAATCTGAGGGGATCCTCAGAAATGTCGAGGTGACCTTGAATGACCATTGTGTCACTCTGGACTTTCATGTCTTCAATGTCCCTGACCCATTCCACACTCGTCTCCTGATCGGGCAACCCGTAAGGGAATTGGTCCGAAATATGGAAAGAGGAGAATTTGCGTTCCATTAACATTCCAATGGAAGCCGAGCCACTCCCTGACCCGCTGGAGGAGGCAAGAGCTGCCTCTCTCCTCGAGGTAATCAAACCTCCGGGTTTAGAAGATGATGTTCCACACTTTGTTTTCGAGGAGGAACTAAATGGTTTTGACAAGTTCGATGAGGAAGAAGAGCTGCCACCCTCGTCCGTTGAGCTAAAACCCCTTCCTCCTGGTCTCAAGCACGTCTTCCTTCACAACAATTGTAACAAGCTGGCCATCATCGGCGATTCGTTGAGAGAAGATGACACCCGCCGCCTTGTTGCCACGCTCGAAGCTTACGGCTCGGTCTTAGGCTACTCGCTAATAGACCTCAAAGGGATTAGCCCGAGCTTTTGTACTCATCGCATCCTAATGGAAACTGACCATAAGCCCATGCCCGAACACCAGCGAAGGCTTAATAATACGATGAGAGAAGTGGTCAAGAAAGAAGTTTTGGAAGTCTTTCAGGCCGGGATCATTTACGTAGTATCTGACAGTGAGTGGGTGAGCCCAGTCCAAGTAGTTCCGAAGAAAGGAGGCATGACGGTAGTGCAGAATGAAAGTAATGAACTTATTTCTCAACGCACTATCACTGGTTGGCGGATGTGCGTAGACTATCGTAAGCTTAATCAAGCCACTAGGAAGGATCATTTTCCCCTTCTTTCATTGATGAGATGCTTGAGCAATTGGCAAACCACTCAGTCTTCTATTATCTCGATGGCTACTCTGGTTATCATCAAATTCCCATCCATCCTGATGACCGAAGTAAGACCACATTCACTTGTCCGTATGGTATTTTCGCTTACCGACGCATGTCATTTGGGCTTTGCAATGCCCTTGCATCTTTCCAAAGGTGTATGATGGCAATCTTTTCTGACATGATCGAAAAGATCATGGAAGTCTTCATTGATGACTTTTCTGTCTATGGGGCCTCTTTCGATGATTGCTTAGCAAATCTAGAGAAGGTCCTTAAGAGGTGCCAAGAAGTAGATTTAGTCCTGAATTGAGAGAAATGCCACTTCATGATAAGAGAAGGAATCGTCCTAGGCCATCTAGTGTCAAATCGAGGCATAGAAGTGGATAGAGTTAAGGTTGAAGTGATAGAGCGGTTGCCGCCACCAATAAATATCAAAGGAATCCGTAGCTTTTTGGGACACGCTGCGCCTATAATTCAACCAC
>SPJY01018157.1:0-20297 GCA_005191435.1 Raddia distichophylla
ACAATACCCATGCCCATACCAGTTGATTTTGGGTACCCATACCTGAAAATCCATGGGTAAGAAATGACACCCATACTGGACCCATCGGGTCTGGTACCCGCTAGTATCTGAACTCGTGGGTATTATTGCCATCCCTATTTTGGAACATGGATGTTCAGTATGAAAAATATGTAAATATTATAGTCAAGGATAAAAGTTTTTTCGCTGTATTGAAGGTGGATCCTAATGCTCTGTCGGCATATTTCAGCTGGCAGGTTTTCCGAGATCTAATCCAGTTGTTCAGCAGTGGGGGTGTACGCAGTCAGCTCACTCCTCTCCTCTCTCTTCGACGCGAGAACAGATACTCAGGTTTACCCAGATTCAGGCCCCCTTGATCGGGTAACAGCCCTAATTAATCCTGCTCAAACTTCTTGCAATGTATGAATTGGCTAGTCTATGGAGGGTCCGATCTCAGGATCGATCCGGGAACCCCTTTATAGACGCACCCCCAGACCCTATATACCTGGGCTAGCGTGGGTCACAACGTGCTGCTACACAGTGTTCATTAAATGATTATACCACTGTAGCCATCATTCCTCCTGTGCTAGTCCTAGCCGCCATCTTTCCTGCCCCCGTTTCTGACAACGGGACAGCTTGGATAGGACAGAGCGGTCCGCCTGCCCCGAGCGTCTTTCTGTCACACCGTAGTAGATGTGAACGGGACGGCTACGGAGACGGCCACATCGTAGCTGACATCACTAGCTGGGCGGGGGTAATCATACTGTCAGAACCCCGCCCACTCCGTCAGAATGGTTCCGTTGCATTGAATGCTCCGGATTCGGTGTATCATAAAGAAATCCTTAAAAAGGAAGCTTCCTTGCACCTTTATCCTGTATCACTTACAGAGGGCCCGCATACCTCGGCTGCCCATGTGCGCTCGCTCAGCGGCTGCCCACTGCGATGCATGATCCAATGTACATCGCCCAGGTTTAGCCGTTTGATTAGCTCTAGCGTGAGCGCAACCGTTGCTGTGACTGTGCCGTACAGAAGGCTACCGAGAGCCGCGACGTGACGCGGGACGGGACGTTGTGATCAGAGGTGGATCTACGGCGTTAGCATCAGGTTCAAGCGATCCCGATGTCTTTCGCACAAACCGTTCTTGTTTATTGCTACTCTATTAGTATATATACATATAAACCTACAATTTGAATGTTAAACATAGTGATTTAGCGTTAAAATGACACGTACGACCCCAGCGACTTGTTTTCGTGGATCCGCCCCTGCTCGTGATCGGCGTACGTGCACGCAAGGGGGAGTACGTTTGGGCGCGTCGTTCGTCCGCCTTTCCTGAACCGAGCGGCCATGTGTATGTACTAGTTGAGTTGGTGCGCCCGTGGCGCGCCGTGTAGCCAAGAAGGTAGGCCCTATGTTTCTGGAGCTCGCTGTGGAAGAAAGGAACTACTTACATCTCTGTTAAGAATAAAGAAGGGAGTCTATAATAGAAAAGTGCTGCTTACGGAGAATCATGACTCGCCTAAATAAAAACTTTTAGAAGGAAGCAGATCCTAATCAAACAAAAAAAGAAGTCATTCGTGTGTAGCAATCAGTTGACGCCTTCTCATACCATGATACAAAAAGCAAACGTCTATAATTATACATGCAGCAATGGGCATGGTTTCAGCTTTATATCGCAGGCTCCGTATGAGCAAAATGAGGAGCTCGGCTCCTTAAACATCAAGCCTGCAGGCACATATAAGGCAAGCATACAGCCGCCTTAGATGGGTATTACAGGACGGGCGCAACACGCAGTAAGGGACTAAGATGGCAGGGTTCTTAAATAACGCGTAACAAAAGCATGATCACAGTGAATCGATAAACATAATCAGATTCACCATTATCATAACATCACCAGGCTATTAAACGTTTCATCAGCGAACAACAGGGAGCATCCAAAAGAACTTCAAAATAGCTTCCTTTTAGTAGCGGAGGCAACGTCGCTGCTTTCAGAGAGACGCTTCCTGAGCAGCGTAAACACAAAACAGTCAAGGGCACATACAACAGAGCACAATAGATAAATACAGAAGAATCGTAGGCTTGTGCGTACTGCGAAGTTGGGTCCTTCTCTTTCAGCAGCTCAGGACAGGAAGTAGCATGTTGGCCATTGATTTCCTAATTAACAGAATAATGTAGATAAGTATCACAAATCAGTCAGGTCGATAAGGTAAGCTAGCGAATGTAGCACGCTTAGGCTACCTGTTCATGTGGCGTATTCTGAAGCAGATCGCTAGTCTCCTGAGCAACATTAACAGAAGCAATAGCGCTCTCATCCGAAGCAGTAGCTAATTCAGTGCCTGCAGCAACCTGAGACAGTAAATAGCTAGGAGCCATCACGGCCTTCGCTGGTGTAGAGGGAGAGACCACCTGTGAGACGTTCAGAAAAAAAGAAAATAAATAATGGCCGCAGACTAAATCACCGAAGTGTAATGTAAATGGTCAATGACTCTATGGTAAAAAAGGATAGGAATGCACATGATTTTTTTAGCAGCTCATTCATGTTGGCCACAACAGATAATTTGGATTAGGCCAAGGCCATGGCTTGCAAAAGGAAAACATAATATGTGCTTGTTTGAAGCTTCTTGCAGAATTCAAATTATGGCATAATCTAGTACTTAGTTGAGGGAAAACATACTAAATAAGTAAATATAATTAATTGGTATAATGCTGATGGCATCATCAGTACACTAAGTATCCTTGTTTTGGTGCAGCTAGAGCTATGTGATACTACAACAAAGCATGTAGTTGCATATCATTTTGTTGGAATTTCTTGTATGAGTTGTATCGATGGACTTGGAGCATGCATGTGTATCTTGGTTTTGTTGTAGAAAAAAGTTATTCCGATTGAATTAGCAGAACCCTTAGTTACCTGTTGGTCTCAAACGCTCGAGTATTCAGTAGCTAATGTTGCCCTTTTAGTAGGATCGTTAGCATCCAATCCTATTTTAGAGAAATACTCTAAAGCAAGTGTTTTGATGCACTAAATATAGCTTCACCGTTCTGTGTTGATGTAGCTTGTAAGAGAACCAAAGCAGGCATGCAATAAGGAAAAAAAAGATGTTTTCGCGGATACAAATTAGAAAATTATGTTACTATAGTGCACAAAATAGCGTTCAAAAAATTATGTTCCTATATTTTTTAAATTTCAACAGTGGTCTAGTACACTAATCTATATGTCTAAGGATGGCAAGGTCATATAGAGAATTCTTTGGTGTTAACAAACACGACCTGTAAGCTGCGCTGCCAGGAATTTTTCCATCTCACAGGATGTAGATCACTTATTATGTTTATTGTGTCCATATACCTAAGAAAATGTTAGATGACTTAATTAACTAATATAGTACCAGTAACATATCCAAATTATAGTATTCTTCATGTTTGAAAACAAAAAAATATGCATGGCTTATCATTCTTTTCAAAAAGAAAATGTATTAGAGCTTATATACCTTCTTGGTCCTAATTCCTCGGTCTCAAACATCATGCGGAAGTGCATTTCTAAAGATATGTAATTTCCATATAGGGCCTTCTGGTATTTGGCAAATGGGACAACAAATTCATTAGGACTGGCCCTGAAAGTCCATAGTTTAAAAGATAGCTTCAGTAACCTTTGAATACACATAGAAAACTATTAAGTAGTTAGAAAGATCAACGGTAATACACATATTTAGAACTCACCTAGTGTTATAAAATATGGAAAATGGACTGGTGTTGGCAGCAACGTGGGCTGCAGCAGCAAGGACCCTATGTGCTTACTGTCGCTTGAAAATATTGAAGATGATGCGGTCATGCAATATAATAGAGTTATCAACCGTAGCATACATAAACCCAATATTTAAGTCATGAAAGGCAGCACAGGTAAATTTTGGGAACCGTTCATCACCCTAATATTTTCACAGTATTAGAGTACCAAGGCAAGGCGAACATAATACCTAACACCTAATCTAAACATCAATCTGACCTCTCAACAATTTAGATGCTATAGATTTAAATTCTAAAACAGATCAATATGTTGGTTCAGCGGACCTGGCAATCAGCAACGACTATATACAACAATCGGCTCCTTAGATATACCATCTATAAACTGTGAAAAGTGCTTTTTCTAATTACCACTATGATGTAATCAGATATGCATACTGAACCCAGGAGCATACCTAGCACTGAATTTGAACACCAATTTGTCCACTGTTTGGAAACCATAATCAGTAAGCATTCGAAACAAAAACTGAACAACAGGTACCCCTTCATGATTAATAAACCTTACCAGCAAGACATCCTAGTACTTTTACTACAAACTAAAACAAAATAACAGTCACCTATTTGTAAACAGTTAGCCCACCAGCAAAGCATCCTAGTTCTTTTATTAGCTTCAGAGTGCAGGCTGTAATGAAAAATCCTAGGGAGGTCATTATGAACTGCCAAAAAGAGGATAGCAATTACAACTCAATAAATTCCAGCAAATATGCAATGAAAATTGCTATGTAAATCATAATTCTATACATGTACACTATATTTTTCAAGTGAGATAGTTGGGGCATACCTTTCAGTGGTAGGAATTCAACTTGAATCTACATTGTCCTCAAACTTAAATCAATCCAGCAAGCAAAATTCAATGGTCATCATAACAAGCAGAGACGGGCGACGGCGCTGCTCCAAGCGACCGGAGTAGAGGCGGCGCCACGGCGGCGAGACGACTCGAGCAGAGGTGGCAGCGGTGCGGCCACTGGAGCAGGGACGGCGCAGAGACGGGCGACGGCGCTCATGCTTGGGCTAATATCCCCCCATATGGACGCGGGCCAGGCCAATTTTTTTGTTTTCCTATGGGCGCGGGCCGGGCCAATGTTTTCGTTTTCCCGCTCGCTACCTCATCGCCCACAGCGCCATTCCATTTTAGTCAAACTACAATAGCCTAGACGCACGTCCAGACAGCCCCGTTCATCGTCTAGTCGCGTCCAACATCGTCCAGCGCAGCCGTCTAGACCGTCCAGAACCGTTTTCCACCGTCTAGACGGTCTAGCCGTCTAGCTCTTGCGATTAGGGCCTAAACTGGACGGAATGCCATCGTCTAGCGTCTAGTCGTCGTCTAGACCGTCTAGACGCGCGTCTAGGCGAACACTGCCAACAAATGTAATAAAAATAGTTGTACATGAGGAAGAACATGTTTTATAGCATGTATATACAGAACGATAAGCAATCCGATCGTCTAGACCCTTAACTTGAAGATATACAAAATTAGAGCCGATTGAATAGTAACAGATTAGGTCCTGTGAGTAAATTAATCCGTAACTCCTATATAGGCTAAGATAGACAATCCAACCATGTAGAGGGTCAACCTGAAGACACCGGAAACTGGGGGCAGTTCATAGTGGCAAATTAGGGTTCTGGGTAAACTGTTTTGGGGTCTGCAATCCATTTAGCATATGAAGAGAAAGAAGCACACACCTTCTCCCCCGTGCAGCGACCTACACAGGGCTACGCATAAACTAAAAGATTGGAAACCTGGTGCGCCGCCCACAACCAAAGCAGGCAAGTCTCATGAAGCATACACATCGACTAACCCGGCTGGACAGTGGGCTCTTCAACGATGCCTCATTCCCTAAAACGACACACTTGGCGGAGTGCAAATCATATAAATGGAAAACAACATAAATAAAAAAAATTCAAAACATATAAATGGAAAGGAACACTAAATGGAATGTATCATGCAAATCTGTGGCTGCAAGAGAGCAAGGGGGTGGCAGGCGCAGGAGAGCAGGGGGCAGCGGTGGGAGAAGGAGGACGGGGTAGGCATAGGAGAGCAGGGGGAAGCGGCGGAAGAAGGAGGACCTCATCCCACCATCGGCGTAGAGGGAGGGCGGCGGAAGATGCAGAGGGAACGACCTGGAGGGGGGAGACGGGGGCCTCGAGGAGGGGATGAGGGTTTGAGGGGTGAGAGATGAGACGACACGCATCAACCTCACTCGTGGAACCAACCACCTAAGCTGGCTCGTACGATCAAGATCGGACCGACGTGGGCTCAACTCGGCTCAGGGGACAGCGCGAGCGCGCGAGAGCAGCCAGGTACGCGTGCGAGAGCGGCCAGGCGCGCCACATGGCCGCGAGGGGGAGCCTCCCCACCGGCTTTGTACTTTTATTGATGATTCCTAGAGCTGTCCAGCTGTAACGAGTTTTTTTGTGGGTGTTTTTCTTTTTGAAAATTATCGGCGTAGTGCTCCACGACACGTCTCTCGTCTACGTACCATTCTATAAAGCTCTCATATTTCAGGAAACTGTTTAATTTTGTTGTTAGCCCTTATAGCAGTATGTTCACTTTTATATCTGCTCTTACTTTCCTTGTCGTCTCCCCCGTTCACCTCTTCTCTCTCTCCGGCGACCGAAACTTCAACACTGCCACCTGCCTTTAGGCTCATCTCTCTTTCCTCCATCTAAGCTGGCCATGGGGCCGTCACTGCCACTGGGATCCGTCACCACCACCAACCTCGCCGCCATAGGGCCATCGCCTCTGCTTAGATTTGCCACCACTTTGGGGAGCTCACCTGTGAAGCCGGCAAGACGAGAGAGGTTGTCAGTGAAATGCGCGATATGGAGAAGGTCGTCGTCTTCTCCCTCCACCTAAATTTGTTGTCCTACTTATGCGGCCGATAGCACCGCTCTCGATGCAGCTGGATCTCGGCCGGCTCGCACCCAAAGATGGCTAGAAAAGTGGTGGAGAGAGGAGAATAGGAAGGAGGAAAGGGTGACGCACTCTGATAGCCTTCAAGACCTTGCCTCCGTTGCTCAGATCCATCACCCCTTCAAGCTTCATCGTGCCATGGCCAACCCATGTCGCTAGTTGCTGGCGCCGAAGCCCCATGTCGCTAGTTGCTGGCGCCGAAGCCACCACCACTTGAGGAGATGGAGTAGAGGCAGCGGTGACGCATTGGAAGAGGGAGCAGGTCGAGTGACATTGGTGTCAGAGATGGCAAGGTTGTCGCGTTTGGAGATAACGATGTGCTCCGACCCTCCAGCCGGTGTGGTGGACGCTGATGAGAGAGGGAGATGGAGAGGAGAAAGAGACAAAGGGGGAGAGAGAGAGAGAGAGAGAGAGAGAGGTGGGGGATGGGAATTTAATCTAGGTCTTGGTTTTTACATTTTATGGTGTAGTGTCATAAGGGCTAAAGGCAGAATTAAATAGTGTTGCTGCAGCGCGAGAGCATTCTGGAGTGGTATGTAGGTGAGAGGCGTGTCCTGGAGTGCTACGAGGGTTTTTTTCCCTAAGAACGTAGATTCCTTGGTCTAGCGAGAACCATTTTGCAACAAGGTCCATGCAAAGAAACAAGACCAACAACCAGTTACTCTATATAGGACCAAATTGTAAAGAATTTATTAGCCCCCAAAATATAGTCCATTCCATAGTTTGCCATCAACCTTTTAAACTTTACAATTTTCCCTTGCCGTGTCAATTTTGCCCTTCTGCCGACTATCTTAGATTGAATAGTTAGAAAGCTCCATTAATGCCCAAAAATACCCATTTCATAGATTTATGAGTCTGAAGCATTTCATCTCTTATTTTTTACTCCAAATCGGGTAATTCAAATTTCTATATGTAAAACCATGTTCTAATTTTTGCTCAGATTTCATAATTTTCTCTATTTTCTATCCTTTTCTTTTTCATGAGATATGGTATATTAATTTTATTTTAAAAAGATCCCAAAATTTTTAAAAACTACTTTAGTTTTTTGTTAGAGTGCGCAGACAAATCATTGTTTGTGCCGAACAGTCCGTCGTGTGATGAACTGCATTTTCTCTGTTGCCTAAGTTGTTTTTAAAAATCTGTCCAACGCAAAAGCAATTTTGACGATACTTTTGAAAAGGTTCTATGGAATCTTATTAATGGCTAGAAAAGGTGTCAAACAGCTATAATTTGCATCTTAGCCTATTAAAAGCCTGGAGACTCCTCTTCGCTGTGAATTTGGCCCCTGAGCATCAGTTATACACATTCAAGCCAATTTAAAGACTTGTTCTTCACATACTCCATATATTCCCAAAATAGGCCAAATCTTTATTGCTCCAATTCTGTCGTAATTTTGTTTGAGAGCTTGAGATCCAGCATAGTGATGGTTTGAACCTTATTACTCTTGGATCATCAATCCTAGATAGTTGGGTGGTGTCGATTTTCCATGGTGTGTGTGGAAGTCCTTAAGATGCTGCCATGAGAGGCTAGAAGCTTGCCTATCGGAGTGGTGAAAAGCTACCTCGGGTGTATAGAGGCTACGGGTTCGAGCGGAAACCGTCCTTGGTGAAGGGCTTGCCTGACTACGAACCTCAGTCAAACAAATCTTTGTGTCCCCCCTTTTATTGCTTGTATTTACTTTCAACACTTATTTGTTGTTGTTATTTATTTCTGAGGCATCTTTGATCCCGCCTAAAATAGGACTTGCTAGTTAACTTGGGTCCTTCTAAAAAAAGTTAACTTGGGCCACTAACTTGATTAAGCTACAAACTTGACAAAATTTAAAGGCTCCCCCCTTCTGGACCAACTAGATCCTTTTAGGCTCGTTTGTAATAAACGACTACTGTGAACAAGTGAGCCACGAGCTTGAAGTTAATAGTCCTATTTGTAATGTTGGAGCTCATCAACCCTTCACTTCAAGTTAACCACCCTCATAACTATTGTCGACACGGGTTCGAACGACCTCCTCGATGCCTTTGGCCTTGGGCTGCAGGTGCGGGGATGTGGTGCGGATCCGTACCGGATTCGTGTTCAACAATAGTTTTAATAGGGTAGTGTTATATTATAGATTTGACCCACTGATGGATTTTTATGGTTGTTTTGCTCCGCGCTAGTAGTGCAGGAGGTAGTATCAGTAATGACAACTTTCGCACTGATAACAACTACGCTACATCGTGCCACTCCAAGCTAGAAGCAGGCCATCAACTTCAAGATTTTGAATCTGGGTTCAAGCTTTCGGATGGGGTCTAGGAGGTGTAGCCACATGCACCTTCGAGCTTTGGGGCGGAGGTCAACCTTCGATTTGGGTCTCTGGATCTAACCATGGTGATAATCATTGTTTGGTTTAGGGGGCCATGTGTAAATAGGACTTCATCTTTTGATGAATATATGTTATGTTTTTAAAGACATGTATAAAGGTGGTTGTCCTATTGTAGTATGGCAGTTACCTCAAATGGTTTAATGCTATAAAGCCCATGATAATTCGACTCAAAAGTTAAAGCATGTGCAATGGTCGACGTTAGTTGTCTCTAAGTCGTCTATAAGGTTCTACATATATGATGTATGATGATGTGGAATGAAGAGAGAGAGCATCACAAAAAAATTGAGTCGTCTTCAATGCAAAAGTTGACAGTGAGAAAGTTGCCTATAAACGGATAACCGTCTCTACCATTGTATATGATGTCTTCAGTATTGTTTATAACTAATATGGAATATATTATCGACACAACTGTAAGTCACCACTAGACTTTTAGAAGTAATCGAAGGTGATATATGGAAAAATGATATTCCCTCTGTTTTGCTATATCTGTTTATGGTCTCGAAAGTATATGTTTAAACTGTTTATCTATTGTGATAACTAAGGATGCTTTATGATCCATTTTATTGTTGTACGATGGTAGGGATGGTTAAATACATGCAACCAATTAAATTCTTGCATGCGATCAACCATATTCATTAGTTAGAGGTAGTATGCTTATCTTAATAACTTTTTCATTTGAGTTTATGTTTTTTTGATCGATGTTGCAATGGCGGAAATGGATATATATAGTAAAACGGAGAGAGCAACCCTCGTTGTCATAGTCATCAACGTAGGACACCTGAAACGCGCGGTTGACACCGTATTAGCAATTTTTGGACTCTAAATACTTTGGCACATAACAATCCTAGGAAAAAAAAATTTATAAGGTTCAGAGTGTTAGAATTTTTAAAATGTTTGAAAATTTTATTTTGGATATTTAACATTAAATTTTTGTGAAGTCATTTCCCCCGGACCTGTATGAATTAGAATATTTTCGAGATATATCCTAGACTTTTTAGAGCCAAAAAATGGGTAATTAGGCCACGTATGCAATGCATACCTAGACAAAATAGGATGACACCCACCAAAACCACCGTGGATGCAAAATGACCTAGTTTTAATAGATGAGTAGTAAATAGCCGTTTTTATAGTTTGCGGTGTAGAATGAACTTTTTACGTAATTAAGTGGTGTAATATGGACTTAATCCACCATAGAACAATCCATTTGCATGCTTTCATCATGGACATAGAATTACCACTAAAAGACCGCAAAATTTTTAGCTAGGACGATTGTTCCACCTGGCTGGCTCAGGACTCGGAATCCAGCAATCCCGGCATTGACTAATGCATAGGTTCCCAGATTGCATCAAAGCTCAAATTTGTGACGACTGAAGACCATAGAAGACAGCTAACTGAAGACCATAGAAGACAGCTATACTCATACATAGATGCAGCCCCAGACGAACTATGGTAAACAAGGGCCAGCATGCTGAAATTAATCCCCAGCATAGTAATGCAGCGATACAGCGAGGATTGCTCAAAATAACAGAGAGGGATTTTTAGTCTGCAAACTGGAAGTCCCAGTAACTCAAAAGTAGTCTCAGAACAGCTAAATACAGAACGAAAGCATATATCTTAAATTAATTTGCTTATGAGGCATCGTAAACTCTTGTAAATCTTAAGATCAGATCATAAAGCAATATAGTAGATTGCATTTTTCCCACCAGGAGTCGTGCTGATAAACAGATGCACAACCAACGAACAACAGCACCTCTTAAGCTTATGGACATGGCCACACAGGCCATCAGCCCATCAGATGAAAAACCTCCTTATTGCAAACAGGGCATACCTGGCAAAAATGGAATCAGGATGATCAGTGATCACACATCTTAGAATGATAGAACATAAGAATTGATATTGATAACTTTGCAAATCTGCAAAAGGGAAGCAGGAACCATTCTTTTTTGAAAAGCTTTTAAAAACTGAAATCAATTACAGTTCACAAAACATTCCCTCACCATTATCAATTTTGAATACCAGCCTTCTTTCTAGTTTTCTCTATAATATTTCTAGCCAGATTTTCTTCCTAATTGGTGCAAATAAACTGCAGCTGGCAAGGATAAATGGTAGGCAATATAAAAGAATTCCGAGTACTACATGATAGTTTAACAATGGTGAAACCGTGAAAAGCCCTGTGTAGAATTTTAAAGCAAGTTCCCGTGGGAGCAACACACACATCGGAAAGCTGGAAATGTATTGTAGCTTGCCTTATTGATCATCAACCATTTGGCGACACAAGCTTGATGGTACTGATGCTCACAGGGCAACTTAGTAACTTTATCTCGATTCTTGTAAGCCATACAGCATATCGCACATCTGTTTGTTACAAGGATCATCATAAGTGGGTGTTAAAATAATTTGCTACTAAAGATCGCCTGTGGGCAAAATGTTGTAGGATGTAACTTCAAGATCTCTGAAAAAATACTACTAAAAAAAACCTTAGGCATGATTAACCAATAAAGCAGGAAAAAGGAAGGGCTGAGTGGTATAATCAGCTCGAGAACATACTCCTCGTGTTTTTCCTTTCTTGAGAATATCCCAACTTTGTATGTTGAAGATGGCAAGAGTGCTATCACATCTCCTGGCAAACCTTTGCTTTCAGTGCCAATAGCTTCTCCTAATTGTTGCAGTTCCTGAAATATTTAAGGGATTCAACATATGAAATGAGAGGGAGCATGTGGCACCCCATTAAACACAGCACACATTCCTGGATGGAAATAATCCTATAAAGCACAGCAGTACAATTTCTGTTGTGTGCCTGATTTCAAGCACACAACGGGAATAGATACAGTACTTCTCATGGGTGAGACAAGCTGTAATCGAAGCTAGCGCCTAGGTTGTTAATCGAAGCAAACACCTATGACATCAGATCTTAACTTACTTCATTGTTTTTGGATGATTGGAAAGATATATCACTGTCCCTTTTATATAGGGATAGAAGACTTAAAAGACTCTAAGAAAGAAATCATAACTACTAATCTTATTTTCTAACTTATAGAATCCAAACTCATCTAATCTAATCCTAACTACTGTTCACGTCGCTACAGTACCCTCGGGTGCTGTTCATGGGCTATTAGGGTCCTGTTGGGTCTGCCCATAACAATTTCAGTACAACTAACATGGTTAATCGTGTGAGGAAAACAAGTCAGGTCCATTTGTTAATACTGCTCCCTCCCTTCTAAAATAGTAGCCGTTTAAGATATTGACATGGTCTCCAAAATGTAACTTTGACAAGTAAAAGCTCTTAAAATTTATTTATATAATGCAATTAAATTATAATATTAAGGAAGTTATTTTCTAGACGAATCTATCCATATGATTATTATGAGATCAATCTAAATAATTTAAAAGTTTTTTATGCATAAAGTTTCAAAAGTTTGACTCGGGACAAGTCCAAAATGGCTACTATTTTAGAATGGAGAGAGTAGTGACTTTTTTAAAAAAGACAGATTATATAACCAAAAGTTAGATGACAGTGGGTCCTTGAGGAAACATTATAGGAAATACTGTCCTAAGTCCTAACAAATTATTTGACAGTACGCACCTCATAAGTCATATTATCTGGATCGATGCCATCCTCCATTACTACCTGTACATGGACAGAATAGATGAACGAACATATTGACTGAAACCATAATTGCCAAAAGCAAATACCTGAGGAGACCTGCTTGCCGAAATATGACCACTGTTAGATGTTGAAGTTTCTGGCTTTCTTCCTAAACAGGTGTTTTCAAACAACAAATTAACATTTTGTAGAGGAAACATATTGAATTGTACTATATAGAAGCGTGACAGTAGACAATTAACCACCTTTTGTGATGTTTTTGTCATCCACAGATGTATTGTCTAGTTGGTACTCTATCTGTTGTAACTCTCTAGCTAAAGCTTCATCAACAGCTAACTGAGATTCACAGTTTGCAACTCCAGATGCTTTTTGTATGTCCAATGTCTGTCGATGTCCACGACTAGAACTAGGATCCAAATGTGTTCTAGATGAACCACTATCATCATTTCCTTGGATTAATTGATATGCTATTTCCTGAACAAGGTGCAAGAATAGGCAAATCAATGATATCCTTTGTTATATTTTGACCCAGGCTGTTTTGCTACAAAGGATAACATATCAATCCAACCTAGAAACTTCAAGAAAATGAAGAGAATAAATATTTGGTAAAACAATAGTACATTGCATTGCACAGCAATGGTACATCAGTTTGCAATTTTGTGATATAAACTACATGGCATGAATGTGTTATAAAAAGTAAGTCCAAAAGATGGAACATCCTTCTAACGATGTCTGATTTAACATTTGTACAAATATGATCCTGTTTAACAAAGTAATCTTAAAAGATTGAATAGTCAAACTGTCAATGATGGAATATCTGGTTGAGATTTCTGTGCAGAGCGAAATAGAAGACTATAGTATAATACCTCCCTAAAAAACAATAAAACAACCGCCCAAGATGGACAATATGGCTGACATATCCATGTATAATTTAGTAGCAAGGACAAAATTGGTGACACATCAAACCTGGTCTTGAAGAACTTGTGCAAGATCAGCAGCATCATCGAAGAAGCATCCCCCAAAATCCTCTTCAATGACATTAGTGGTGTTCATATAAGACATAACCACTTCTCTCTTTCCTGTTGTATCATGTAGCACCTCCATGCTCATGAGCGCCTAAAAAGGAAACACATAGAACATAGCCGGATTTTGTCAGACCCGCACAAGCATACCACCTATACATATTACATAAAGAAAACACTCAAAATGTATCATTTTTTTGCCATTATTCCAATCCCCGTAATCATTGTTGGATTCTGTTTTCAAACATTATGTTCTCTCACTAATCAACTATAAGAGCACAAGTGTGTTCCCCCTCTGCAACTATAACTGAGATCAAAAACCTTCTTTCCGGGGTCCAAATCTAGAGCAAGTAAAATAGCAGCAACACTAGCCTTAAACCACAGTAAAGCAGTGCGTGTGACGATAACAAACAGACAATCTCTGTAAAAGAGGACCAAGCAGGCAAGCTAGCGATCGTCGGAATGTAGAAGCAGTTCCACACCTCCGCCAATTTCAAGCCCGCAATGCGTGGGATCTAACACAACAAACCCTCCCCCAAAAAGACGCAGATCAAGCACCTGACAGCGCTGACACCCATTGCTCTACCAGAATACGAACATTCCATGCGCGAACTTTAGAATCAAACCGGCGAATCTGCAAGAGCTTCGAAGACAGAGGGGGAGCTCACCCCAGTGTACAGAGAGATCAGCTCCGATCTCTGCTGCTTTGCGCGGATTAGAGTGATTTTTTCCGCCTCCGGTGTTTGCTGCGCGCGCCGCCCGCGACGAGTGTGCTGTGCGCCTGTCCCGTACTGGTCTTCTCACGGTCTTGGTGGACCAGGCGTGCGGGTGGGCCGTGTGGGGCTGGCTTGTGCCTTGTGGGGTTTTCAGTCATGAGTGGTTGACGGGCCTGAGACTGGCGGCTGGCGGCTCCATTGTGGCCTCTGGGCCAGCTGACCGACCGGTGACGAAATTTATATTTTACATTTTATATTTTATTTTCACCGTGCCGTTAAGATGTTCCGTTTTGCATCTCTATCATCCTTGTGGACCGTGGCAGGTGGCTCGCCCATCGCCCATGACATGGGTGATCGCCCCCGCGACCGCCACTCCGATCTACCGCCTCTCCAAATCGCCGGCCTCAGCATCGAATCGCTAGCCTCTTCTTCATCATCGTCGCTGTTGGCATCTCCTTCCTCTTCACTTTCCTCCTCCACGCCATCCCAGGCCACCCCTTCTTCACCATTGCCGCCGTCGGCATCTCCCTCCCCTTCAATTTTCTTTGTCGGCCGCCATACTTTCACCATCGCCGCCAACATCATCTCCTTCCTCTTCGGTTCCTCCGCCGCGACTTTGTCATCTTGGGTCATCGCTTCTTCCCTCCCCTTCGACTGTGCACTCGCCGTCACAACCCTCAACAGCATCATCGCTTGGTACTTCTCGCGCTCGTCGTTGGGCGGTGCAAACACGCAGCAGCAGTGCCGTGGAATGTTTTTTAATAAAATAATTAAAATAAGTAAAATATAAGAACACCTGTGGCACCAACGGGCAATAGAACTGATTTTTTAAATTCATTTTTTTTAGAATAAAAAAATAGGCTCTGGGTTCTAGTTTCAGAAAGAAAAAAGAAAACAAGCCCTCGTCCTGGATGATTGGCTAACAAATATTTGGTATTTTTTTGTTCGACTTTTTTACTGTTAAAATTTGGATATTTAAAATTTTCGTGTCGTAGTTGCATGGAAAAATAAAATACCGAAACCAAAGGTAGACCGAATTTTTTTCAACCACGTATAAACAACAGGTGACTCAACGGAATCCGGAATTGATTGAGGCATCAAGCATAAAAACAAGAAAGAAAATATCCATGGATCGAGCATGAAAACCTATCAACATATCAACAACAAAAGTAAGAGATCTAGCAGCAAAAACATATCGAACATCTTCGATCTAGCAAAAGAGCAACGGATGAATTGCACATTCAAAGTCATCCACCTCATTGAAGAATGCCACGCGACGTCGCCGCAGTCGTTCCAACTCCCGTTCATCCATCTCGCTGGAGTATCCCGTGCGACGTCGCGGCACTTCCAACTCCCGTCCGTACGTGCTGTTATAGAGTATATTTCGCGGGGGATGATTTGTACTGTGCTTGTGTTTATATAGATACATGATGGCTTGAATCATAAGTAATACTACTATATAGAAAATAGAATTATATCGGAGATTTTACAATCAACCAATCCTAATATATCATATATTACCATAATAGTCGGATCTTTCCGAATTATACAATCTCGTGCATCAGTATGTTGCACGTTTCATGGATTTTTCCATTCTGACTAGGTTCCTCTCAATTAGGAGTAATCAGTAGCAGCAAAGCATTTTCTTGCCAATGTGACTAATTCCAATCTCCTACGCTTCTCGTGCATTAGTTTGTTCCATGTATCATGGATTTTTCCATTTTGACCTTGTTACTTGTGATATACGTTGTTTACAGATAGTGGTCCGGTTGTTTATCCCATTTTATTTATTTCCTAACTATACACCGTTTCTATCATCACATTGGCATAATGATAAGTATTCAGATGAATCACAAAGATGAAATATTATGACTGTTAAAAAATTTTCAACCCCTGGCAACTTTACTAGATACGTCTATTTGGATCAGCCATAGTCTTCAGTTACCTGTAAGTTGTAGTGATATTGAATCTATTTTCCAACTTTGTCTACTTTCGAATTATCAAATCTGAGCGGCAGTTATATGTGGATCGTTGTTCAGTTGACAGCGTTGCCATGTGGATTTGATTCTAATGTTTGCTTTTCCTCCCATTTACTCTTAATATGATGTAGGTTGTAGAAATTTTGCGATTGAGATGATGTTGATTTTGCACATATCGGTGATTATCAGGTCGTACCTAATCTGCTGCGATGGATCCTGCTGGCCGATTATTTGTTCAAGAGCCTTCTTAGACCCCCGCGAATCAAGGAGGGACTTCATAATCATAGCTAATTAACATATAACCATGAGAGAACAATATTCCGGTAGGCCTAATTGTCCCCTAATGATTTTAGTGAACACACGCGTGTTAGAATACGGTAGCAAAGCACGTACATCCAAGTCCCTCCGTAACCTCCACAAGGGAGACAAATAACTACTTCTGCGTCCTTTGCGTCTGATGCCTAGAGACCCCGGAACACCTCTTCCTCAAGTGCCCCTTCTCCTCCCACATTTGGGACCTCTTGGCTTCCAGACTCAACGCCCCACACCTACTCCGCTCTACATGGACCCACTCTGATGATCTCAGCGCCTGGTGGCCCAAGGATATTCTGCAACCCAACCTTGCCCCGGGTCTAGGATCCGTCGTGATAGCAACCTTGTGGCATCTCTGGCTCAAAAGGAACAATCGCATTTTCAACTCGAAGAAGCTGTCACCCACGACCTTTTTTTATTTGCTCTTGGATGTCCTGCGCCTTTAGGAGGCGGCAGGTGCCTGTTTTGTAATAAATTAACTCACTTGTAGCGTGCGTTCAGGGAAAATGCGCATAAACCTCCCCTTAAATTTTATCCGTGTAACTTTTCTATTGAATTAATGTAAGGCAGTTCCCCTGCCTTTTCCTCAAAAAAAATGTGGAGGTTAAGGAATCAGGTGGGAGACTGGGAGTTGGATGTTGGGTACTGTTTGCTTAGGGGATGATGGATTGGCTGGTGTAAGTGGGCTAGATGGGCTGGACCGCAAAATTATCGAGCATGGAGGGAAGCTAGAGATTTTTAAGAGAAGGAAGAAGTCCACATTGCCTCCCTGTACTATTCAAAAAGTTCACTTTTCCTCCCTCTGTGTTAAATGGGTGAGATCTGGCCGTCCAATCTTGCATCGAACGGCCACAAATGAGTTGAGGGAGGAAAAATAAACTTCTACAATAGTAGAGGGAGGTAAATTGGACTTTTTCCTTAAGAGAATGCAACAAGTGTGTTGGCCCGAAAGGCAGAGGGACGGTACCTTCGGAATTTTGGTTTTGAGAAGGCCGACCGATACTGACACCAAACCGAAATACTTTTTTTTTTAAAAAAAAGAGCTACCAAACTACTCTCTCCATACTTTAAATAATAGTTATTTTAAACTTGTTCTAAGCTAATGTTTTAAAACTTTATCCACCAAAAATAATACATACCATTTTTTCTAGCACTTTCATACTATCATTTTTTTTGTGAATTTTATAAATAAATTTCAATGTTAATTGATTGTTAAAATTGTATTTCAAAGACTGTGTCAATATATAAAACAATTGTTGTTTAAAGTATGTAGCGAGTAAATATCAAGAACAGAAAATACCAAAAGTTTCAATATTTTCTGCTTAGTTCGGTTTCAGGATTTTTTTTTCTTCCACCCCTAGTTAGGGCTCATTTGGGAACAAGAATCCTCGCAAGGATCCCTGCCAAAAACCGGGGATAATTCCCACGCAACTTACTCCCCCGAGGAAACTTTCAGAACCATTTGGTAGACCCACATCCCCATGAAATCCCACCCCATTCCCGTGAAATCCCGGGGAAATAAATCAACTCCATCTCACTCGAAAAAAAAAAATCCTCGTCTCCTCTCAACTCTGTCCACACTTGAGATTCTTCCCAAGCACAGCTGCTACAGCGGCGCTCGGAGGAGGCCATGGCCGCGGCGGCGCTCCGAGCAGGCGGTGGCGGCGGCGGAGCTCCGAGGAGGCCGTGGCCGCGGCGACGCTTTGAGCAAGCGGTGGTGGCGGCGGAGCTCCAAGGAGGCGGCGGCGGTGGTGGAGCTTCGAGCACACGGCGGCGCCGCCGGCGCTCAACGAAGCAGGAGGAGGAGACCGGCGAGGATGGGGCACCTGGAGGGCGACATGGTTGGGCTCTCGCCGACGACGAGGGATGCACCGCCAGTTGTGCCATGGAGTGGAGAGAGAGAGAGAGAGAGAGTGAATGCGGTTTGTGTGGGGATTTTTTGCTGCAGAGACGGGGAGTGGGGTGGGGAGCGGGCCAGGGAATTGAAATGACGATAAAAACCGTGTGGGGGTTATTTTCACAGGTTTTTTTTTACCCCAATCCCCCAAACGAGCCCTTAGGATGGTGCTATTACCCATGGTCATCTTCGTGATATCAACATCATCTGTCACCCAACTACAGGACCGTCATCCAATGGTGGGGTGATAGGATAAAAACGCCGAGTCTACGGGCCAACGGTCGGATGTGATATATAAACCATGTAGACTAGCCGCGTTGCATCCTGATTTCTATCGCAAGCTAGCATCTATTTTCGTAAAAGCGTATAAACAAAATATAGTAAAAAAAATCTTGGAGCCAACGGTGTAGATAGTGCTCAGGGCCACAGGTCATGTGTTCCCATTGATTGCAATCACCAACAATGCAGAAAGTTTAGGGCATGTTTGGTTCTTGGTCTTTAACGGCTTTGACAATGAACGGTCATGATCAATTGAAGGCATGACAATTCATTAATAATTTTTGTGTTATTTGGATCAAAGTCAATTGAAGGTTGCTAACTTTTAATAACAGCGAGAGAGTTTGTTTGGTTTGTTGCCAATGGAACGTGTCAAATGTTTCTATAGTTAAATACAAAATTATAAAAAGTTAACTAAAATTTAATAAATTCAAACGGTACTAAATTTTTTGAATATAAAATTTTAACATATTTAAAATAAAAATCACTAACATGCTAGCTAGTAGATGCTTGTGCGGCTGAGCAGTGGGCTTGCAGGACGACTTGCCATTCAAAGGCGGCCGATTTGGCCGCCATCGCCCTGCCTTCGCACCACATTGAAAAATGATGGCACGGCAAATTTTTCTAATGGCACGCCAACAGAAGGTTACAATCCAAATGACAGTCAAATAATGAAAGCATGCCTTCTATTAGCATGACCAACCATGGTCGCAAACCAAATACATTCTTAGCGCAAGAACCAACCCTTCTTCGCATTTGTCTCAATTCCTCCCGACATAACGACATCTCCAATGTGGACTAGATTTGCGTTCATACATTGTTGATAAGAAAAAATCCACTTTACCCCCTCAACTATCGCCAAAGTTGGACCGTGCGCAAGGGAGGGGGACACCGGACACGCACGCACGCACGCACGCATCTTCTCGTCGCCCTTTGCTCCGAGATTTGAGAGTTTAAGATAGGTCGGGACTTATGGCTCGTTCGCCGGGCTCTCCTCTGGTGCTCGCCGGAGATTCGCTCACCGGCGTGGAGCGTGACTACGGGAAGCGAGCGAGTGCGGTGGATCTACGCTCGCTACAGGAGCTTGTGGTGTCGTCGCCGTCCATCTCGGTTGAGCGGCGTGGGATTGCCTCTCCCGTTGGATTGGCGACAGCTGGTCTCCACAGCTCTGGTGATTTTAACTCTCTCTCTTCCCACTCGACGCCCTCGCCTCTCTCCTCTTCCACTTCCTCTCCGTCCAGATCTAGGTTTCCTCATCCTCGCCTCCCTCCCCCCTTTCTGGGTTCGCGCCGTCTCCGTCGTTTTTTTGGTCATTTGTGGTGTTCTAGCCCTGGTTCTTACCTAGGGCGTGGTGGTTCTCGCTCTTTCGTCTCAGTTGTGATTGACGGTGTCATGGATTCAACCCGACGAACCAGTGGTGCTGGTGGTG
>SPJY01018158.1:0-96867 GCA_005191435.1 Raddia distichophylla
CGGAAAACCACTTTTCCGCATCAACAGTTTCCCATCAACTTTTTTTTCCATGTTTCAATAGTTGGTTGGCTTTTTCCATAACTTCATATTACATGTTCCATCAACAGAATATATGTTTCAATAGACATAATCAAATGTTACAGTAATAAATTGTGTATGTTCCCGCGGCACATTGCATACGTTTGAAACAAGTTGGAAATTGTGTATGTTCCCGCAGCACATTGCATACGTTTGGAACAAGTTGGCTATGTTTAGAACAAGTTCGGTGTTTTATCAGATCGACGTTCGACGTCCGATCCGTAGTTGCTCCCGGTTAGTAATTCTCACATAATTCTGAATTCAAACGAGAGGTAATTTCACCGTCAAGGGTTGATTAACCTTATCTTAGTAATGTTCTCCTTGCCTGCTAATTATCTTTAGAATGATAAACAAATAATAAATGATTATCCAATCGCGGCCTACCCCAACTCCGGGACTGGCCAGTTTGGTTGGTGGCCTAAGCTTGCCACAACTAACTTTAGTCATGCCACAGTTGCTTAGGCACCTGTTTGGTTCCCTTCTAAGCATAGGCGCGCCATAGTTTCTTAGGCAGCTAGCAGCTCATCCGCCATAGCCAAATTCGCCTAAGCCGTGGCAGTAAAAATAGGCGCCACACTCCGCCGCTCCGCTCTCTGGCTCACTCCGCCCGTTCCTCTCTCTCCCTTCCTCTCTCACTCTCTTCTAGGTAGAGGCCGCGGTGGGCACCAGGGCATGGCGGCGGCGGGGGGTTCCCATGGCGGCCATGGCGGCAGTGGGGATGGTGTGGCAACGGGGCTCCCATGATGGCCACGGCGGCAGCGGAGATGGTGGCGGCGGCGGGGCTCCCATGACGGCCAAGGCAGCGGCGGAGATTGCATGGTGGCGGCGCAACACCGCGGGGCGACGGCAGCATGTGTGGGCGGCACTAGAGGCGGCACAACGCTGGAGGCCAGCAGGGGGGATGGCGCGGCGGTGCCGGAGGGAAGAGAGCGGGGGTGGGGGTGGTGCGGCACGGCGGGGCTCGGCGGAGCAGCGCTGTTGGCCGGTAGTGGGGATGATGATGATTAGGCTTAGGCAGTTTTTACTCTATACAACCAAACGGAAACCGCAAAATTTTGCCTAGCCTAATATTAGTTGTGGCTACGAACCAAACACTGCCTAACAATAGTTAAGTTAGTCATGTCACAGGTGTGGCAACCTGCTAACCTTAGGCGTGGTAGTTTTAGGCGACAACCAAACAGGCGTCTCCTATCTTCTTTCTTTTTATTTTTTTTATCCTTCCACTTGCTTCACCGCTTCCGCAAATAAAGCCACGCTGTACAACATTAAGCGTACGTCTAAGCAGTTTGCTCTCGTACAACATACCATTTGTGAAATTTTCTTTCTAATGTTACATCAGTTACTTTTCAATATTACAGTGATCTAATTTAACTTGTTTTAGTGTTTTACTCAAATATTTCAGTGCTTTAATTTAATTGTTGCAGCAACTACTTTTCAATGTTTTAATTCAAATTGTTTTATTGCTTTTCAGCTAAATATTTCAATGCTCTCGTTCAATAATTTCAGCAGCTACTTTTATAAATATTGGATAATGTTTGAGTGCTCTAAATCAATTGTTACAACACCTACTTTTCAATGTTGCTATGATCTAATTCAGATTATTTCAATGCTTTCACTCAAATGTTTCAGTGCACTAATTCAATAATTGTAGCAACTATTTTTCAATGTTGCACTGCTCTAATTCAATTATTGCGCGGCAGCAACTTTTAAATGTTTCAGTGATCTAATTTAATTGTTGCAGCAACTACTATTAAAATGCTGTAGTGCTCTAATCTAAAATGTTTTAATGCTTTCACTGCAATGTTTTAGTGCTCTATTTCTATTGTTTCATCAACTACTTTCAAATGTTGCAGTGCCCTAAATCAAATGTTTTAATGCTTTCAATCGAATGTTTCAGTGCTCTAATTCAATTGTTATAGTAGCTATTTTTCAATGTTGCAGTGCTCTAATTTAAATGCTTCTGTGCTCTAATTCAATTATTGCGCGCGGCAACTACTTTTCAATATTGTATTGCTTTAATTCAAATGTTTCAATATTTCTTTCAGTGCGGCTGCATTTTGATTTGGTGCAACATTGTTGGCTGCAACATTTTGGGTCATTTAGGACAACTTTTGGTTTAAAATATTCAGCATTTTAGTTTATATATACTGCAATATTTTGTTTTGTCTTACCGTAACATTTTGTTCAACTAATACCGTTTGATTTTCCTTTAAATCGCCGAACGTCCAACGACTCTCAGTGCAGTCCATGTTTTATTATCTCGTTTCACGTATTTCATCGGTGAATTACCCAAAAATATATGGACGGGTTGGCACGCTCCAGCTGCTATCACGTACAAATACGAAGTACCATGCATTAAAATATCATGAGCTAGCTAGCTGCACTCATGTATGATACAAACATGCCCTAAAACACAGGGGTGGCCATCGGTTTATTCGGTTTGCTTAATTCGTTTTTTTTGAATTTCGGTTCTTAAGAAATGTGAACCGAATTTATCATCACAATATAGAATTCCGAACCATATAAACTGAAATATTTTGGTTCGGTTATTTCGGTTTTTGGTTTTTACCAAAAATATCATATTCAATCAACAAACTAACATATCATTTAAATATCTCTCCATAAACTACACTATCGTGTACTCACAAGTCACAACAATAAAAATAATAAACCAAATAAGATATAGAAACAAGTAAACAACGAATCAAATAAACATCAAACATACATCGTATAAAATTATAAATATCATTATCATGTTGTTACATGTTTTTGGCATAATATATAATTTCGGTTTATTCTTTTTTGGATTCTAAAACGCGAACCGAACCATATTACCAGAATAGAATGGAAATAAAAACCGAATTCTAACCGAAAAACCCTAATTACTAAAACTTTTGGTTATTTCTGTTCTGTTCAGTTGGGTTTTTTGGTTTTTGGTTTTTATGCCCACAGCTGCATAGACTGACATGGGTGGCCAATCGTATGCCCACTTCGGACAGCCTGTTCAATAATGTTTCCTTCGTTCTTTTTTATTTGTCGGTATTGATTTTAGACATGTCCGTTGACATTCATCTTAACCAAAAACTATTTAAGTATCATTTCTTTTGTTATGCTTATTTTATCATTAAAGGTACTTTAAGCATGACTTATATTTTTACATGTTTGCAATAATTTTTTGAATAAAACGAATGGTAAAAGGACATGTTTAAAAATCAACGGCGAAAAATAAAAAATGGAAGGAGCATATTGTACTTTTTAAGTGCGCCTGTCCTAGACTTGTTCTTATTTGCTTAACAAGTTAAACCTTAAATCCTTTTATAATAAATGAAATTTATGAGATAAACTAACTTTCGAATATACATCATAACTTAAATGTTCTGATTTCTAAGAGCTATTTTTTGAAACACCCAAAGAACAATTTTAATAAATAACCAAATATAATCTTAGGAGATTCTTTAAAGGTTATTTAATATTTTTATGTACCTCCCGTTTCAAAATATAAGGCGTATGACTTGTTAACACGGTCTCCAACATAAAACTTTGACCATTAATTTTTTCGCAAGATATCATCAAAAACTACAAAATTGACATAATATGAAAGTGCTTTGAAATATGAATCCAAGTATATCACTTACATAACACTAAACATATATGTTTTTAACTTAATTATTAGTCAAGAGTTATAAACATTAATTTTTTCGAAGACATGCTTATTTGCTTTTTTAAACTTCGGGAGCTTTCCATGGTGGTCTCGGGGGACTAATGTAGTTTGCATAACTTGTTTCCTAGAGCTTCAAAACACTCTTTTAGGATAAAAGGGATAAATAATTTTCTCGACAATAATTTGGAGATACAGTCATATCACAATTATGCATCTTAAATATACAATGCCCGGTTCCGGCCGTCCCCCTGTGCCACGTGTCCTTGCTCTCAGCTAGCCAGTGTGCCACGTCGCCCACAAACGCGGCAATCGTCCGATGCTCATCGCACGGTCTGAGGGAGGCGGCTGCTTCCGTGGTCTTCGTTTGGCCACGTCGTTCTCCCCCCACCTTCTTGCTTTGCTGCCTCCATAGGACCGCGAGGGCCACGGCGCCTCCCCACGCCACCCGCTCTCCTCCATGGCCTACTCCGCCGCCTCCCCCACGGCACCGATTCCCTACTCCACCACTGCCGTTTCATCCTCAGGCTGTTGCCTCTGTTCCTCCTCCGCAGCTATCCTTTATCACTGCAGACCGCCTCTCCTTCGACTGCCGCCGCCATGCTCTAATGGTCTTCTCCCGTTGTCCTTGCAGGTTGGATCCGACGTCGCCGGGTTCCGGCGAGGCCGGATCCGTCGCCGGTTGGGCCCTGGGAGGTTGGATCCGTTGGTTGGGGAAGGAGCCGGGTGCCGTTCCCCTGACGGACGCGTCGCCCCACACTAACCCTCTTCTTCACTTACCCGCTGGTTCAATGATACTCCTCTGCCTTGTCCTTCTCCACTGTTGCTGCCATGGTCTGATGGTCTTCTCCCGTTGTTCGTGCAGGTTCCGTCCGACGCTGCCGGGTTCAAGCGAGGTCGGATCCGTCGACGATTGGGCCCTGGGAGGCTGGATCCGTTGGTAGAGGAAGGAGCAGGGTGCCGTTCCCCCGACGAACACTTCGCCCCGCGCTAGCTTTCTTCTTCGCCTCCTCGCTGGTACAGTGATACCTGTCGGGGCTAAAATCACGGCCCATTGCCATGGCCTACTCCCTGATGGCCCAATCGAACAGCCTGCCAGGGCCTAGCTCTGTGGAAGGTTCTATCAGGCCCAAATGCATCCTGCCGAACAGCTTCCAGGCTGGCATGGTGCGCAACGGCCAAGACATCGTGTTTGAGTCCGTCTCGAACAAGAGTTCTGCACGGCTACGTGAAGACCCGGACGTGGTTTTCCGGATTGGATTAGGAGTCGTGATCCCCAAGAATTGAAGTTTACCTTATCTACCGTGGGATGTATCTGGCATGGTACGAGTTCGTTACGTGTTCGTAGTTAGCCCGGCCCGATTCTCCTCCGGTAGGTCGGTTGTCCAACACTATATAAATCGAGCCCCTACGGCGTGTAGAGGGGCCAAGAGATTTCGCATTGTCGCACACAACTTCTTGTACACCCATATTCTTGCCGAGACTTGTTCGTCTCGTCGAGTTCCATCTTGTAATCCTCTTTGATATAAAGAAAGGCTGGACGTAGGGCTATTATCTCTTCGAGAGGCCTAAACCAGGATAAAAACCTCGTGTCTCCCTGTTCGTCGCTGATTGCTGTTTGTGTTGTTCGGCGTGTCTCCTATCTCCCCTTCTTAAGAACCTTAGTTGACTTGAGATCGATATCTCAACCGTCGACAATACCCCTCTGCCTTGCCCTTCTCCCATGCTCTCCCTGTAGCCATGAATATAGCCTCTCTATGAAGGTGGCGTCCTGCTTTCTTGGAGTTCTAAAGATTAGGCCATTGTCTGCATCTGTCAATTTTGCTATATAAATTCCAGTTTATTACACTGTGTCGATATGTTCAGGGACATATTCAGCATGGTTCGTCGTCTATTTTAGGTTAGTTTGTTGGCCTATTCGATTTTTGGGTACTCATTCATGGTGGGGGATGCAATAGATGTATATGTATATCTACCTTGCCCTTCTCCTATGCTCTCCCTGCAGCCATGACTATAACCTCTACATGAAGGTGACGTCGTACTTTCTTCGAGTTCTAAAGATTTATGCCATTGTTTGTATCTGTCAATTTTGCTATAGGAATTCCAGTTTATCACACCGTCTCGATGTGCTTAAGGACATATTCAGCATGGTTCCTCATCTCTTTTAGGAATGCACCATTTAACATTCTTCAAAATACTTCAAATTCTATCTTGTCACATATATTTATCATCAAACCGGGGTACCCTCCACATGGGTCTCAACAGTTATGAAGATTGGAGTGTTGGAGCATGGTGGTTCTCTTCACATCTCAGAAATTGTCATGGTTCTCATAAGAGCATTGCACTCTTTTTATCGATTGTTCATTGTTTCAAAAAATATTTACTTGCGAGTGTGTTTATTGACCATATAATTTAACGTTGATGGCTTTGTTGGTTGTAAATTGGCTACCCTATTGCTGGGATGTTCATTGTAGTCAGTGCATTGTTTAGGGTGGATGTACAGTTCCTACGTTTTTGTATGGAAATCATAGATGTAGCCGTCAGCAATAGGACGGTCCCAGGTTTAGGATTCCTAGAGTTTTGTTTACAGCTCAAATCTATATTTTTTGTACAGCTTTGTTCTCAGTTTTCTATGGACTTTTTCCCCCAAAGCTATAGTTCGGTGCTGACTTATCTTTCAGTTCATTAGTATTGCATTGCCTTCCCATTTTTTGAGAGGTTGTCTAATACACTATATAATTTTTGCCATGTGTCCCTGCCATTTCAACGGAGTTGCCATGGAACATTGACAGATGTGTTCAAACTCGGGCTGAAGGTTTTCCATTTTAGCTGAATTTGTAAGTGCTGCGCGCCCCTCAAAGACAGGTTATTTCTATTCCCCCTGTCATCCTCATTTTCGCATTTACCTTCTATACAATGCGCGACACGCAATTAAAGGTTACATATACACTTCTTCATAGCGGATCAGTTATTTGTTTAGCAGTTTAGCTCATTGAAATGTGCTTTAATTCTATTTGGTAGCCACATCTCTATTCTTTTCCATTGCTGTTGATAGGTGCCTATACATATTTTTCTTCAATTCACATAGCCACATTAAAATGTGTTAGGCTTTATTTGTTAGGGTCGTCCATACACCAGTGTATGTCTCAGTTCGTTATTTCGCCTATTTACGAACGAAATGCCACGTATTGTGCTTCCATGCTTCTGCTAATCTACCCTGTGTTTGAGGAAGTGTTGCGCACTATGCTTCCATGGTTCGGCCCATGTGCCCTGTGGTTGGTTGACTATTGCAAATATTTTATGTTCTTGGTCAGTCCTATGTGATCGGATTGTTATTAGCGCCAATGGCAAACATGTTTTCCCCACTACTTAAGATTCTAAAAGGCTACAACCTTGTGTGATTGTACCTTTCCCAGTTTAATTTATTGCAGGAATGACTTTATATTTGTTGAGCTTCTTCGGCCTCCGCTCTTCGTGTTTCGCCTGCTGATTGGCTCCGGAAATTTCTACTGTGCATAACGTAGGCAAGTGTTAAATCAAAATTTTTGTGCATGTGTATTAGCTGTAGAGTATTTTGCATATTATTTTATTGACTAATTTTTTGGGCGCATAAACAAGTTTCATAGGTTAGGGTACGAGTTTCCATATTATATGATGATTTGCTCCATTTTCTATTCCTATAGCATTTCGCGTTGCCCTCATAGAACAGTATGCTACAACTTTATTTCTTGCTTGGTTTACTTCTATCAGGTCGTTGTTGCCTGATGGGGAATTACTACCCATTGTGTAGTATTTTTGTATACATGCTTCCTTCGGGCTACACATTTATGAGCATTTGAATTTGAGTGTGAAGTATAGATTTTGATAAGGACATCACTGACGAGCTCGCTGTCACTGACAAGCTTGCTGATGGAGTAGAAAAGCGACAAGACGGCATGAATCCTCAAGCCATACCATTCAAGCCTTCATCAACTAAAGTTAAGAAAGTTAGTTACAAGGTTCAAGAAGTACCCGACCACCAGGCCCAAGTCGAGGGGACGTCGAACTCGCTGCCGAGTCCGGTTCGGACTATCAGGACCAGTACACATTCAAACGGATGCTCAGATCACATACGACGTCCAAATGAGGCAAATAAGGACTCTACAGAAAGTTTACGAGATAAGCTTTCCAACGGATCCAACCACGCCCTCAAATTCAATCTGAGTCAACGGAAATCACGAAAACAAGCTGACATACAGAAACTTCCCGGCGCTGCCTCACCGTATTTTGGGCCCAAAGCCAGTGTATCTCTAGAGTTAGGGTTGAGCATGTGTGGGCACCTGTTTGGGCGCCCCTCCTCTGGCCGCCGCTCTATATAAGTTCCACGCCATGCTTCGTTTTAGTTGGGTTTTGTTTAGTTGATTTCGTCACTGTCGTGTGAGATTTCGCCTTGTTCTTCTTGTGTCGGGTAGACCAACAGGACCAAGTTTCTGAACCCCATTATTATTAATATATATTCGCAATTGAGATTGCTTATCTTGTGTTCTTACTCGTTCTTCGGTTGCTTGCAAGAACCGCCCTTCGTGGACAGGTCGATCGTGCCTCTAGTTCGATCGATAACACTCGTCGTGGTGGTTTAGCGATCGCCGGGATTTCCAATTCCTTTGCAGGGTTGGAAGCCGGATCGTTTAGGTCTCCGTGACACCTACCGAGTTATCCTTACCGTCTCTCACCAGAAGATCGGGACCCCGCGTCCGCGCCCATTAGATTTACTTACCCAAAATGTTTTCAGCTGTTCACAACTCCAGAAGTGCATATTAGCTTTTATCCTGATGCTGTTGCTTCCTTCTATTTGCCACATCTGCCTGCTCATGTTGGTTAGTGTTCGGTATTCCTGTTAGTTTCCTGTATCTTTACAAGTTTGATGCTGTCTTCAATGATAGCTGATTGTTGCGCTATGTTCTGTGTTGCATGATAGGTTCTATAAGCATCCATTAGTTCTCATCCTTCACCGTTTGCAGGAAGATACTTGGTCTTCACTGATGATAGACTGAGTGGAGTGAATATGATTGCACTTGGCCTTGCCATAGACTTTTCCATGAGTTAATGTAACCATGTATTTTTCATGCGTTATTTTCTATCATGGCACTCCTCTTGGCAAGAAAACAATCAACATTTAGTATGATCATACTGAGATTTAGATCAAATATTCACGCTGCATAGAATGAGTTGCATATTATCTGATGATTTATTCGAGTTTCATATAATCGGATCCTGTATAAGCATATTGAGTATTTGCAAGTTTGGAATTGTATATGTGAGATTTATTCCTGATGTTGTCTGCTGCCGTGCATGCCAACTGCATAAGCCAGCTTTTCCAACATTACTTGGCGCGCCACAGGCGCGCAACCTCAACTAGTGTGCATACAAAGGTAGAACGAACTGAACACCGAAAGAACACGTCGCCACGCTCGAAAGATCCCTGCTTCTACGTACGCATACGTACCTCTGCTCTACTGACAATACGGCGATCGAACACATACAGCTCGGGCATCGGATCACCTGGTCACTCTCACTCCTCGCCAAAGACGGCCTCCCAGACGTCCTCGAAGGCGGCGAGGATCGCCGGGTGGTGCTGCGGCGAGTTGAGCGAGAGGTACGACCCCAGGAGCTCCTCCATCCCGCCCACGCTGCCGATGCGCCGCTCCACCACCATCTCCACCATCGAGCTCCGGAAGTCCGCGAACGGGTTGCTCGACCGCTTCACCACCGCCATGCCAGCGCCGCCGCCGCCCCCGTCGGCCTCCTCGCCACCCACCTCCTTCCCGCCGTTGCATTCTTGGCTCCTCGTCTCCACGGAGACCAGCGGCCGGAAGGCCTCGGGTGCGCGGCGTGCGGCCCGGCGAGGAGCAGTCCTGTGGCGGTGGTTCTTCCTGTTGGCGACACTGATGCTGTTGGTGTGGTAAAACTCGGAGGTGGAGTCGGAGGAGAAGCTGAGGGACGAGAAAAGGGTCCTCGTCTCGGCCTCCCCGCCGCTCTCCTCCCCGGTGCTGAACGGGCCGAGCTCGTCGTCTGTCACGGTGGACGACGACCAGCTGTACGCCGCCGGCGTCCGCCTCCTCGGGAGCCGGGCGCGCCCCCAGGAGGAGGACGAGCAGTGGTGCCGCCTCGACGCCGACGGGGAGAGCAGGTTGCTCCTTCCCTGCCGCTGCTTGTTGGCGTCACTGCTCGTTGGCAACGATGGCCGCAGGAGGGGCGCGTCGGAGTGGGTGGAGCGGCGGCCGGAGACGGCCCCGGCGCGGGCCTCGCCGGCGCAGTCGATAGAGATATGCACCAGCGACGCGCTTCGGCGTCGGCAGGAGCGTCTGCCGCCGTCGGGCTTAGGCCTCTGGTCGGTGCAGAAGTATGGGGACGGTGGCGCCTCTGGGTGCAAGTCGGCGTTGGTGTTATCGAGGCTGATGAAGGCCGAGGCCGAGGTGGTCGTGGTCGTGGTGGTGTTTGTGGTGCAAGAGGAGCGCACAAGGAGCTGCGCGAGCCTCTGCTTCAGCTGGCCTCCGGCGCCGGCGCCGGCGCGGCGGTGGCGTCTATTGTCCATGAAGGGCGTATGCATTTTCTGCTGTGACTGATTCCGGGAGGTGGAAATGAAATCAAGGAGAGGGAGGTTGTTATGAGCGGCTGGTACTCTGGTTTTTTGGTTTATGTCACGTCGGGGCTTGCTTCGCTTTTTTATACTTATAAGGGAGTGTCAAGTAATAAGTGAGGGCAGAAGAAGAGGAGCTTGTTAGCCATGGGTAGATGGCCTTTCACTACAGGAGGCGGCAACAGTACCGACGGCCAAAGCCATCGATAAAGACAACGGAACCGTCGGGTTTAAATAGTTTCGACGGCCCGCCGTCGAGACACAGCCGTCGAGTCAAGGTCGTCGAGAGATGGACCTAGTATCGACGGCCAGGCCGTCGAGACACCTATTATCGACGGCTAAGAGCTAGGCCGTCGATACAGATACGCAGACACCGTTTCCGTCATGCGGGTTCTTTATCGACGGCTAATACCCGGCCGTCGACACTATGTTTGGTGGGTCCCACGGCCGCTTGCTCCGATGACGTGGACGTAGAAACGCTGTGTCAACGGTTAAGTCCAGCCGTCGGGACACTTTCTGGCCAGTCAGTATCGACGGCTGAGTCGCAGCCGTCGAGACAGCCTCAGCCGGCTCTGCAGTGTCGACGGCTCATCTATGGCCCTCGAGAAAGCCCAAGAGCAGAAAAAAAAAGCGGCCAATTTGAAAAAAAACACAAATTTCTGCGGCTGCTGCCGCTGCCCCCAACAGCAGCAACAGCCGCACCTGCAAACCCAATAATATCCATATTCAACGATGTAGATTTTTTTCCTTTTTCTATGATTAACGTGAGAGTTTCTACTATTTTTCGATTAACGTGGGAATTTCTAGGATTTTAGGATTAATGTGATAGCTCCGTTTAACTCTGTTTTATATAGATAGTAAATAGATAGATACTCCCTCCGTTTCAAAATATTAGGCGTATTATGACTACCCAAAAGTCTTTAGAGGTAGAGTTTGACTGTTAGATTCCTCTATTATATATTATGAATTGTTATAATATAATATTGTATCAAAAAGCACATTAAAATATGAACAATTTGACACAACTTTTGTATACCAACGATGCATATTATTTGATTTATTTATGGTTAAAATTTACTAAGTTTGACTTTTCTCCGGTCAAAATACGTTTTATATTTTGGAACGGAGGGAGTACTAGATAGATAGAAGACAGATAGACAGATAGATTGTCAATGGGACACGACTGTGACTGAGTATCTTTGCGGAGGAGATAGTTGCTCGGTCACGACGCATTTTAATTAAGGCGTAGGATGCACCTCTCGCAGGAACCTTTTCCGATACCTCAAATGCATTCGATATTCAAGACAGTACACCGCACCAAACACAAACAAGCATTCTACAATCTAGCTGTCTATATATAGTAGTATTCGGTATTCATCCATCGCCCCTCACTTTGATTTCAAACAAAAAGTACAGTTGTTAATCGTTATCAGTACAAGCCCAACGGCCTAATTTTCCTCCCACGATCATTCTGCCACGAAGTTTGTAGCCACATGATTAGGACTTAGGAGGTAGCGGAATGTTTTCATCCTTCCAATGCAGCTCGAGGCTGCAGCATCACAGTGCGTGCTTCCTCCTCGATGACTTCTCGCAGTAACACGCCAAAAGGTTAGGCACGTCCTGCAAACATATCCATGCATTCGCATGCACGTACACGGCTAAGTCCAAGGACGAGAAAGGTAACACCAGGAAAGAACACAAGCGAGGCCTGTGGTTCTTGAGTCTTGTCCCCCCGACGCCTGCAAAAGAAAATAGAAGTCTTTGCAGATTTCAAATGCGTTTGGCCAAAAACAAAGGGACAGGCAGTGCAACTGTGCAAGAGAGCAGGAGTTGCTCTAACACTAGGAAAGAACACAAGCGAAGCGAGGCCTGTGGTTCTTGAGCCTTGTCCCCCCGTCGCCTGCAAAAGAAAATAGAAGTCTTTGCAGATTTCAAATGCGTTTGGACTTTGATGTGTTACTTGTTAGTGGCCAAGAACAAAGGGACGGGCAGTGCAACTGTGCAAGAGAGCACCATGTGCAAGCTTTGAAGCGTGAATGTGCCAGTTACAGGAGAAATGTGAGCATGGCCATGTATAATTAATGGTTGCGAATTAATTATGTACGCCGGAGAGAGAGGAACGCGTAGTCTCGGATGGGGATTAGCATTGGTTTTATTATGAGAGAGGAAAGATCTTTCGTTGCCTTCTCACTTGTCTTGTTATGTCACAGGCTGAGCTTAGATGCCGTGGTGCTAGAGATGCCCTTCTGAGAGTATCTCACCCTGCAACCAACCCATCTTCTAGTTTCAACTTGCCATAACGCTGTGTTTAGCCTCTGACACTGGCATGTGAACCTGCAGGAAGGGATAGCTGGGAGCCTGGGATATTGTTAGTTGCCCATCTTCTCCTTTCTTGGCTCTGGTCGTCTCTGACAGTACCCCGTGGTCCTTGTGTGCCATATAGCACGTTGGATTTCACAATGGTCTCTCAAAACTGCAGGATATTAGGCATTTCATATTTATCCAGCACTTTTCGACAGAGTAACGTACGAATTACCGTAAGCTCGCAACTTCCTTAGGGCATGTGTCATGGTGGTCCTATCCTAATATAAATTCTGGCTCAATACTATAGTAGCAAGAAAAATAGGATAACGATTAAAAAGTAAATGATAGTATTAGGATATGTCCAGTGTTTTGGATGATCATAAGGTTTAGGAGCGGTTTTACCATCATTGGCATCGGGTATCTTCTATTAGAGTCATCGATTACATTAAATTTAGTGTCTGTGGTGAAGTGGTACATCTCTTCTATTTTTCTATAGTACCACTGATGTGAGGGGCAAATATGGAATTTACTTACTTCTTTTTTTCTCTCTTCTCTCCCGTCTATCTCTCATCCCACTACCTCCTACCGCTCGTGCTGTCACCGTCGGCCTGCCCTGTGTCACCCACCGCCATGCTCCACGCACGCCACTTCTTAGACGGGGCCTTCTCACCTCGACTCGTGTGCCGTGGTCGAGCCATATCACACACGTCGCTGCTTGGCTATGTCTCACCATCGTGCCACACGTGCAATCGCCTAGCTACGCCTCCCTACAGCAACCCGCGCGCCGCCAGCAAGCCCCAGTATGTGCACTGCTGCTTGCCTATGTTTCGTCGCCTTGCACCGCACATTGTCGGTCCGTCCATGTGCACCGCCACCCGCCCGCGTCTTGCTGCATTGCGCCACCGAACCGTCTATGTGTGCCACCACCCGCCCACGTCTCACCATATTATGCAGCTCGCCACGAGCGCAACCACGGTGCAACAGTGTGAGGTCTGACTGTGATGATGACATCGAGGACATGAACTACAACGGTGGTGATGGCGACAACATGCATGAGCTCCGGTGTAGTAGCAATGACATGACTCATGAGCTCCCCTGGCTAAGGGTGTGGCTATGAAGAAGGAAAACAAAGTAGGAGGAATGTCTTTTGAAATTCCTAATGTACCCTTAAGATGGTACCTTCGGTACATGCTACCTCTGAGAGCATTCCCAATGCTATCTCCATATATCTCCTACCTCTTAGAGCATTCCCAATGCTATCTCCATATATCTCCTATCTCATCACTATTCACCCACTTTTCTATTACTAACTTATCTTTCCCCTACATTAATTTCTCTCTCTCTCTCTTATATTTTATCCTCTATCTACTGCTGCAGTAATGTATTAGGGGAGGAGAAGAGGCTGCGTTGGGAATGCCCTTAATATCTTTTCAAGGACGGCAAAATGTAATGGCAAAAATCCCAACGCTATACATCTGGTTCATTTTCTATCTCATCTCTTACCTATTTTTTCTGTTCAGTACTACTTCATCTAGTTCATTTGAACAGTGTTGGCCATCAAATGGGTTTTTAACGCCTGGCTACATGATCTTGCCCTGTACTACCATTTGATCCAAACGCCTGGCTAGCTCCTTATGTACACTTACGTCGCGCGTCTACCATGATCTGACAGATCTGTGCGCCGAGCTGCCATTGCAAGCCGAGACCTGAGATATATCTCGATCCAGTTCAGCCAATCTGACGCCGAAATTCCTAGCGGTGCACGTGGAGATCGATCACAGCGCAGCATGCCTGCTGCCCACAGTAAGCGCACGCGCTGTGGCCAGTGGCCACTCGCGATCGGGGGAGAGGAATGGCAGTACGTGGCTCGTGTCGTTTAACGGTTAATCAGGATGATGGGGTTACTGGGACGTACGGCGCTACTTCTTGTGCCAGTGTATAGCTAGACGGGCACGAGAGCAAGCAGGCCGACCAACGAATCTGATCGATCAACGGAGGAACAACAACAATATCATCCAGATACGGCGCACGCCGAGAGGAGGTGAGAAGGTTCAGGGAACTGTCCAGCGGGGCATGAAGAACCATCCTAGGACAAGCATGCATGCATGCTGTGCTTGCGTGCCTGCTGCTGGGACCTCTCGCTCTCGAGCCTCGATCGGCTCGGTATGCAAGCTCGGCGCCTTTGGATGCGTACGCGCTGCTCTGTGCCACGCGCGTACCGGCCGGCGTATGCGGCGGCGGATCGGTGCCCGGCGGTACGTGCGTAGCAGTGACCGGCTGTCGGTTGCTGTACCACGTCGTCCGGTCGCCGTGGCACGCAGGTCACTGGCATTGCACGCGCGTAGTCTGCAATCTGCAGGCTCGCATAGACGCGGAGTCACGGCAGCTCCATCAATCAATCCAGCTCCAAAGAGCATTTTGGTAGACGAATGGTCTCCTTAGCATCTCCATTTTAAGTTTTAAACACACCCTTTAAACACTATTTACTATATACCCTATTCATTCCTTTAAAGTTTATTCACATTTTATACTACACCATTTTTTTTTCATCCAGCATACACGGTATCTGCAGATGGTCAGCAAAAAATGGGGGTATGGCGCATTGGCGCCTACGGAATTTGTCGATAGGGGCATCACATATTCACATGCATGTGATCTCCCTCGCGCGCGAGACCGTGCGTGCCTGCTCTCTAAGCGCAATTAATGAACGCGAACAAAAATTCTGGGTCTCAAATCAACGTCCCCGCCGCTGTGATACACGACGACGCCGTCCTGGCTTGTAGGGTTCCAGCTGGTAGAGGCAGCGGCGGATTAGCACTTAGCGGCGTCCTTCCAGCGTCTCACCGGCCGTTTTCAACAAGCCGTAGCGCTGCGCTAGCTAGCATGCATCTAATTGCGGCGGTTAGCAGTAGCCGTGTATGAACCAACCTACGACCACGTGGAGAGTAATACAACAAAGGTTCATGTGCAGCCGTGCAGCCTCGACAGATCTTCACGAAATTTCGGTTATATATGGGATAGATTCGCTAATATGAGAGGTACCCGCAGCACTATTCAATCGTACAAGATCAGCAGACAAAATGGTTTAGCACAACAACAGCCATCACATGTAGCCATTTACTCATGTACTACATACTTTTTGTTCTAAAGGGCATTTTGTTTGTTCCTTAAGCCGTAGTATGGTGGCCTTGGAGTTTAGGCTTATTTGCTTCAAAGGAATTTCAAAGCAAAAATGGAACGATTTGTATAAAATGGAACTATGCCTTCTCTGCTTCTCAATTTTTCCTTTTAAGCGGCGGTGTTGTGGCACTAGCGCCATTTCGGTTTCTGTAACTTTTGTACTCTGTGTTTTTCCCCTCTTCCTTAATACAGTGCAATGCTCCTGCTGTTCTTTCAAAAATAAAAATAAAAATAAAAATGAGAAGGCAGTTTCACATTGGTTATCGGAGGGAGAAACAAATCATAATTTATCACGTGTATTCTAATTATGCATCGAAGGTTGTAATCTCATTTTGCTACCAAACTTTACTTCAATACAGCCAACATATAGTTATTTGTGTTAATCTTGCATGATTGTACTGCAGTACAACTACAGCATCATAATTCGAGATTAGTCTTGAGCATTAGAGATTCCTATTTTATGTTCTAGTCGATTTATGTTTAGGCTTATGGCTTAATAATCAAGATGTTATTGATAAGTTTATGGATTATGGTCGTTTCGAAAAATCATACCTTTTTATTTTGAGATTGCTTCTTAAAACTTTTAAAATAAGACAAAAAAAATAATTCAGTTTTATGAAGATAATTCAAGAAGATAATAAACTATCTAATCATTCAATTTAGCTACTCAAAATACATTAGCCTCCCTCTTAAAATTTTCTCCACTGGCTAGGCCGAAGTTGAATCCCAGCCTCCCCTAATTCATTCTTATCATTCACACCTTTTCCTGGTTGGGCCTGCGAGGGCAGAAGCCCAGCCACTTGGGCCTGTATCCGACACCCTTGCGTTGCTTCGTGGTTGTGCACGCACCTTGTTTTTTTAGCGGTCCAACAGGTGCTAACATTTGATTTGTATGATTAATTAGAAGGTTCTACCTAGCACGGTGACATGCGCACAGTTGCCCTGCTAGAATATCTGTATCGAAATTTATAATATCAGCTGATAAAGATGTTGATATGTGCATTTGCATGGCTGGAATATTTGTATTGATTTTTTACAATGATTAGATGGTTGAAAATAGTCGTAGAATGTTTGCGGATTGAAAATCATTCCAACAAGGCGACGTGTATCCAGTCAAACGCTGCAATCATTTGAGAACTCGTTGGTTCCATCTCACGGTTCTCACCTCTTTCGAGCACCTGGATACCACGTGCTAGGCTATGGTGAGTTGGTGACAGAGCGCCACATTCCATCACCGACGCTGAGCACCATCCAAGTCCCAGCAATCAGGCTGAATGCCAAACGGTGAAGACTGAAGAGTTCCAAGGTGGTCATGGAATGATGGAAACTGTGGTGAGCCATCCACTGTTCAGTCGTGTTGAAGCATCCACTTCTCACTTTGGCCTTTGAGCTCGACTTGGTGTCCCATGTTTCAGTGAGATACACTCGCGTGCGCGCTCAATGGTATCGTTCCTGGGCGCGAAGGCAAGCTTTTGATCATCGGCGGCGAGCCGGCGAGAGCGTGTCGCCCTTCCTGTGAAGTCCGTGAATCAACAGGGAAGGCGTATTTTTTATGTGTGGCCCACTTAGCAGCCTCTCGTATTCTCCGGACCAGATCCAATTTCCCACCAAACAAAACCACCACTCGCACTCTCGGTCGGAGTCGTCTTCCCCACGCGCACCCAGATCCAAGGCCCCCCGCCGCGGCCGTCCTCTGCCATGGCTCCAACGGTGCCTTCGCCGGCGAAGTCCGCCTCCCCGTCCCAACCCTCCGGGTACGCCACTCTCCTACTCCGGTTCCCAAAACCTCTCTCGCCTCCCTAACCCTAGCTAACCAATTAACATATCCGAGCTGAGCGTGCAGGAAGAGCGAGGTGGCGGATCTGAAGCAGCAGCTGCGGCAGCTTGCGGGGAGTCGCGCGCCCGACGCCGACGACCAGCGCCGGGACGTATTCAAGCGCGTGATCTCCTGCATGACGGCCGGCATCGACGTGTCGGCGGCGTTCGGGGAGATGGTGATGTGCTCCGCCACCTCCGACGTCGTGCTCAAGAAGATGTGCTACCTCTATGTCGGCGTCCACGCGCGCGCCCACCCGGACCTCGCCCTCCTCACCATCAACTTCCTCCAGCGTGACTGCCGCGACCAGGACCCCACCATCCGCGGGCTGGCGCTCCGTAGTCTCTGCTCCCTCCGCGTCCCCAACCTTGTCGAGTACCTTGTCACGCCACTTACCACCGGGCTCAAGGATCCCAGTGCCTACGTCCGGATGATCGCCGCTGTTGGTGCTGCGAAGCTGTATCACATTTCTGCTTCCGCCTGCCTTGACGCTGATTTGCCTGCTGCGCTCAAGGCACTCATGCTCTCCGACCCGGATGCGCAGGTGGACTGCCATTCAACGACCATATTACTATTATTTGCAACGATTATTACTGTATTGACACAAATTACTTGCGCGACTGTTTAATTCACCTAAAAATAATGCATGAATTGTGCTGATTCAACCTTTACCTGGAAGTTAAGTCACTATATGGATTCAATTTAGGTACTGCATGACAATGGAAGCCTAAAACCTGGAATTTGGTGTGGCAGGCAGCTGCTATCTGTTTAATGAAACTGCAATTTTAGTGATTATATTTATATCCTTAATTGGTAATTGATATAAGATTTTATATTATTTGGATTGTTTGATCATAGGTGATAGGTTGTTACAACTTACAAATAGCACTGCTGTTCAACTGCCTACCTTTTTGTGATCTACTGAATAAACATAAGTTTGTTCCTAGGATCTGATTAGATGCAGTGAAAAAGAAGTTTTGATCCATTTGTAATGACCAGTCATTTACTTCTCCCAAGAGATTTGAATTGTAGTAGCTTCTAGCTTAAGTGACTGTTGTGATCAATTCAAAATCACTGGATTATAAGTTGCATACCAATCTTGAATTCTTGATATACCCTATTGCCTGTACATTAAACATGTCCATTTATACATCCCTTGTTTTTAATGAGTTAATATTAGTTTTAGTACTCTGGAAACATAATACAGGCTGGAGATTGCAATCACTCAGACCTGGTGTAACATTAGTCTCACTATTTCTATATCTAACAAAATAATAAACTAGCAGTTTACTTTAGTGGACCCTTTTGAATAGCATATCAGATATTCTCCTAGTTGAAGCAACCTGTTTTGTAGTTCCTTCAACAGTACAATACAGTGGCGTGGGTTTACATGGCGCCAAAATTTCTGGAGATTTCAGCCAGTGACACTCTAAAATTTGCATTTCGGCCTATGATACCCTGGCTCACTTTTGTTGACTCAGATGGCTCCACATGTCATACGCAGGGCTAAAGAGGCATACAAATTGAGTGTCATAGGCTGAAATGTTCCCCCAAAATTCATAGTACACCACTGGTATTTTAATGTGGAAGAAAATGTGCAAACCACTGTTTTTTAGTTCCATACTACCACTGAATGTGTTGAAGAGATCTTTAACTTTTTTGCACAGCATCTTCTGATTTTTTTTTGTTCCATTAACAGTTCTGTTTTGATGTCAACATCTTCTGGTATTTTTTCTATTCCATTAGCAGTTATTTACATGTCCCTTGATTCCTTTAAAATGTTGTTGGTGTTGGTTGCTGCATTGTATAGTTCATTGATTGTACATAACCTAGACAAGCACAACTTGTCCTTGTAGTGTTTTTATCTGGATGATCCGTGCTCAGAATGTGCTGTATGGGAGATTGGTTGTTCCTAAATTATGTTATGATCATGCAGTCGATTCATTTTGTGGACTTTCTGGGTCGATCACGGAAAAAACATGTATGGTTGGAGATGAAGTATAGCTTTCCTTGAAATATATAGAATCTTGGGCCGTGCTTGGTTTGCCAAAAAAGATCATCAAAAGAAATGAGTGAAAATTCACTTGCCCTCGCCCGTTTCTGCGTGCAGCAGAAGCTGTCGGTCGAATACTTGAGTTCACCTTTTCAGCATTGAGTTTACGAATCCATTGTTAGCATTTGTGAGGACAGCTAAACTCAATTGCTTAATATGGCTTACAGGAACATCATTTTTTGAGTGGCTTCTATTAATTTAAAGATTTGATTAGTAGGTTTTATATTCTGTTTATGAGCTATCTTGAGGATGGTCTAACATGAATCTTACCTGTTTCATTGGATAGGTTGACTTAACTAGACTGGGTTGAGCTCTGGTTGTATTAAATCTGTTTTTGGGAACTCTGATTACATTGTTGAATTTGCAGGTGGTTGCCAATTGTCTGCATGCACTGCAGGAGATCTGGATCCTAGAGGCTGCCAATTCAGAGGCAGCAGCAAGGGAGATTGAGACACTGTATAGCAAGCAAGTGGTATTTTATCTGCTAAACAGGTGAGTTCCACCTGCCTGCAACTTTTGTCGGCAATACTCTTAATGTGCAATTACTTCAATTGCTGTATGCTTTTTTATGTGTGATTTCAGGATCAAAGAGTTCAGTGAGTGGGCACAGTGCATTGTTCTTGAGTTAGCGTCAAAGTTCCTACCATCTGATAATAATGAAATTTTTGACATAATGAACCTTCTTGAGGATAGACTTCAGCATGCAAATGGAGCTGTTGTTTTGGCAACAATCAAAGTTTTTCTCCACTTGACAATGTCAATGACTGATGTTCACCAACAGGTACATAGTTTCTTACACCCATTATATTTCCAGAGATGTAATCCTAGTATTATCACTTCTTTCTCACTATTTTGCAACCATATCCAAAGAAATTATCATTTCATGTGACCATTAGCTGTATATAATGTTGTTCTTCAGAAGTTTCATGCAGTCAGCAAATTTGTTCATTGAAACACTTGATAAATGCATTTCTCGTGCTACTATTGAAATATACTCAATAGTATTGTATTGTATAGATTATTGTACACTTAATAAAAAAGATTAGGATTGAAACCTTGATTGAGATCTTTCTAATCTCAGTTTGCATCCTATATTTTAGGTTTATGAGCGTATAAAAGCACCTTTGCTTACTCTGGTAGGTGCCGGGAGTCCTGAACAATCATACTCTGTGCTATGTCATTTTCATCTTTTGGTGATGCGTGCTCCAATGCTATTTTCTTCGGACTACAAAAGTTTCTACTGCCAGTTTAGCGATCCATCTTATGTGAAGAAGCTGAAACTTGAGATGTTGACTGCTATTGCAAATGAGAGCAACACCTACGAAATTGGTATAGCTGATATTCAGTGTCCACTGACTATATGCCATATCTAGCAACATATGTGATATATTATTTTTCCTTGGTTTCCATTTTTTTTATCCGAAGTATTCATATGATATTTTGTTATACCAGTAACTGAGCTGTGCGAATATGCTGGAAATGTTGACGTGCCAATCGCAAGAGAGGCTATCCGGGCAGTTGGAAAAATAGCACTGCAGCAGTATGATGTGAATGCTATTGTTGACAGGCTTCTACAATTTCTTGAAATGGACAAAGATTATGTGACTGCTGAAACTCTTGTGAGTTTTTTAGTGCTAGTTAAGCTGTCAATCCTTTACTGAGGATGAAAATCTTTTAAGATTACATTAAAAGCTGCATCTCAATGTTCCTGAGTAAAACCTAAATTCAGGTCTTGGTGAAAGATCTTCTGAGGAAATATCCTCAATGGAGCCATGATTGTATAGCAGTTGTTGGAAATATCAGTAGCAAAAATATCCAGGAGCCAAAAGGCAAAGCAGCTCTCATATGGATGCTGGGAGAATATTCTCAAGACATGCATGATGCCCCATACATTCTTGAAAGTCTTGTTGAAAACTGGGATGAAGAGCTTTCTGCTGAGGTACCAGCAAGTTTTCCTTTGTTTGTACTATATATATCAAAAATGTTCTTGCAGCAATGATATGCTCATATGACAACACTTACAATTTTGTTTATTGGAGTATCTAGTGGCTACAGTGCATATGTTTGTTAAATTATTAAGGTACTCAGTGGTAATTGCTAACTATCTGTAGAGGGTAGAAACTAAAGTTGAATGCTTGATTTTAATTAGTGGATCAAAGGGTATCAGCCTGTCAGGACAAAGGCTTTAGCTCACATCTTAGTGCTCATTAAACCACCTCATGAACATAGTAGGCTATCTGTTAATATTGCAAAATTCTATGCCTTCTTTAGATTCATAGATTGTCATATGCAGTAGCTAGTGGCATTTGCTGAGCTCCGCTTCATTTTCTCCAGTGATATTGTTTTTTTGCAGGTTCGCTTGCATCTCTTGACTGCGGTGATGAAATGCTTCTTTAAGAGACCACCAGAAACACAGAATGCATTAGGAGCTACATTAGCTGCTGGTCTATCTGACACTCACCAGGTCTGAATCATTTGTTTTTAATTAAAAATTAGATTGTTGATATAGTATCTATAAAAAGGTGAAAAAATATGTTCTTCTTGCTAAAGTGTCACTTCATTGCAGGATGTTCATGATCGAGCGCTTTTCTACTACAGGCTTTTGCAATATGATCCTGTTGTTGCAGAGCGGGTAGTAAACCCTCCCAAGCAAGCTGTATCTGTATTTGCAGATACGCAGAGTAGTGAAATCAAAGATCGGATATTTGATGAATTCAATAGCATGTCAGTTGTATATCAGAAGGTACGCAATTGCCAACTTGTAATCATTGGTATTTTAAATATGCATCATTTACGGCTAGAACTACTGGAGGTCTCTTATCCTATTTGCTCCCCTAGCTGTCGTCTCTCTAAGTGTCAGTGTTGTCCCAGCAGAGTGCTTACACTGGAAATGACTACTCCAGCATGGTAGTTTCCACTGCCTGTCAAATGTTGAACTATGGGATTTAACTGCATATTTGAAAGACCACCTACAGTCGACAGACCCATGTAAAAATATTTGTTTGCTGAATACTACAAGACCAGTTTGTCTCGAAATAAAGAGCTTATATAAAAAAATATGGAAATTTGCCATCATAAGAGATTATGCTCTGTACTTAAAAAAAGTGCTTTGCTGGATTGCAGTTTTCAATTGCAAGGCTGTTTAGAGCCAATAATCAGAAGTTTTTGGAACCTATGTCTTGAGGCAAGTTGAGCTCATGTGGCAAATCACAAATAGAAATCTGAGTTCACGTCATTCACATTTGTGAATTTTCTAGTATAACAACCTTTATCAAGACATACTTGTTTATATCTACCATGATAATTTTTTTAGTTCTTAAATGTTCTTGAACTGTCTAATTAGCATTGGGTTTTGAGTGATATCCCATATTATGCTTTTTTTCAGTCATTAGAAATGCATTCTTTGCATGGCCAGGAAGAAAAGGCTCTAGTACATGCCTGGTTATTACAATTACAAATGCTGATTATGATAATAGCATATCTGTTGAGCGTGTCAGATACTCAAATATAGTTATCTGAACATTGAAAAAATCAACCTTTCTTATGTATTTTACAGCCATCTTACATGTTTACGGATAAGGAGCACCGTGGACCATTTGAGTATTCAGAAGACCTTACAAACTTGACTGTTGGGGCAGAGGCTTCAGAAAATGTCATTGCTGCCCAAAGATATCAAGAAAATGATAATGATCTTCTGCTAAGTACTTCAGATAAAGAGGATAATGGTGCAGCTGCCAGCAATGGTTCTTCTACCTCCACATACAATGCTCCTTCCGACTTGAACGGTCCTTCATTGCTAAATTTACAATCACCAGCTGAAGCTTCACTAACAAATCCTGCTGGGTCAACATATTCGTCACAATCAAACTTCAGTCTTGATGACCTCTTTGGGCTCGGTGCTGCAGAAGTCCCTGCTCCTTCAGCACCTCCAGCACTGACCCTCAACACAAAGCCTATGTTGGATCCTGGTACGTTCCAGAGGAAATGGGGCCAGTTGGTGCTATCACTGTCTCAGGTATGGTGATTCAAGTTTTGATTTTGGCCCTGCATTATCTGAGTACCACAGCATACTCAATTAGTGTTTTCTCTTTGCCTGGTCAAGTTTAAAATGATCTTTGCAAATTGATCTAATGCATGAAAATCCTCGGCGTGGCTGACATCTAATTTGTCTCTTGTTTTCTTATAATGCATATAAAGCAATTTAATGTTTTCAGAAATGATTGTGCCATCCTTATCTTCCCTTGTGGCTTTTGCTTCGTTGTGCTTAACAGGAATGTTCTTTGAGCCCACAAGGAGCAGCATCATTGATGAATCCTCAATCACTCATTCGTCATATGCAAAGCAACTACATTCAGTGCATTGCTTCGGGTGGGCAGCCTCCAAATTACAAGTACTTTTTCTACGCTCAGAAAGATGGGGCTACTGCTTTCTTTCTTGTAGAATGTATTGTCAACACGGCGTCAGCAAAGGCACAGCTCAAAATTAAGGCTGATGATGGGACAGCTGCTGAGGCATTTTCAACTTTGTTTTTATCTGCCTTATCCTCGTTTGGGCTTTCTTGATCTGGGCGGCGTTTTTCTGTGGTGATTGTGTCTGCAGTCCGCCATCCTCAGGCTTAAATGCTAAGCCTTTTGAGTAGATTTTAAATCAGAATATTGGGGAATGAGATGAATTTTTCTATCCAATGGCATTGCGACACTCGGAGATTTACTAGCAGAGGACACGGGTTTTGTGAGGATATCTTATCTGTGTTCTCTGGGTGAAGGAAATATGCACTGTTGTGTATTTCATTTGGAGAGGCAACAGGTTTGTTGAGAGCTCTGGTGGTGTTTTGGTGTGGCCCCTCCCTGTATGGTGAATATCGCCTCCTTTTTCCTTTAACGTAGAGAACAGATATAATGCTCTATATGTTATTTCATACTTGCACAGATCAATAAAGTTCATTTCACTCTTTATCTTTTTTATGGTGTTGTACATTGGCTGATTGATGCGCCTGAAGCTTGAAATGATGAGTTTACACAGGTTTGTTATAAGGTGAAACTTTTTTTTGATAAGTATAAGTTGAAACTTGATTAGTGCTCCGTACTATACTACTATCAGAGGAGTAATTTAAGGTGAAAGGTCATAAGAAGATTCAATGATGTTTGCGGCAAATTTAAATTTGTCATGGATGATTATATAAACCAAAAGGTAAGGCATGATGTTGGCAGCACAAGTTCATTCATGAAACGAAGTTATTAGCGTAAGGACATGTGCAATAAAACTGGTTAGTTAAAATCAATTTATACATGCACAATCATTTCCTTTATATGCCTCATCTCTACATAACATACTTGCTATCATATATCGCTCACAGACAGCTAATACTTTATAGATGCCTCATCTCTACCCAGCCTACATACTGTCAGGATGGGTTTGCATGCTGAACTGCTGAAGGACGGGAAAATATTTAAAGAGGGGTACAAACAGATTAAAGGTCGGAAACATTCATATTCATAGGGATATCAACTGATTAGTGCAAGGATCATGGCATATTAACATATTAGCGCAAGGATAATGGGATATTAACAGATTAGCGCAATGATCAGATCGGAAAAATTAAACATTCATAGGTAAATGATTGTTTAAGGATCGGAAACATTCATTGGTAGCAGCAGCGAAGTTCCTGCTAGAATTGTTCGACTCTGTTAGATGAACAATTCTAAAATTTCTTTCTCCCTTAACGGCCTCTGAATTCTCTCAGTAGCGGGGTAACAATTGATTAAAGAATCGGAAACAATCATATTTCTCTTTCTCAGGGATTACTAACAGCTTAGTGCAAGGACCGGAAACATTAATAATTATCTTTCTATACTGACTGATTGAGGATTGGAAACATTAATAATTATCTTTCTATACTGACTGATTGAGGACTTTGCAATGCCGGTTCAGAAGGTGAACAGAATCCATAAGTACAGGATCCAGAGCGGAAATTACAACGAATCACTGCACAAGTATGCTGGAACTATTCAGAAATCAGAATCCCAACGAATCACACCCGAAGTATGCTGAAACTTCAGATACAAAACAAGCTCAATAAGAAAACATCATACGCAAACATTGGGCAGAGAGGGCACATAACGCACATAAATAACATAGAAAAATCTCTTTAACATCACATATCATATAAATAATAATAGCAGATCCATAGAGCCTCCGATTAATAGCATGATTTTACCATTATTAGATCCATACTATAGCAAAACATCTAAAACCATCCGAGAAACAGCAGGAGCATCGGCTACTACTACTTATAGGATATCCCTACTTATAGGCAGTAAAAGGAGACGGATCGATCGCATCTAGGCCTTGAAGGGGATCGGATCAAATCGGGGTGAGGAGCTGGGTGATGGAGGGCTTGGGCTCGGAGTTCATGCCGATGATGATGATGAGCGGGATGAAGCCGTAGTGCGCCGCCACCTTCGCCTTCTTCATCGTCCACGTGCTCCACTCCTTCACGAACCGCGCCGCCGACGCCGCCGTGGAGGACTGCTCCTCGGCTACCGATGGGCCCTTCTTCCCGCCCTTGCCCTTCGCCTTCGCCCTCAGCGACGGCCGCGACGCCATGGCACCTCTCGGCTCTCGATTCGATTGGTCGCGAGACAAAAACCCTAGCGCTGTGGCCTCAGGCCTGAGGGAACGGTGTAATATTGGCTGGCTAGTGGGCCGATTGTTCGATTTGCGCCAATGGGCTGGGACTCAACAAATTTTGGGTAGATTTTAAAAGATACTGGGCCGGACTTTGTCGGGGAAAGCCCCTCGAACGAGGGAATCAGTCACTCAATTCGTCGGATGGGCAGTAGTTCGAGTCCATGCGAGGAACGACTGCAATTAAGTCTATTTGCGATCACTGTTAACGATTGCAGTAAGGTACTACTATATGGATTCATATCTTCTCTCTTTCCATACTTTTCCTTAACAAATCTAAAGTTATAGAATCAAATCATAAGGCTTTGACCAATAACAAGAATAAAAAACATATATAGCTACTATTAATTGGTCATGGATGGAACCGCTCTGACAAACTGATGCAATGACTGATGGTTTGGATTGGCTAATACTTGTGGGGTTGTCTTTTTATTTGATCTTATTTGTTCATTTTCTTATTTGCTGATGTATAGGTAAAACTTAGAGAGCTTTTCGAAGCGACTTGAAGTGTAGCACACTTTGTTTGACTTGTTTTTTAAAGCTTTGGGATGGACCTTTGAGATAAAAAAAGATTAGAAATTCCAAAGCCTCTACATATGATACTAAAGATAAGTAATAGGATCTTTTATGTTTTGCTTGTTCAATCTGATACTGTCTATTGGGATATGTTTAAACTTGTTTGTGGTTGGCCTTGCTTAAATTAATGCTACAATTCAGTGCTCATGGCTCGGATATTTCACTTTCTTAGTTACCTGCAAGTTTATCGTGAGTAATTCGGTCGGTAACCATAGTTGGAAAATCCTTTGTTGGAATATTTGGCATATGAATTAAGTGAAGAAATGCATAGCTCTTAAAGGAAAGATTCGTTCCTCAAATAGCCCAATAGTTTGTTTCCAAGAAACCAAGAGATCCTTTTTCGATCACTCCTTTATCAAGAATGACAGTGGAGCATCCGTGTCCATAACAGTGGAGCCCTGTTTTTTTACGTGAAATGCCGCAGCCGTACAGTAAATTTGTTTGCAGACCGGCACCACCTGTCACGTAGCATTTGACACTAGCTAGTGGCCTAGTGCGTTTAAAGATAGCTAAAATAGCACGAGTCCACGACCATATACGTACGCCAGGTCAATGAAAAACGCAGATGTTATATCAGTGCTACGACCGCTGTATGCCTGTATGTCAACCAGACTATCATGGTTCGGTGTTTTCACTCACGTCGTACGCGACTTCCGTAAAATCTATAGGGAGGAATAAAGGGCAATAAACGACACTACCGTTACCGAACCGTAACGATGTCATGATCCGGCTGGGCAGATGCATGCATGAACCTGAACCTAGGAACCACTCCCGGTGGGGACACGCACATATTCACTCGCATCACTACTTTTCGTAAGATTATATATATTCTCTGTACACCTTAATTATCTGTATTGGCCCGCAGATTCGACGTTCAAGACATGGACTCGTAAGCTGCTCATGAACGGAGAACGGAGAATCAAACCCTAGAAGCTGATTTCATTTTTTTGAACCGGTGCCAAAAGCTTACATTTATAGAAGATGGAAAAACGAAAGAAAGAGGTTTTACAAGAGCCAAGGTTTACACAGGAAACCAAGGCAATCAAGGGGGTTAATGGGTTGCCAATCTCCACAGGTTTAGATCATCTAACGGTCTCTCCCACACGTGGAGAGCAGGGCTAAACTTGTTTGAGAAACGTGGGAGTTTCTCTCTTTCCATAAGTTCTACGAAGAGTCCCATCCACCTCTTTAGCCTAGAAACTTGAGCACTGTGTTTTGAAGAAATCCACCTTCTTTAGTCTGGAAACTTAAGCTGATTTCATTTCACGGTGGATATATGGACTGACTTGAGCGGATCAACGGCAGAGGATACTCCCTAATCCTACGTACTGTGAACAAAGCACCGAGCAAGCTAGTGAGTAGACAGTGCTAGCTAGCTACCACGCCACTACCGGCCTACCGCCCTTCCGGAAGATCCAAACCCGTCCGAGTCGCCGCCCGGCTGGCCCCGCTGTCTTAAGCCGAACCGACACGCGATCGACACATCGGGAAACAGGCGCCCCAATCGCCAAAAAAAACACGCGCACGCGCACGGGTACGGGCACGGGCACGGGCACGGAGCCGGAGCCCGGAGCCGCCCCGCGCGCGCCGCCGGGCTCGCCACCACGCACGTACCCGCGCCGCGCCGCGCGCTTCGTCCCGTCCCCAACACACAAGAACACAAGGACCCGCGCGAGCGCGCGCACGCACGCAGCCAGTGCCTTGTGCCGACGCGACGTCGCCCACCCGCACGCCCCGAAAACCATACGAGCGCGAGCCGTGGCGTCCCCATCGCCAAATCCCCACCACGACGCTGACGCTGCCGCGGCGCCCCCCAGAGCGCCCGCCCGTTCACACGTCCCTCGCCCGCACCTGATGCCGCGTCGGCCGTCGGTCGGTGTCCTCCCGGTACGATACCAGCTCTTAACCACCACCACATCACCACGTGTGGCGGAGCGGCCTCCCCCATCGGATTCGGGCGGCGGAATCGCGCACGTGCACCGGGATCGAAAGCGGCCGGCGAAGTTTGACCGCGCGCCACCACCGGTCGACCGTCGACGCCGCGGCCTCGCCGGCGCGTGACGGCGCCGCTCGTGGTGTGGCGGGGCACCGACCGTAAGCTCGCCGGGGACCGGCCGGCAGGCCGGCAGGGCGTGGGCTCGGCCGGTGACCGCCTGCGGGGAGGAGCCGTGCTCGCTTCCACTACGTGCATGGGCCGCGGCGCCGCCCGGGTTCCAAATTAAGTGGCTGGCTTGTTTTGTTGCCTTCGCCAAGATCTTCTCGTATCTTGTTTTTGGATTTCTTTTTTGAGGAATTGTTTTTTGGATTTTTAAATCTGAAAAGGACGAATGGATCAGTGATTGTGCTTGGAACTGTTTCGCCAGATCTTCTTTTACCAAGCTGGATTGCCTACAGATTCTACGTGCTTGACCAAGTGATTTCAGGCCTATTTAGTTGAAAGCAAACTTTTGTCATATTCCCTTTTTCAAATTTAAGACTTGGTAAAAATGCGCCATTTATTGATAAAATTACATCGCAAAATAAAGGAGAGCTACCGTCCGATGGTACACTGTTATAAGGATATACGTGTGTAACACCCTGGCCCATATTCGTATGCATATCACCTAGCTACTTGTACTTTCGGTCCCGATTCGTATAAAAGGGTTAACCCGGGATGCTATGTTTGGCTCCAACAAGCATCGTCGGATCCACCTCAGTATACGGTCGTGCGTCTAGTGCCGACCCAAGCCATACGCAGTATGCTTGCGCAACTAAACCCACACGATCTGCGGCACAGCGAGGGTTGATGCTCTGATACCATTTGTAACACCCTGTCTCAAATTCGCCTAGAGCCTAGCCCACCTAGGGTACTGACCCATGCATGCATAGCACCTATTTGAACTTTCGGCCTCGCTTCGTCGAAAAGGGTCAACCCGGGATGCTATGTTTGGCTCCAACAGACGTACTCTCTCCGTTATGAAATAGTAGTCGTTTTGGACATCTCCAAAATAAAACTTTGACCATACAAAACTATTAAATGCATTAAAAATTCTAATATTATGAAATTTCTTTTAAAGACGAATCTACCTATATGATTTTCATGTTCAAAATTTTAATAGTTTGAAAGTTCTCTATGTATAAAGTTTTAAAATTTTGACTTAGGACAAGTTTAAAACGACTACTATTTCATAACGGAGGGAGTATATGCTACTACAACTTTGTTTTAATTAGTAATATGAAACTAATTCCACCATCACATCCACATGGGCCACATGAGTCTCACAACATATCGGGCCGGAGTATTACAACGTGGTTTATATGAAACATCAAATGAAACATCCACCATACGAGGCACCTCTAATGTTGAGATTATTTCTGAAAATGATGATCCTAATTTTACGAGATGGGAAAATCTTATCACATTGGTCTATTATTCTTTTTTGTTATTTATAAAAGGAGTGTATAAAAGAGAGCTGATTGGTTTCTCTCGACGGTCTTAAGAAAGTCGTCTAGCTCCAAACACCGGCATCACTTTTAACGCTGGCATCACTTTTGTTCCCGATCGTTTTTCTTTTGGCTATTAAGAGAAGCATTCTCAATGGTTAAACCGAGCTAGACTGGTTTTTTCTCTCGACTGAGTTGTCTCAATAGTTTTCCACTGATTTTCGAAGGTTCTATTCATCAAGTCTTGTCGTTTCCTGTGGTGTAGTGCAGCGAGGCATTGCCAAGGCACATGGCAACGGTTTAATTAGGTTTTCCGCCTTCAAATACATCACTTCTTAGCAGCATGAAAGAGATAAATATTTTTTCCTGTTTGTAGGGAAATACGACCAATAAATCATATCTATTACGCAGTGTAATTTGAAACACGAAACTTTATTATTTAACTTAATTAATTTAGAGTGTACAAGAGAACCTACACCCCCAAACACATAGTACATATGCACACGTATGCGTGTCTACTAGACACGCTAGAAAATTTTATTACGGTACTCTATCCTCATAAAGGCTGCAATTTTCGATGAACACCCAATTGGATAGGAAGGAACACCCTCGCTCAACTGCTAAGCCATATATACTCCCTCCAGTCACAAAAAGAAGTCGCCGTTGACTTTTGGATACGTCTTTAACCATTCGTCTTATTTAAAAAAGTTATATAAACATTATTTATTTTGTTATGATTTGGTTTATTATTAAATGTATTTTAAGTATGATTATTATATTTTACATATCTGAACTAAATTTTTTAATAAGACGAATTGTCAAAGGCGTGTCCAAAAATCAACGGTGACTTCTTTTTGTGACCGGAGGTAGTATGTCATATCTGAAAACACTAGTATGTGTGCCAGACAGAAAATAAAATTAAAAGGAATTAGGGGAGGACCTCTTCATAGACCACACACACTCAAATTTAAATAGTACTCTAATAAACTATATAACTAAATTAAAGAGTTTCAGTATAGTACCATAGTTAACTATCTTCATCATACAAAACTATAGACTATATGCAATTTCACTATATGAGAGCAGAGTAAGGAAAAAATATAAGTAAAAAATGCAGCCGACACATATTCGATGTGGACAACACAAACACCGATACATGATTTTCTGCCAACTCCTTTGGAAGTTGATTAACATTGAGGTCAATGCTCTCGGTTGTTAGAGCAGTATGGCTCTGGGATTTTTCTCGAATTTTAAACCACATCGAAGAGTTGTCCATAACAAGCTAGAGAGGCTGTATACATAGTTTGGCAGCTGTACATATGCATGGCACTGATGGCGCATGGTACTGTGACTGCCATGCTCCATTTATACAGCTATATATATATATACGCGTATATACACCGATGGCATCCTTCAAAACGGTACGTGTATTGCACGTGTGAGTAAAGAAAGAGGTATAGTGTACGTTTGTACCATACAAAGCCATCAATTAATCTAAAACAAAATTTGAAGTCACATCCACATAATGTCAAAACACACACTTGAGCCTTGGCTGGAGCCTAGCTAGCCTGACCGTAGATGACAAGAGGTACCTGTTCAACAGCTCAATTTCAGGGACGCTGAAACCTGTCCAGTTGGGAATCGGTATCGATCATTCAGCAGTGATCGATCTTGCATACATGGGACTCACAAATGACAAGTTAATCGTAGCAACAGTTCACTCTCTGACGCCGGTCATGGACCATCATGCCCCCAGCTGATGAACACATGCACCAAAAGAAATTAAGAATCCAAATTAAGCACGCTGATTTCATTACTAGATCTACTGACATCATTAAGAATTGACTGGTAATGTATATTAACAAGGGCATGGAGTATTATATAACGGAGATGATCACCAGACTCCCGCACCCACACGGACTTATATATTCCGCTCCAAGAAAAAGTCGTATCTTGCGCCTATCTCCTCCACGCTTTTGCGAGGAAAAAAAAAAATCAAAAGAGAAGAAAGAAGGAAGGGTGAGACAGTAGCTGAAAAGCTCGAACCCTCCTCACTTCTACGCCTCTCCTCCCTTTCCACACTTAGCTATAGCTCCCGTGCTCTCACTCCTGCCCCATGTCTTCCGGAGGAGGAGGAGATCGTCATAGCCATGGCCTCTACTACCAGCACGGCCACGGCCAAAGCCATCTCGCCCGCGGCGACGGCGGCGACTACGTGTTCGGCGGCAGCGTCGACATGGAGAGCTTCTTCTTCCCCCAGGCGCCGGCGGGCGTCGGGGTGGGCGGCGCCGACGAGATGATGCCGTACTCCAACATCACGGACTACCTGCAGGGGTTCTTGGAGCCCGCCGGGATGGCTCGGCACCCCGACGCGCCGTGCCCGGCGCCGGACGCGCCGGTCAAGCACGAGCTGTCCGTTGACGTGATGAGCCATGACAGCCAGGGCACCGGCAGCGGCGCCGCGGGAGAAGGCGTGGCGATGGCCACGCCGAACTCGTCGGTGTCCTTCTCGTCCAGCGACCGGGAGGGAGAGGGCAAGTCTCGCCGGTGCAAGAAGGGCCGGGCCAAGGATGAGGTTGTGGAGGAGGATGAGAAGGATCTGGAGGATGGGGAGAACTCAAAGAAAGGGTAGGTTTTCGTTTGGAAATATTGCTCTTAATTCGTCGTGATTTGTCTTAATTTCTTGCTTTCTTTTGGATCCGTGTGGAGATATACATGACTTGACCTCGGGTGCTTTCGTTTATTTATTAGTTATAAAGCTTAGATCTGCCCCTGTTGCTTAATTGAACTTATTTTTCTCTACCTCTCTCTCTCTCATTTCTTTGCCTTTTCTACTATATAGTGTGAGCATTAGGGTTTGCATGGATTACTTTCTAGGGTTCTTGTTGTTCATCAAGAATTAAGATCCGGCGAGATTTAAGCTACTTTTCTCTCCTTTTCCCTCTTACTTCGTTTCGGTTCCATTTCCGAGATGACTTTCTAAATCATGTGGTACTATTCAATTTAATAGTCCATCGAGTACTCTCTAGAAGAAATCTTCCATAGAATTAATCAATTGTGTTTGTGTGCCATAGCTTCAATTTTTGACCAAATAGCTTCACCTTTGAAGACACGATCAAAGTTTTTTTTCCCCTTTTTAGAAAAGATCCAAGTATATATATTATCATATCTCCAAAGCACCTAAAGCTAGCTACTATAGATCTGTAACATCCTTTTTAAACCTGCGCTGATCTTGCCATAACACCCGGTTTAACGTTTGTCTATACTACAGATCTACAAGTCCTCTTGGCGAAGCTGGCTCTAATTAACCTACAACATGAAATAGCCACTGCATCATGTAAACTAACTAGTTAGCTAGGTAGATAGTTAGCTTGTGCCCCAAACAATTCAATAATTGAGCTTGGTTAATTAGCTACTGCAGGAATCACCGCGTGATAGGTCGATCTGCTCTTCTTGCTGCTGCAGGAATAAACCCAAGAAGAAAGCCGAGAAGCGGCAGCGTCAGCCCCGCGTCGCCTTCCTCACCAAGAGCGAGGTCGATCACCTTGAGGACGGCTACCGGTGGCGCAAGTATGGCCAGAAGGCCGTCAAGAACAGCCCATTCCCAAGGTATACATACATATATACATACATGCTCGCACAGTTTGCACCCAGCTGTTTACATATAGATATACCCAGTACGTGTGTACGTACGTGCTATTATACTACACAAAATCAAATGATCAATCATGGTGTTCATCAAGTATATGGAGTATATGCGTACGCTTCTGCCTCGCTGTAACGTACTACGTGTGAACCGATCGGTCGCAAATATTCGCAATGCAGGAGCTACTACCGGTGCACGACGCCCAAGTGCGGGGTGAAGAAGCGGGTGGAGCGGTCGTACCAGGACCCCTCGACGGTGATCACGACGTACGAGGGGCAGCACACGCACCACAGCCCCGCCAGCCTGCGCGCCGCCGGCGCCGGCGCGCACCTCTTCATGCCCGGGCTGGCGCCGCCGCATCACCTCATGCCGGCGGGCGCGTTCTGCCCGGACCTGATGAGCATGATGCACCACCACCCCATGGGCGTGAACCCTAGCATGTACATGCCGGCCGGGATGCCTCCTCCCGCCGCTTCGCCAATGCCCGCTCCTCCTCCTCTCCAGCAGCACCACCTCACCGACTACGCCCTCCTGCAAGACCTCTTCCCTTCCACAATGCCCAACAACCCATGACTGACTAACTATAACTAACTTCTGCAAAGTATGGATACACTTTGGTTGGATATAGGCCTAGTCGACATGATGCGTGAGTGCATTGTTCTTTCCAAACACCGGAGTTGCTTGCGCCAAATGTGGTGGCCTAGAGTACCGTGACTTGAGCTTGCATGGCTTTGGTGAGGGTAATGGTATTAATTTTAAATTAATTTGCTGCAAAATTTCATCTTGAACTTGTGCTAGCACTGCTTCAATTCCCTTCCACTTGTCAACCTCCCAGATAAATTGAATGGAGTAGATGGAAGCTGGTAATATTATAGCTAGAACGGCTGTAACTTAATTTAGCTCCTATTGTTCTATACTCTACTTCTTGTACATGTACTAGTGTATATCATGTGTACGTCATTGACTTGTTTGGAAGAGAGAAATACTATTTCATATATTTCACCTCGTTGCTTGGGAACTGAAGACCAATCAAGATGCCATCTCGACCTATCTGGTTGTTCCATCAATGACGGATGCAGTACGTAACTGCAGTTTCTTTTGTGCATGTGTAAAACTGGAGTCGACAATGATGATGGTGGGGAAGGGAGTTCTGGGTTTTAATTGATTGCTACGGATCATGATTTGCATGCTTGTTTGGTAGCAGGGAGCTAGTTTCAGAGACGAGAGCAAGTAATTATTGATGGGTTTATCCGAGGAGAAGCGCTCTAGCGATCGATGTGGCACGTGTCACTGTGAATTATGCTATGCTCATGAGGCAGCGATATTTCGATCCGGAAAATGTATCTAGTTTTTTCTTGCAACCTATATGACTCCCAGTCCCAGGTATTGGTTCTATAGAACCATGGAATTGAGATCTAGTTATAGTTAGCGATGCACATGTTTAGTTGTCGCATAGAATTCAAGTAGGCTATTAAGGCACAAACTAATTATTGTGGACATTTACTAATTTTGATTTATTCAATGTAGGGAACTCTTACGTGCAGCCTGTACGTATTTACATCTATGCCATGTATATTTGATCTAACGGTGTAGAGAATTATAAACCTCTCGTGCACTCTAGCAGTGCTCATACAATTAATGATTCCAAAGCTAATTCTAAGTATCAGGAAATAGAATTAGTGCCAAATTAAAGTTTTGTCATTTTGGAATTCACACTGCAAATTTTCACAAAAAAAATGTATTCGCACCATAAAATTTCCATTATGTTAAATGAATTTTATTGGAGATGAGGCTATGATGATTCTTATGAGTTTACGGGACTAGTTCTATACATGGTCCTACATCATTGTATTAATTGATCTCACAAAAGTTCAATGTTTAAAATTTAAACCTCATGCTCACACGAATAAATATTTTCATAGGACCAACTGATTTTTTAGAGATGATTTACCGCATAGATGCTACTTTATGTATAAGCATCTTCAATGATATAGCCAACCACACTAGCTGTAAGAGCATGTACAATGGTGTACACATCGGCTCTCTCTAACACTTGCTATATAGAATAGATGATGATATGGAGGAAATATAGCGTAATGGAATTATATTTGGAATCCAATTGATTTTTCCTAAGACGGGGAATCACATATATTGAATTTAGAGCAGCTAGGTGGGGCATTAATATTGTATTTAAAATATAAGCGTACCAGTCTAGTTGTATGCATGATATATATTGAGATCTGGATGCATAGGTAGGTGGTTATGGCGCATGGTTGATAATTTCAGTTTCAAATGTACAGGGATAAAATTTACAAATCTTGAAAAATATACTAGTCAGTTTCAGTAGGTTGCAGTTTCTTGTTTTATATATGTAGGCACTGTTTTCCTTTTTCCGGTGAACGTTGTACAGGCCAAACAATTGCCAACATCCTTTTCTTTTGAGTTATTTTAATTCGTATGTTCTGGTATGTTGTATCGTGCGTAACTACATAGTACATGCTAAAAACGCTGGTATTCGGCTCTTGGCGGCATATGGCTGTGCATTATGTGTGGGCGTTGACGCCGAATCATCTATATATTGAGCGGTACGCATGCATGAAATGATAAGAAATGGACATACGTGCGGCAGTTTTTCCTTCTCAACTTTCACTTCATATATCTTTGCGCGGTAAAGTTGCAAATTTGTATACAAGATGGCATGCTTCGGTTTTCCTCTCGGTCTAGCTAGCTAGCCAGCTGATCGAATTCATCCACTGGTTTTGGCAACCACGTATGTACGTGCCATCTCCTTGATTCCCTCTGCCGTCATTGTTGACCGAAATAATCCCTTTCCATTGTACGCATGTATTTATTTACTTTAGTTAAAGGCCAGTCCTGTGAGCAAAGGCATGGTATAGATTAGTCATTAGTTTTAGTTTCCTGTTTCTCTCTGTACTGTTGACCAGAGAATTAGGGCCAGGTAGGAACCCCGGGAAGAATATGGACTTGTTTGTTCCGGCTTAAATTAAATTAAAATTTATTATTTTTGTATAAACCAAATGATATAATACTTTGTATTTATTTTTGTGACGTTTTAAATAGTTCTTATTAAAGTTCATAAAATATTTTTTTATAATTTTTTTAACTCTTTAAGATGTCTTTCGAGTGATCATAACCTTTTCAGATTAAAATTTTCAGCAGCTTACAGCTCGAACAAACAAGGCCTATATATGGATATATATGCCATTAGAAAATGTGGTATTTTTAAATATATCGCTCCATATGACAAGACTCACACTACACCATAGCACACTTTGGGTGGCACTCATTCTGCCTGTATTGACTTTTGCCGACAAACAATCTACCGATAACTACTATTACCAACAGACAATCTGCCAAAATAGTCTGACAAGGACCCATCCGTCCGCAATTGTTTTTGCCGACAGACAAGTTGTCGTTGATGATGGCAGCTTTTCCGACAGACAAATCTTTACCGACAGACATTTCATTTCCCACAGAATTGCAAATAGGCAGCACATGGTGTTCTTTGCCGACAGACTGATTGCTAGGAATTTAAATAAGTGCCGACAGACAAGATTCATTTACCATGAGCACTTATTAGACCATATAGAAATGGTTTTCCGTCGCATCCCTCTTCATAGTACGACGTGTCCTTAGACGCAAATGCTATAATTTTTTTTTCTTCTTATTTTTCATTTTTTCTATTTTTTCTAGAATTGTTGTATTCTCAACGGTCGTGGATGAACCGTAGAGACAGATGGCCTCATGGCCCACCTAGCGGTGCTCGCGGAGTCCACACTCTGTCAGCCACATCGAGACAGCTTTCTAGTGCGTGCTAGCATTATGGGCTGGCCCAATAACAAGTTCTCTTGACTTGAGATTAAGTCATCAGGCCCCAAACGGTGGCTTTGCAACCTATCTCGACTGTTGATGATATGGTCGTTGAGAGAGATGATTTGTCCCCACCCCATTGTGACGACAGCCTTGTCGTGACAACCGGCCGTCGAGAGAGACTTATGCCGATGGTTTTTTGACCTCTCTCAAAGGTTATGGTCGTCAAGACACCCGCCATCTCCTATAGTGTTTAAGGCCATTCAAACTATATTGTCTTATATAAAAAACAGAGTGAGCATCTAATTACTAGTATCCCTTACTCACTTTGTTTCGCGATACTTGTCCATGGCCTCGCGAGTATCCAAATTGTTTGTCTATTTGTGGTAATCAATGATGCTTTACGATCATTTTAATGGTAAAGCTAGTGATCAGACGGTTGTTTCCAAGAAAATTAAAATGCATGTAGCCAATCAAATTCATGCATGTAACCGACCAACTTCATTAATTAAAGATATCATGCTCATCTTTTTTTTTTTTTGAGCTCAGATATCATGCTCATCTTGATGTATTTTTTCATTTGAGTTTGTGTGATCTTGAGCTATGTACAATGGTGGACGTGAATAAATATAGCGAAACAAACACAACAGTTTATCGGTTGGCCTCTGCACCACACTTTGAGGACTCGTATGCACTTATTTTTCAGGAATATATGTTAGGTACCTTGGGAATTGGATGTGAACTGAATTGATGGGTGATAGATCGTTAGGATAGGTAGTACTCCATTGCTTGGCTTCGGCTACAATCATCTCCTTGGAGGCTTGGATTCAGCCGGAATGAGTTATTGAAAGTTTGACGTGCACTCCTCTACTTTAAATTAATTTTGTTCCCTCTTGGCACCAATGATCGGTATGGTCGTGTGATGGCTCTTTTTTATTTTTTAAAAAATTTTGTACGTACGATCGTAGAATGGGACCAATTTTAGAAATTTATATATCAACTACAAGGCGTAAAAACGACTTCATATATACTATATTAAAATAACTACAAGAAACTCTCCATCTATGGATATCAGAGTCACTTGTAAACCTTTTAAGTTAGAATTAAGAGTATCCATATGGTTACCTGTTAGAAATAATATTTTTTAGTTGATATAAATTATATTATAGCCAACTCCACAGTTGTTTTTAATTATAAAAGAAAATTATAGGAGCAAATGCTTGCCCTACGATCGGTACATGGTTTGTACTTATCTTTTACCATGTAGGAGTTCAGTTGACGTGGATGAAAGAGAGATAGCATGTATGGTCTTATCTGGTATAGACGAAACATAATAAAGAAAAAAAATATGTCATCTATCATGCACCACATGATTATGGGAGTTGAACCGTTGACCTCTCAGCTCGCGTTAAGCCTCCTTATCGTCTCACATATCAATGATTATCGAAAGCAATGAGATATTTTACTTTGATCCTTGTTGTCCAAATGTTTTAACAATTATTTTGGCATTTTAATAACTTCAAATGAAAAGTTGTCACCTACAAAGTTCTAAATCTCGTTGAGTGCTACAATTTTTTTAATATAGATTTTGACTCCATCCAACTCTGTATGAAAAAGTTAATTATGTTTTCTCAAAAACGAGCTGCAATCCATTATCACTAACGAACTAGCAGTGATGCTTCCTTAAATTTCAATAATCATAGTGATAATAATATCTTACTATCTGTTTTCTCAGATTAACATCACTGTTAGTTCTCGACATAAACCGACACGGTTGATGTTCAATGTGTTGACAATGATAGAACATTATGGATAGGGTTTTTATAGTACAACCTCCGTTTCAAAATACAAGGCATAGATTAATTTGGCATTTTCTTACACACTATACTTTGACCCTTAATTTTTATTGCCCTATATCATTCATATAGCAAAGTTATGATCATTGGAAAATAATTTCAAATATGCGTGAAATGCAACGCTATCATCTTTTTATCATAAAATCTATATGTTGTTGGACAAATCATTGGTCAAAGCTTACAAAGTTTGAAACATGAAATACATGTACACCTTATAAAAAGGAATGGGGGAGCAGTAAATTATGGTAAAAAAAATACTCCTATTAATTAGATGGATGATTCGATTTACTTGGTTACCTAATTAATACCTTTTGGTATCTCTCTAGGGACTATAAAAACACTACACAATTACACACAAGAAACAAATTTCATCTCTAAAGACAAATAGATGGGTGATTCGATTTACTTGGTTACCTAATTAATTACCTAATTAGATGGGTGATTCGATTTACTTGGTTACCTAATATCTTTTCGTACCTCTCCAGAGACTATAAAAACTTTTGACAGTTAGACACAAGAAAAATGTCTCTCTCTAATGACAAATAGAATTTTGTGCAGGTTTGTACTGACATGTAAAAGGCATGCAGCACAAAAGTACATGCCCTTACCAATTGCGGCCAATATTTTCTTGGTGCAAAATAAGGACAACATATCACTTTCGTTGCTGTGATGTCTGTGGTGTGCATAGAGCATGAAAGAAATGGCAATATTCATACAAGTTAATAATATACTACGATCTAAAGTGGTGTCATATTCTACTCCACAGCTAGCTTCCCACGCCTTTCAAGGCTAATTAGTGCTTCCACAAATGGCGAACGCACATGCCTGTGAAACGAGAGTTAGCTTCTGACCGAGGCTATATATCCTGGGCCAGATTTTGACTCGGGTTGGATTCAGCTGGATCGATCGAAAAAATAAATGGAAGTGGGTGCTAGCTAGCTGCATAGCGCCGGTGCAGTGATCAACATGCGATGCGATCTCACTATCCAAGCATCGTGGATTATCTGCCGACTTTTGGCCGCTATAGGACAAGGAAACCTGTCGTGAGAAAAGGCGCGCCTAGCTAACTACGAACTCAGCTGGGGATCAGTGGGGACAAATGGCCGTGTTACTATCAGGCGTCAATCCATCCATCAATCACAGCCTCGCCCATGCAATGCAGCTAGCCAGCAGCCGAGAAGGGCGGTTCCTTGAACCGCAAAAAGGAGATGTGCCTGTACTGCTGTGTGCGGCTGGCGAATTCGGGCGTCGCATGCCTAGCTAAACGCCTCATGCGTGCACTGTTGGGGGATTCTCCCCGCCGAGTGGTGGAAGCGAAGGGAACTCGCATATATATCACGGTAGTGGCATGGGAGAGAATTGAAGCCGCTGCAATGGTACGTGGAACAATACGTGGCTTTCAGTGGAATCCGATCGCCGCATGCTTATCGGACAACCGAAAGGTTAGCCATTTGTGATGAATATTTAAGTAGCCAGATGGGTAACAAAAACTCCCACTTTGGGTGCGAAGAATCTATTATTTGGGGGAGTGACTTTAGCCCAGTCGCCTGGCACGGGCGCGCCACGCTTGGGCCCAGCCGCCGGCGAGCGCACGGCGTGACCCAGGCGACTGGGTTTAAGCCAAATCGATTATTTGGCCCTTCCACGGTTGGCTACACTTATGTTTTGAGAAGTTACTATTTTTTTTTTTTACTTTTGATAGCTGCCTTCTACTAATAAATTTCTACAATTCCTGCATGAGCAGTCGAGTTTATACTCGAACAGTATATGCATCTAGTGCACACTCCCACGCCTGTGACACTGCCAACTACTCCCTCCGGTTTTTTTTATTTGACGCCTTTGACTTTTTGGTACGTCTTTGACCATTCGTCTTATTCAAAAAATTAGTGCAAAGATGTAAAAAAAGACATATTTAAAGTACCTCTATTGATAAAACAAATCACAATAAAATAAATGATATTGATAAAAATAATTTGAATAAGACGAATGGTCAAAGGCATGTCAAAAAGTCAAAGGCGTCTAATAAAAAAAAACGGAGGTAGTAAATAGTAAGCACACTCAATGGCTATTTTATCTTGTCATAAATGTATTTACCAATTTGGGATGCATGAAAGTGAAAGTTAATAATTTACAAAAAAAAGGGTAATGATTTAGCCCTTGGAATGTTATCCTTGATCTATTTTAAGATAAAATTGTCCACTTGAATGCCATGTTAACTAAACGCCCTCGAAAACATTGTGTTTATCAGTCAAGGGTTCAACTTAATTCCGTCTAATAGCTTGAGGACCGAGTTAACCTGGTTTTAGAATTTAAGCAAAAAATTTATTCAAAGACCGAATCAATATTTTTCCATAACTTATTGTTTAAAACAAACTGGCCCTAAAACCACCTTGCTGATCCCAGTACTTTGAAGTCGTTGACGAACAACCCAAACTTTCGCCGTTAGTTGTTGAAGACCACAATTCTTAATCAACAATCCAAAGCTTCGCCGTGTTAGTAGCTATTGTCAAAATTCTTTTTTAATTTCTCTACTCCCAAATTGTTGAATCTAATATCAGGTACCGTGCCAAAGTCTTGATGCCTCCCTTCGGCATGCGTTCCTAGTTGACGATCAATACTGTTCAAATACGACTATACACAGGAACATTCTATATTATAAGCCAAGATTAATGCACATAAGACATTTGAGGTCCTCTTTGATTTGTGGTTTGGTTTAATTTTATTCGGTTGAGTCAAGATTTTGTCATTTTTATACAAATCATTCAGTGTAACATTTTAGTTATAACTTTTTTGGGCTTTTTGGGGGTTTTAAAAGTTTTTAAAATATTGCTATATTTTTAATCTTTTTATACCTCTTTTTGAAAACTCTACTTTTGACTCAATTGAACTGAACCGCAAATCAAATTAAGAGGACTTGACTTCTCCCCTAGGTATCATCTGGGAAGGCTAATATTTGGGAGCCCATTAGATTGATAGAAATCTTGCTTCAAAATTTTTACCAATCCAAGGGAATTGTAAGGCACTTTGCCTTATTTGGGAAGCTCAATATCGACTAGGATCCTCTTGGAACAGAAATTCAAGAGGATTGCAGTTGAACACATAATATCCTTTTCAATTAAGTCATTAATTTGCTTACTCTTACTAAAAAAAGTACATGGGGACAGAAATTGCTTCAGAGTATTTTTTAAGGAGATGTCTAACACTTGCTGTTCTACGGGCAAAAGGTGGAACTGCCAGGTTTTGTAGGGGTGCATAAGAAATTTGACCAAGTTCTCGAGAAGACTTTGTACTCTATTTCACTATCAGAAGAAGAAAAAGGAGAAGACAAGATCTCGCGAACAAAACCTTTTAGGATAATGTGGTCGGGCGTGATCGATGTTTCTTGGAAGGTGCATGGACATTTAAGCACATGTAGAAATATCGAAGCCCTTGAACCAATTACCAAACATGAATGTGCTGGACTGTGGCTTTAGATGCGACTTGATTGTTACGGCTTTGTAAGTTCCTATTTTTGAGAGCAACGGTGTGAACATTTCATGGTGGCACCTCCCTTTCAAGGATTCTGCAAATCGATTTTGGACGCTTCCGGCATGTCGATGTCTAGATATCCGTACGGAGAAAAAGGTTCATCTGGTAAGATGACCACGGCTTATTTGTACGCTATGCTTCAATATTAAATAAAGTTCAGGGTGATATAAAATATAATGCCTATAATTTGTGCCATTAGATTAGCTGAAATGCTCAAAATTCATCCGAATGCTGCTAAAAGATGATGGTAGAATAAATGGGCTTGGTCAATATATCAAGAATAAATGCCTAAAAAACACAGACCCATATACACGGAAGGAGGCGTCGAACATGTTAAGTACCATGTTGCTATTGCTAGTTTAAGTGGGGATCCAGATGCACCAACTTAAATAGTGGTGTTTGCACTTCTCCACTAGCTTATGGGAGAGAAGAACACATCTGCTCATTGGCCTTGCTAGGCTCGCTCCATCTACCGCTCTATGCAGCTAGCCTACTAACTATAGAAAATGTTTCTGATATATAGTACTTCCAAGCCTTGTAAATAAATTGGGCTAATTTAGCTACTAACTATAGGCCTTATTCTTTTTAGCTAAAAGTCGATGAAATTTTTGATATGAAAAAGTTGTGACCCCTGGAGAGAGGCTTTGAAGAGTCCACAAAATTATGAAAAATTATTTTAGAAGCAACACAAAAATGACTACAAAATATTATATCATTTGGCTTGTTAAAATGGCAAGTTAAATTTTAATTTAATTTAAGCTCAAAAGAATAAGGTCATAGTGTAGCATGTAAAATTATAATGGCCTTTGTATATACACATTGAAATCAGTTATAGACTAGCGGCAAGTCAGTAACTATTGTATATCTCTTTTTTTTTTCCTCTTCTCCATACAAGTACAATACTGAGTTGATCATAACCTTATGGCTAACGGACTAAACACACTTATAGACCACTATTTATAGCCCATTACCTCCGCTGCCGAGTGAAATCGGTAACGTGGTCGCCATCGCAAGACGTTCTTTGATATGCTTCTGGCAGGACTCCCAAGCCCTTGCAAACAAGTTGGGCCAATTAAGCTTTCAATCTGGGCCGCCATTGTTTAAATTCATTAGAGCAGACCATCCACAAGGCAAGAAGATCTCTGAACAAATCTGTGCATAGCTCCAAAACATGTGGGCACATAGTTGGCCCTTTAAATTGACGCTTGGCTCCATGTAAGCAATTAAACATTGAATCATCAATAGAAGTACAAAGCCGTGTTTGCGTCGCACGCGCTCAACATGTGGCTGCCTTCCCCGCCCAACGCCGCAGCAGCCGTCCGATCGCGTGCAGCAGTGAGATATGGCCGTCCATTCTATTTTTATGTATGAAATAATTTTTTCCCGCCAAAATCAACACCTCGCACGGCTTGCTGGGTTGGCTAGCTGCGCTGGAACTCTCGTAGCAGCCCGCGGTTCGAATCCCGCGCAGGTCAAGTTTTTTCGCTTTTTTCCCTGCGGCTCCGCGCGCGCGTGCTTTCCCGCCTCACGCGTCCGCGTTTACCTGCCAGCACCGGCCAGCCACGCGGCAGGCGCCCCCAGCCTCGGCGTGCCGCGGGCGTGCCCCCGCGTCTAGTGGTTAATGAAGCAGCAGCTTTTTATATATGCAAAATTGCCTTGGCTCCATCTAACCTCGTCCCATGCCCTATAAACTTGCAAAATTTTTAAATATGCCATCATATAAAATTTCAGTCCACACTAGCAAAATCGTCTGCGGCCCCGCGTCTTTCCTCTCTTTGCTGATTGGTCATGCCAATTGTTACCACCGAGGTCAACATGCTGCACCGACATCTCGCTAGATCGTCACACGTTTTAGATTGAGCTCATGCAACCCGCGACGTCGACTAGATGGGCACTCACTTTTTTGTCCCTTTTCCTTTTCGTTATGCATGCAGGCACATTTTTGACAAAGCACAACGTATAGGCTCAGTGGATCCAGAAAAAAAGAGGGTTACAAAAAGGCACGTTTCCTATTTATTGCATGGAACATGAGCTACGTATGTACAAAACTTAGGTTTTGTCTACTTAAAATTATTTTTGTTCTCACGACACATTCTTAGTTGTACTCCCTCCATCCTGATATATAAGACACATAAATTTTTTTGACTTATCCCATAATACAAGGCATCTCCTCATTATTCTCTTGAGAAAGGCATATGCAATTAACTGTTAGTTGAGTTGTTCACACTACGAAGCACATGGAAAGAAGCGCGTGAATGCCCTCTCGTTAATGCTGTGTTCAAATGGATTTTTTCTCTAACCAGCTGCTCATGCATAGACCTGTGCGTGCGCGCGGGAGAAAAAAAAACATTTCCTGCTAACTTGGCAGCTCCATGCATGCGCGGGAGAAAAATTAAACATGATTCACTTTTTTAAAAGGTTGATGCATCGAGCAACAAGATAATTAAAGATGATTTACTATTTTAAACATCATCTCTTGGTCTTAGTGAAAATTTTTATACGCCCTCTATATTGTAATAGAGGGAGTATCAAATGATTTTTAAACAACAACGAAACACGAGTTTTTTACCATTGTTACATTTAGGGCGGAGCTCCCTATTGCAGCGGCTACCGTACCTCAAAATCTATGCGTGAACCGCCATCTGGTCACCCTCGAATTGCGCGAACAAGCACAAGTGTGGTGCATCTGCCTGTGTCCACTGTCCACTGTCAACGAGCGCGGCGAACGCGATTTAGGCCCTGTTTGTTGGAGCTTATAGCCAGCTTTTAGCCTCAGAAGTCAGAAGTCAGAAGCTCAAACAAACAGCCATCTTTTAGAGCCCCCTTCAAAGAAGCCAAAAGCCACCAAAAGCCCAATTTGCACTATGATATGAGATTTTTCCAAAAGCTAATTTTTTGTGGCTTTTTATAGAAGCAACTTTTAGAGAAGCTGCAGCTGAAACAAACAGGGCCTTAGCCAACGACCAATGAGCGCAGCGAACGATCGAACAACATGTGTGGCCTCAGACCTATGATTGGACAAATTTTTTTATTTTTAACCCTTTTTTAAAAAATATTTTAATATTAATCCCTTGGAAAAAGTATTTTCAGATCTAACCCTTTTGGCCGCGCCATTTTTGTCGGCGCGGCAAATAGCTGCTGCCGCGCCAGTGCGTGTGGCGCGGCAGAGGTGCCACGCTGGCGGCCATTGACCGACAGAGGTGCCTTGGGCAACTTGTTGTGCCCCCTCTTACTGCCCTGGGAGCTTCCATCCTAGTTAGAGCCCCTAGCGGCCCCAGACTCCTGTGTCAGTGCTAGGTCATCCTAGTCTGGCGTGCCCTCGTAGCCAGACTCAGGAGTGCCCCCTGGACCTTCTGGTCAAGGTCGTCGTCCTCGTCCTGCGAGGCGCTCCTCCTGAACTGTCGGCGTGGCATCCTGCATTTCGAAGTAATGTCAGTGCACATATTAGTAATATTAAAACAACAAAATTAAACATAATTTAACCATTATGAATACCATCAACTTAGAAGTATGTATCATCTAGATCGAGAGGATCATCGAAAGGCTCGTCGTCCTCCCCTTCTTGTTGTGTTTGCTGAGCTTGCTGGTTGGGTGGATTTACTTCTTCATTTACATCGTCATCTATTGTGGCTACGAGGTTATCGAGGCCATTTTCAATATCAATCATCACATTGTCATTCGTGCGTTGCTCTTGTACTGGTTGGTCATAATCATCGGACGTCGGGGTAGCCAATCTTCCAGGCTTTCGAATTTTGTACACAACCCACCATGATCGAAGGTCTTCCTAACCGCGTTTAGTACTACCTTTCATTGCTTTATGACATGGATAAGACAGATAGTACACTTGCTTAGCCTGGTTGAGAAGGTTGAACGGATCATACCCTTGTAATCTTGACGTGTGGTTAATCTCCACCAAACCTAACTCTGCTCGACGTCTAACCCCTTTGATAGGATCGAACCAAATGCAACGAAAAAGAACAATCGATAGTTCCTTACTTCCCTCGAATACTAATTCAATTATCTCCTCTATTGTACCGTAGTACTCTGTGCCATCTTCCCCGTAGCATAGTACACAATTGTTGATTGATTTTTCACGTTTGCCCTAACCTCTTTAAGGTGACGCTCCACAGGATACATCCACCTGTACTGAACGGGACCTTCCAACCTGGCTTCGGCGGACAAATGAATCAGTAGATACTCCATTGGGTTAAAAAATCCAGGAACATATATTTTCTCAAGTTTACACACAAGCACAACAATCTCCTCTTCGAGCTTAACCATCTCGGACCGCTTTATCTCTTTAGCACATAGTTTTCTATAGAAAAAACTCAATTCCGCAAAAGCTCTCCGTACGTCTTCAGGTACGTAACCACGAAACAGGATAGGAATGAGATCACGTACAAATATATGAAAGTCATGGCTTTTCATGCCGTGTATCTTTTCTTGATCAACGTTCACACCACGGCCAATATTTGATGCATACCCATCGAAAAACTTCAACTGTCCTTCGATCCACTCGAGAACTTCTTTCCTTTGGGTGACTGTTAGGCAGTACAAAGTCTTGGGCTTTTTTGACCTTCTTTCTATGAGGTTCATTGATGGTCGACTGCGTATTTCAGCGCAATCGAGACGTGCTTTCACATTATCCTTACTCTTGTTAGGAATGTCGAGACTAGTACCAAAGATTGCTTGTCCCACATTCATCTTTTGGTGCATGACATCGAAGTTGTGGGGTAATAACAAATCCTCTGCATAAGGAAGCGAGTATAAGCTGCACTTGTGCGTTCAATGGTGGGATACACCGTAACCCGCATAGATTCCATTTTTCCTTTCACCAACTTGGATTGCAAATCTTTGATGGCAGCTATGGTCAGTCGTGGACGTTTTTATCCTTTCACAACGGTGTTTGTTCTAAACGCATTTCTCTGTTTTTTGAAGGGATGATCTGGCTTCAGAAAAGCACGGTGGCAATCAAACCAACATGCCTTACCTGCGGCGCGGCGGGCGGCAGCTGCGGTGCGCGTCGGGGCGACGACGCGACTGGGAGGCGAGGGCTCGGGACTTGGCATTTTAACTTGGCAAAAATGCCAAGTCCCGAGCCCTAGGGCGTGATCTAAAGAGGTGCAGTGTCGACGGTCAATCATACGCCGTCGATACAACGTCCTCTCTGTCGACGGCCAGGCTCAAGCCGTCGATACTATGGCTTCTCTGTCAACGGCCATGCATAAGCCGTCGAGACAGACTGCTCATTACCGACGGCACCAATAAGCCGTCGATAATATGCAAGTAACGGCCGAATCCAATGAGCTTGTCTCAACGGCCACAATATAGCCGTCGATACAGACTAGGCTTAGTATCGACGGCTTAGGATCTAACTGTCAGTACTCTCGTCGGGGGTAATTGTATCGACGCCCATATGAAAAGCTGTCGAGACTATCCGTGCCGAGGGCAACTGTTGACTACCGTCAAGGTAGCTACTTTGTCTCGAACCTTTAGTCTCGAGGGCAGCTCTCCCAAGGGCTTAATCGGTCAAACGACTCTATTTGAATTTTAAAAAATTCAAATAAAACATCTGAAATCATCAGACCACTCCATGATGTTTCCTACATAAAATTACAAGTATAGAAAAAAATCAAAATTTTTAAAGCTAACAGTGCGATGACTCCTTTGTAAATCGAAGCTCATCGGAGAATTTGCAGTAAACGTTTACTATTCCATCCGTTTCCATGATCAATAAACATGCGTTTGAATTTAATAGTATAGCAAAAAACATATCATCAACACGACATTCATAGTATTTAAGTAAATATAATAAAAACTCAAAGAAATTTGAAATGAAATTTAAATCACAATAAAGTTAAAAACAATAGGAATTAAATTGTTTTCATACTACGTTGTGTCGACGGCCACGTCTTGGCCGTCGACACAGCCTCTCCGATGCATCGTCTGTCGACGGTTTAACGGTTAGCCGTCGAGAGACATAGACGCCGTCATGCCGCGGACGATGCCGTGGGGCCTCCTCCAAGCTCTCTCGACGGCTACTATATAGGCCGTCGAGAGTGACCGCACTCCGTGCTCAGTATCGACGGTTCTTTAGTGGCCGTCGATACTAATGGATATGTCTCGACGGTTGCGTTTTGGCCGTCGAGGCGGAAATTGGTAGTCGACTCTGCGAGCGATTCCTGTAGTGTATGAGCTTTTCCAAAAAGCTAGTTTTTTGTGGCTTTTTATAGAAGCAGCTTTTAGAGAAGCTGCAGCTCAAACAAACAGGGCCTTAGCCAACGACCAATGAGCGCAGCGAACGATCGAACAACATGTGTGGCCTCAGGCCTGTGGTTGGACAAAATTTTTTATTTTTAACCCTTTTTAAAAAATATTTTAATATTAACCTCTCGGAAAAAGTATTTTCAGATCTAACCCTTTTGGCCGCGCCATTTTCGTCGGCGCGGCAAATAGCTGCTGCCGCGCCAGTGCGTGTGGCGTGGCAAAGGTGCCACGCTGGCGGTCCCGGTCAATGGCCGCCAGCGTGGACAACAGCGGGCCCATCTTGTCACGCCGGCCCAAGTGGCGCGTCAGGACCATAAGTTATTAGATTACTGTATGTTTTTTCTATCCAAAGTGGTCGACTTGCCCAGTTGGCTAGCACGTTGTCGTTCCTACCCATGACCCAGGTTCGATCCCCTTGTGCCGCTGCTTATTCCTTTCTTTATTTTTATTCTTTTCTTTCTTTTTCTTCTTTACGGTGCTCATTCTTTTCTTTCTCTTTCTTTTTCTTCTTTTCATTCCTTTCTTTCTTTTTGGTAATCGCCCTTGCGCCTCATAATGGAAGACAAGCAGTAGCCCGATGCCCTTTTTCTAGCCGCTTCACTTTGTACACGTGTACATGTACAGTAACTCCTCATATTTTTGTTTCTCCTAAACCGTAAACCCAATTCACTCCAAACCAAATCCGTTGACCTCCGTTCGGTATATTCTACTCCCAGTAATTATTTCATATTTATATTAATTTTCTGTATTGCTGTTTATTTATCTGTGTCTCGGTTTGCGCGTAGGCCGAACCGCTATTTTTAGCGCAGTCGTGAATGTCGATGAAGAACAGGAAAACTGTCAAAACGAAGACTCGAGTCAAGACGTGGCCGTGGGTGGCACTGGAGCCTCGAGTACCGACCGGGAATCGTCGATGAAGACGCCGACTCGAGAGCACCGACGACTTCGTGCGATCAAAATTGTATGTGATCTTTAGTTTTTTCAAATAATGTTTGCAATTTTAAATGGTGATGTTTGCAATTTTTATTTATTCTTATGAGTATTTTCTATAACTTTTTAAATTTTTATTGAGTTTTCAATAATTTTATGGTTTAAAAGTGTACGTAACCTTTGGTTTTTAAAAATAATTTTATAAATTTTTCTAAGGTTTTCTTTTCACGAAGAGAGTTTTATATATTTTTTTTAATAATTCTTCATTCAGTCGTATTGATGATCATAAGTTTTTAAAATTATTTTTTAATTTTTATTTAGTCTTAAGGGTGACCATATTTTTTTATTTTTCATTAAATCTTGGAGCAAAAGGAAAGAGCACGATGTGGGAGGGGGAACATTGAGGCACGCATGCGAGACGCAAGGATCGAACCTGAGTCTCAGAAATGAAGTAGCAATGGAATCACTTTTTTAAATGATTCAAAATTTCTTAAAGATTGTACCACAAAATCAATGAGTTGGAATTGTAAGAAATCTTTGAAAACTCCATTTTTCTAGAAACATACAATTGGTCTTTGAATTTAAAATCTTCATAAATATTTAAAAGATTTAGTTTTGCAATTATTTTCTGTCTTCCATCATGTGAGTTGTCCTCTAGCCATTTTAAGAAAAGAAGAAGCAGCGTAAGGGAAAGAAAAGAAAAGAAGGAGAAAGAAAGAAAAGAAAGGAAGAAAAAGAAAGAAAAGAATAAAAAGAAAGAAAGGAATAAGCAGCGGCAAGGAATAGAAAAGAAGGAGAAAGAAAAGAATGAGCAGCACAAGGGTGCCAGGGATCGAACCTAGGTCATGGGTAGGAACGACAGCGTGCTAGCCAACTGGGCAAGTGGCCCACTTTGGATAGAAGAAACATAGAAATCTAATAACTTATGGTCTTGACGCGCCACTTGGGCCAGCGCGGTAAGATGGGCCCGCTGTTCTCCGCGCTGGCGGCCATTGACCGGGGCCGCCAGCGTGGCGCCTCTACCGCGCCACACGCACTGGCGCGGCAGCAGCTATTTGCCGCGTCGACGGAAATGGCGCGGCCAAAAGGGTTAGATCTGAAAATACTTTTTCCAAGGGGTTAATATTAAAATATATTTTTTAAAAAGGGTTAAAAATAAAAAAATTTGTGATTGGAGGACCAAGCCCGTTAGCCCAAAGACCTAAGCAATGTTTCGACTTGTGCTATTAAATGCAATTGCCGACTATCTTTTGTGTTCCTTTCATATTTTACCAACGGTGCGCGCTAGGCTATTTTTTACAACAATGAAAAACTGAAACAAGTAAAGATACGAAGGATAAGTAATTTTAATGGTTTCAATTGGATGTAATGATGTAAAACATCCTAAAAAAGGGGCTAATAACCATAAATAAATTCACAGCAACACATGTGAAATAAAATTAGCTAGTAAGGATAAGCATTCTCCTGTCCAGAGATTACGTTGAGAACAATAATAAGAATACATGCCAAAAAATAAAGCAAAATCCTATACATGGAAGGATCGAACAAACATACACAGAGGCTCACGCAATGGTTCATTTTAGCAAGCAATGTATAAGGTCTATCGCCATAGCAACCTATATGTCCATAAAGACCGGACGGCGGGAACAAAAAATCTATCAATATAAATAGCAAAACTGAATGGCACTAGCACAAATTTATGTAATCTGGTCCTATATTGTCAAGCAACAGTGTGACTATGCTATGCTCTCACCAGGTGTGGACCTGCTAGATTAGTTGATAACCACAATTAGACATTGCCACCAATGAAGAACGGATCAATACTAGTGTATAAGAAAGTTTCAGGTATAGTATTTAGATGAAGAGAGCACATATTACCAAAATTATTTGTTTTTTATTGAGTTAAGTTGTAACATATCTTGGTATGATTTTGGAATAGCAATCAGATTTCGGTTGTGCTCCCTATAGTGTTAGTATGAAATGATGGGAAATGTTTGCTGACCGAAAGTTTCATAAATCTATATGTTGAATGCCACAAATTGTACCTAGCAAGCTGCATTAAAGTATGCCTTCATTTATACAATTTGATTATGTGCTGTAAATTGTGATTATGAACTGATGCCCGTTCAAAGGTGATCTATGAAGAGCTAAAAACTATCAAATGGTCACCTAAAGCTTCTGGTTCATTTCACTTAAATGGAGTGTGGCTGTTATAATTGTTCAGGCTATCCTGGTGCTCCTAATGTTCAGACCATGCCGCAGACTGGTGCTCCACCTGGTTCTAGCTTAAATAGTTAACCCCATTAATTTGACACGCAATAAAACACAAACAAAAATTGCACGACCCAAAGCACAATGTTATTAGAATGCCAACCATGCTTTGTGCGATGGCCCTTTGTTATAGAACACAGGTTATGTTAGTAATGTCAGTGGAGTTGTGCCCGAAGAACTTCATAAATCTTTGATATTTAAAGAAGCAGAGGACCATGAGCAAAAAAAATGTGTTACCTGAGCACTTTGATATAGATGTTCAATCCATAGAAACTACTCTTGTTTGTTCCTCTTATGATTCTTTTGCTGCCAATAACCAAGCTGCTATTCCTGTCTTGGATCTTGGCGAAGCCATTAAAGAAACCTGTAAAGAACAGTGTGATGCACATACTCTGCATCTGATGCGTACTCTGCGGACGGAACTGCTAATAGGCCTTCTCCGATATCAAGGACACAACAAAAGCTAGAAGTCCCTAAATCAACCTACACCATATGCATGTAATCCACGATTGACTTGCATGATGTGCTCGAGAATCCCCAAATCAGTCTATACGAGCTCAAAAAAACCCCAAATCAGACTATACCTTACTCCGCTGCTCTCATCTACATCCAGCCTTAGGAAGCAAGGAGAGGGAGAGGGAGAGGGAGAGGGAGAGAAAGTGATTCTCGAGTTTCATTAACTATCAATTTTTCATCGATACTAACTGAAGTTTCATTGGTCACATTTAAGTTTTGTAAGTAGCTTTCCCAAGTTTCAACAGTTAATTTCCATGTTTTCGGTAGCTATTCATGTTTGCGCCCATGTTTCATTTGATATCGTTAGATTTCATCAGTAGGTTTTTGGAGTTAATTTTCAAGTTTATGTGGTGACGTGAGTATCACATCAGCGTCTGATGAATGGTTCCCATCGAACGTGAGAGGCGAGGTGCTCACTATTTATAAAAGATTATTTGTGCATAATTGTCTTGAATGGATTGATGCAAATGCTGAATTTTGTTGCATTGAGTGGTGACTTGGATGGCATTGTGGCTAATGGTTTTTCCCCGATGATATTAGACAATGTAGGTATACATGAACTAATATGAATCAAATTGAGATATACTTGTTTCTAGAGAAATAGTTTGCTCGGCTCATGTGAGCGGTTGGCTGAAGTGAATCGACATCAACATAGTGAATCGAGATCATCGATGGGTGATCCATTTTCAAGGTCTAAAGGATTAAGACTGTGCAAGTTGATTGGTCCCGGTCTAAGCACATGAATGGGAATGATTGGTGATGAAGGCTTCATGTGCGCAAGTACAAATAAAACAAAGTGAATTGGACATTTAGCAAGCTTGGTGGCCAAGGAAGCAGAGAACAAAGGCTTTAGAGAAAACCGTGACACAAAAAGAAGTGATTTATATCTTGGTTAGGCTTGGAGAGAGAGTTGGATGGAACCAGGTTACCAAGCATCATGTATGACCCATGAAACCAATCTATAGCGTCAAGGAGGTGAATGGGAGTCTCAAATTGAACTCCACTCTAAATTCACACACTTAACAACTATGTGTACGCCTAAGTTGCATGCATAAATTTAATAGACATATGTGGAGATTTTTTTTCATTCACAATCTTGGTTGCATAGGGACCAAATAAGGAGTCAATTTAAAATTGACTTTATGGAATGATATCAAGACAAACAACTAAAGCTACTCTTGAAAAGGCAAAAGGAGAACAAGCAAAACAACCAAAACTACTTTAATCCAAGTCACCACTCAATGCAACAAAATTCAGCCAGAGGACAAAAGCAACCACAACATAGACTACTCCGTCATGTCGGCATTCAACCAAACGATAGACACCCTCAACCTCAGAGATTTTCCCCTCACAGGTCGTCGTTTCACGTGGTGCAATCAACGCCTTAACCCTACCTCCAGCCGGATTGACCGTGTCTTCTGCTCTCGTATAACTTCGTATAATGTATGCTATACGAAGTTATTACGAAGTTGTTTGACAATAGCCAAATATATTTTTCTAAAAACATTAAAACTAGAACAAAAAAGAAAAAAAATTCTAACCAAATAACTGTAGCTTACTTTGAACATGTTGCAAATGTCCAACTGATTCTAAAAGGTAAAAGTAAAGCTAAATTCTAACAAATTTGAACATGTTGCAAATGTCCAACTGATGCTAAAAGGTAAAAGTAAAGCTAAATTCTAACCAAAAAAATTGCAAAGCAAACTCATAAACGCGTCCTTATTAAAAAATGACAAAAATAATGACGGTTTGTCACCAAGTCCAACCATTTAGCAAAGTTTACCCCAATTCCCAACCCGATAATCAAGCAAATGCTGAGGCAGTAGGGGCAAAGCTTAATGTAGGCCAACATGGGTCATGGCCCATTCCTTTCCCCCTATTATTGTTGCAACATTATATGCATAGTTAAAAAGTTATTTTATTATACGATACATTAAGCTAAAAAAACAAGTAGTTTTGTCATCTCTAGCGCATAGATTTGAAAGTTTCATCGTGAAATTTTAGTTGTTAAATCTTTATATATGACATCCTATTGTTTTTTTGAACTTGCCTCCCTTGATTTGAAGCTCCGCCACTGCGAGGCAGCATCAGAAACACCATCCTCTCTAGTCTAGGCGTCTGGCATAATTGGCCTCCGAAAAAAATTGCACGTTTGTGCCAATGCTGGATTCGCTTTCATAGTTTACAGAAAAAGCACAGCGAATAAATCAAAGCAGAAATATCGCGCTATCTCTTGGACTCCATCATCACAATCTTCTGTATGCATGCTTAACCCAAAGTGAGAGACATCATCATCAAATGACACGAGATAGATTCCTCGACACAAATCACAAAGCCAAAGTGCATCATTTTATATGGTAGTTTTACAATGATAAAAGATCTTGTTCTGTACACAATAGCAAGCCAAGCATGTATATAATTTTAAGCAGTCCTCAAAGATAAGAGCTTGAAAAAGGAAGACAGAAGTAACCTTCAGCAAACTACAACGATCTAGGGTGTGCCCACAGCCCACCAGAAGAAGCTTGATCACAAGAACATGGAGTGTTAAGTTACAAATGGCAAAAGCAAGCCAGACACAATAATTGCATCATGCAAAGCTTCTTCCCACGATCCAACCAACACCATGAGCAGGCAGGGAAAAGCCACAGTGCGGCAAGGCCATACCACTAGAGATCAAGCATCAGAATTCCACATAACAAGAACCTTTTGAGGCCTGCAGAAAGAAGCAAAAGCAGGATGCCTTGCCTTCCACACACACACACAAAGCCAATCCAGTATCAATGATGATAAGGGCCCTGCTTATGCCCATACATACGTACGTACGTACATACATATGCTGCCATCAGATTATATTTATGTGGGGATTTACTGTCCGCCATATCAATGGACAGTTCTAGTTATCCAAACCCTCCACGCCGAGTTTCTTCGCCTCCATTTTGAGGAATTTCAGGTATCTAACAGCTTCCTCAAGGATAGAAGGAGTATCCAATTCGTCTCCACCAGGGATTATTCTCTTAAGAACACCAACCATCTTCCTCATCTCCTCGTGAGTTAAACTTTTCATGGATCCATTGAAAAGTAAACTCTTTTCAGAAGAATGCTTCATTTTCTCAAACCTCGAGGACGAAGATGAATCGAGGAGACCACACTCCAAGGGAACAGGAGTACGTCCAGTACTCACATCATCATCTTCATCGCTTTCTTCATCAGAGCTCAGCAGTGCATCTATTTCTCTTGTGTCCTCCTTGAAAGATGAGGAATCTTCATCCAGATTACCATTATCATGGCCAGAACTACTACAAACTGCCCCATAGTAAGAAGGGAAAGCATCGATGTTTGTGGAGTTCAGCTTGTTCACTAAGGCTGGATGATACATGATGCACCCTTTGTCATCGGTGTGATCAAATATGATCAAGTTTCTGGGGCATACCTTGGACGGTTGAAACTCAAATCCATCAAGCGGGGTTCGAAGTTGTGGGATTGTCATGCCAGCAGGGTCACCAAAGGCATGTGAAACAGGTGCCCCGTAGTTGCATTGACCACCCAACTGTCCATTTGCCATACAGCTATCTGCTTCATGCCCATAAACAAAGGCGGGGTTTCCAGTGAAAGCTGTTGGATCCTTCTGCATGGATCGATGGCAGATAATGGACAGGAATGCACTTTAGGATGAACTCTGCCTGATTTGGTGCAGTAGCAACACTGCCCAAAACCAATGCGAACACTGCAATATATTTGCAGCTCGCAACAACAAGAAGGCTAAATATGTCCTACCACAGGGTAGCCATTATCATGAATGCACTGCTTTTGTTGTTAAATGTATATCAAATGAAAGCTAGAATAACAGATACAGTTACTAAATTCGTGCTCAGTGTTTCGATTACGTGACAGGCTTAAGCAATTGACGGAAGTACTCAGCCTGCAATTTAAAACAAGTTGTTAGGATACCAAGAATACACACAACAAAAAGGAGCTGAAAGATGTGAAATAACTGAATAAGTAGACAATTTAGTACAGATAGATATGCAGCAATTAATCATACAAATTATGAGTCAAACCACAAAACAATATTGAAACATCTATGTACTAGCCAAGTTAAATATGAATAAAGTTATCAGACGCTGTCCTTATCATGTATGATTGAATAATATTTGCATTTTACATAAAAGAAAATTGAACATGTTTGTTCAATATCTTGATGTGTCTCTCCCTTAACCTTGAGTGTTTCAAAAAATTAACTTGAAAACATAAGAAGTTACTATCACTAAGCTAAAATGATATCTGATTGTTTTTGTTGAGGAATAGCTTATTTAATTTTGGAACAGGATTATTTGGAGAATAAAGAGATAACTCACCTGGCACACTTGCATTAACTGGTAACAAACGAAGATCCTAACGTTCATTACTATGGTTCCCACCTCCTTCACAGTACGGAATCTCTTAAGTTCAATCTTAGCATGCATTCTCAATCTTTTCACTCCCAATAAAAGTGAGAACAGAAAACCACTGAAGGGAAAGAAGAGTCTCCTGTAAATTTAACAGTCTCACCTGCAACGCATGCCAAATGAAAAATTCAAAGCACACTCTTTATTACGAAATTTTCTGATGTACAAGAAGTTCTGAAGAGATAAAATGGCTTACACAATCACACGGAAAAACACAAGAAGGCGAACACACTTTCGGCTACTGTAGTAAGTCGAGTACAGGGGATTCCACGGCATACTGTTGCTCAATGCTTAACTTCTGTTATACTCCTGCAACCCTGCTTATCGTGAATAGGAACAATGAGAAAGAGATGGTGCTAACTAGTACAGAGATCGCACGAGCTCATACAGTCATATATGATTCCATACATCACCCCTGACCTTGAGTATGTTAGTTTGGTGGCAGCCAATTCAACCGTCCTGGTAATAACTAGGAATCGAAATTCCAATGAATTCCGAATGGAATTCTCGTGAGAAAACTAAGAATTAATCTCAGATTCCCACGGCAAGGTATATTACAACAGATTATGCAAGTAGATCATTCTATGTTAAACTAGAATCTCACGGAGTTGAGCAAAGAATAGTATGCGGCTATCATTAATCAAACTTCAATAAGGTTTTATAAAACACCGAACTTAGTATCCTATCAAGAAAACAACCAAGTTTGCTGAAAGTATAACCACGATCAAGCCCCTGATCTAAACGGATAGAACAAGAAACCAAAGTAGTGACCAGAATAAAAAGAGCAAAGATAGCACAGGAAGGCAAAGTATTAGGATCAGAAAATTACGAAAAAATCGAGCGCGGCAGCGAGATCCAGGAGGAGGGTATTCACGACGAGGAGCTGAATCCTTCGCGTGGAGATCAAAATCCGATCTTGGGAGCGATCCCGAGGCGGCGACCTTGAGGCGTTCGTGCAGCAGCACCAAGAAAAGGAGAGGAAAATTGGGGGTGGAGACCGGAAAGAAGGACAATAGAATCAAAAAGAATGCTAGGAGGCACAGCACTAACAGTATGGGATGTGTGTGTGGAGTCACAGTGCACGAGAGGTGGAATGGTGTATGTGACACCCAAATTTGGGCAAATCAAATTCGCAATTGCTATTTTGCAGGCGCCTGCAATTAGCCAAAACGTGCAGGCGCAAAAAATTCCACTTTTTTTCTACCGTTTTTCCATATTTGCATTTATGGAAGAAACGCTTCGCGATAGTGGAATTTTTTGCGCGAGGTCGATTTTTGTATAGATATATTTTGTTTTATGTTTATTATAGATTTATTTTGTTTTCTGTTTATTATAGATTTTTTTATTTTCTGTATATTATAAATTTTATTTTGCTTTCTGTTTTTCAGGTCGAGAGATTTTTTACTCGTATAATTTGCGAAATCGTGCAGGCGTAAAAAATTCTACTAATTTTCTACTGTCTTTCCACATTTCCAATATTGAAAAAAAAATGTTTTGCGATAGTGGAATTTTTTTTATGCGAGGTCTGCACGCATGTACATGGCATGTGCCACAAATGTTGAAATTGCAGGCGCATGCCAAATAGTGCCTCCCAATCAAATTTGGGACAAAAATTTAAACTAAATTTAAATTTAAAAACTCTCATGCTGTTCTCTCTCCTTCTCTCCGGCACATGCTCTACTCTTTTTCGCTCTCTCTTTCCCTTCCGCGGATCCCCTGTTTTCCCTCTTCTCCTCTGTCGCGCATGCCGTGCACATGTCGCGGTGCCTCCTCACATCCGAACTCGCCGCCCTGTGCTTCGTACATCGCCGTGTCGAGCTCTGGTTGGTGGGGGTAGGCGCTACCGTGGTATGCCTCATCGGCGACCGGTCCTCCGGCACGGACTGAAGGATTGTCGCTATGGACCGAAGGGCAAAGACCGCCAAATCCTTCATGCGATCCGCGTCTGCTCTTTGTCATCATCACTGGTCACGCAAGTCAGGAGCGGCAGTCGTACACTGCTCCTCTACCGCGCCAAGCCTCCCACTGTCACGCGCGCCCTGCCGTGTCGCGACGCCATTGCCGCCCCACAGTGCGTGTGCTCGTCCTTGGACCCACACCACGTCCATCCCTGCCTTAAACCGAGCCGAGCCCTCTCTGGCTCCACCTCCCCTTCCTCATTTCCCCAATTTCACTCGAGACACCGCTGGTTGCGATTGCTTCTCTCGCGTGAGCTTCTAGAGCCATCTCCCCCGCCCGAAGCTTGCTCCACTCACCCCTAACCTTTCCCCTCTAGTAATTGCAGAGAAGGCGCCCGGTGCTACCATATCGTCGCCGTCCCTGTTTCGGCCGCCGTTGCGCTCACCGTCGCCAGCTTCTCCCGTTCGCATTCACGCTTAGCTATGAGCTCGGTGAGCACCTCCGTGAGCCCCTCTCGCTCTACGTCTATTTTCCTAGCCTGTACATCCCTAGCTAGGCATGTCAATTCCAGCGCGCTCATGGCCTCACCGCCGCTCGTCACACTGCCGCGACTGGCCATCCCCGGCCTCGGCGCGAGCACCGTTAGAACCGCACGTAGAGGCTAGGGCTTGCACGCAATGGTAGGAAATGGCCGGCAGCGCCGCCGCGGCGCGAAGAGTCGTTGCCGGCCACATCGCTTGGCCAGAGGTAGACGATGACCCCACACCACTAGATCCGCACCAAGATTCGTGCAGTCACATTTGAACCGAGTCACTGACGTGCAGGCCCTGGTTGCCAGGATACCACGTCACGCGCGTGGTAAGGTTTGTAGACTCCAATCCGGATCCCCTGCAGTAGCAAGTATAAATGCACGGTGTGCATTTCGACCTGAAAACAGATTATAACTTATATAAATATCTCATACGGTGTCCAATTTGTACGAAACAAATTTTGTAATTCATCAAAACTCCTAAACAATCCATTTTCGAATCTTTTCAATTTTTTGAATTTTGAAATTTTAAAATTCAAAAAAATCATAAAAATCAGAAAAAAGAAAAGTTTCAAAAATGGATTTTTAGAATTTTAGATGAATTAAAAAATTTATTTTATACAAATTGGATACCGTATGACATATTTATATAAGTTATAATATATTTCTAGGTCAAAATGCACATGGTGCATTTATACTTGTTACTGCAGGGGATCCCGATTGCGTAGACTCTAGAGTCACTGCTAGTGGGCACATGGCCCACCAGGCAGATTAAGTGGAGGCTCCCTTGGTGTGGTGTCGGCCCTGCGTGAATGTGCCCCCATAAAATACGCTTTCATCGCATGCAGTTCCGTGGGGCGCGGGCCACGCGTGTGAAGGCCGTGGGCCAAATCTGCGTTGGGCTGGCTTCTTTCGCTTGTATGGTCCATTACTGTTTACAACTTTTCCCGTAGATTTAGCTGATTAAATAATTCTAGAAAGTGTTATTGAATTATTAAAATATTGAGAGGCTCCCAAAAATTCTAGAAAATTTTGGATAAATGGAAGAGGTTGTTCTGGATTTTATAAAATATATAATCAACCGTTGTAATTATTTTTAGTCACTGTTTAATACAGGGATATGCAACCTTCCTATTTAGAAAATGTTAAAAACAGAATTAGGTGAACCTTAATTATGCAAAATATGATCTTACCTTAAAAAAAACAGGTTAAAAATAACACAAGGTAGATATGTACTCTAATAACTATACAAAATTATAGGAAGGTAGTTCTTGCCCAAATAAGTATATTAAATGAATAATTAGGCAAAGCACAATAAAAGAATTAATGATTTTTATTAATAAAAATAGATGATGACCCTAGAAAATTATAATAAACCATAGCAAAGCCTAGGACATTCTTTGTAATTAGAGAAAATCCAGAAAATGCCTTACTAATACCAATTAAAATTTCTAGGAGGATAATTTGACGAATTACCGTTATCACATGTTCTTCAGCATAAACATAAGAACACAAATACTACCGGGGTTTACTATCTAGGAAATGTATCCCAATAGATAGTCTAGTGGAAAATTTGGAATAATAAAATTGTATTAAACCCAATGGCAACCTTTTCTTATTTTACAATAGAGTTTCACAATTTATTAAATATCTGTAGATACCTCCTAGATTCCTAGAACATTTATAATTAATACTAAAAAATATTAGAGACATTATAAGATTATTAACCTAAGCACTGTTTATAGGTTTTCTTCGATTACATAATTAGTGAACCTCTGGGGTACTTTTCTATATAGAAAATAGATCAAAATGATTTGCTTGTTAATATAAATTAGAACTAAGTCTGGAAAAACTGTGTGAGAATTATATAAAATATAATATACTCTTATAAACTCGAAAGGAATGTTAGAAACCCTAGAAAGGTTAAATAGTGTCGATTATTCTAGTACTAGACAAGAGTGCCATTAATTAAGATCATGTGTGGATTACTAAAAACTCACGGAACATCTTTAAACATATAATAATCATTTGGGCTTAGGATAAATCTTTGGACCTAGAAATAATATATAACACCGCTCTCACATACAATAGACTGAAGGGGAGATATTTTGGGACCCTTACCTTTATCAAATGTTCTTATAAGATCGTAGAAATGCATGTAAACACCATAAAACTACATATCTTATTTGAGGAGTATAATCTAATGTAGAACCATTACGGCGACTAGAGGGGGTGAATGGGAGCCTCGAAATTTTTTTCATTGGATCAGTAATCTTCAACTTACCGATTTCCAAATATAAACACCGTGACAACTATGTATACCCCAAGTGTGCATTGATAAGACCCATAAAAATATGAGGGGATTTTCAGTTACAATCCTGATTGTCAAGTGTCCAAACAAAAGAGAATCAATTCAAATCATGCTTTAATAAAGCATATCAAGCCAAATAACTAAAGCTACTTTCAAGAAAGTAAAAGCAGATTCTTTAGAATTTGTTCTCACTTGGAGCAGAGAGATGGTGGCTTTCTGGTACTCCAAAAATTATGGGAATTTTTCTCCCTATAAAACCATGAGTAGTGAAGCACTCCACCAAAATCTCCTTAAAACTCCTTTCACAAATATTAGGAAAATTCAAACACTACAGCCTGTCAGAAATCTCATCTAGAAAATTTGGGGTCGGTTTTCATCTCACTGCACCCAAATCCAGAATCTCCATGACTTTAAAATTTTTGTATTGATATATATGTAAGTCACGGAACTTCTCCAAGTGGAATCATTCAAAAATGATTTTTCTATATTTTTCTAAAAATCAAACACTGACTTATGCGCGAAGGAAAGTTTCGGGACAGATTTGCAGCAAGTGAAGAACTTGATCTCTTGCCTCTCACATGGTTGCAAAGAGTGTGACAAATCATATTAGCAACCTCAAAGAATCATAAACAATCAATAATCAGTAAGAAATCACCCAACTTCATCTCCAAATAAAATCTCTAAAATGAAAAACGAAAATAAGAAGAAATAGAAGCAAATCAACACAAGATGTTCATGAAGATGAGACATTTTATTACATAAAAGTTGTGGGATTACAAATCACATTCCATGGGGTCACAAGCACTCTAGGTGCCACCCATCCTTTTTATTTCTGAAATTTTCAGCTCTAAGGGGATGAGGAGGAGGTGCTTCCCTCCCCCTCTATTTATAGCCCAAGGGTGAGATGCCCTAAATGCTAGAACCCATCTCCACCCTTAATTTGAGGATGAGTGGTGTACAACTCACACAATACAAGACACACTCCCAAGAGGGAATATTCTCCATATATTCCCTCGGAAAATATTTTTGCAGCTTTCTCGGTCGCTAACCCAAGCCTGGGCCCACCGGTCAGATCAATTTTGCCACCAGGTTACCGACGCCACAGCCTCCAGCTGCCATGGATTCCTTGCCATGGCTAAGCTTCTCGAGTACACCACCTCATGAGACCGCCAAGTCATCGAACCCGTCGCATGCAGGCCTCTGGACGCACCAGTCTCCAGTTAGTGGTGTACCTGCCGATACCTGCATCATTGAGGTGAACAAAAATGAAACCAACACATTACCTCTCCTGCAAGGTTTAACTTCACAAACATCATAAACCTCAACATTCATGTACAAAAGGATCATTTGAATGCAATTAGCCACACAATCAGTTCAAATATGAATCTGTCTGTCCGTCACCACCGGACACCGTTTCAAATTTCACGTCCCTTTCGACAAATGCTCTACCAAAGTGCTTCAAAATCTCACCAAAGTAATATGTCACATATGTTCATCACAACATAGGGATATCCTCCACATGGATCTCAACACTCCTCCTTTGTGAATATTTTGACAAACCTTTTCAAAAAGCATTTTGAAGTTTTGAAAATGAAAAACAAGAAGCATTTAAAAATGACAAGTCATGCTGGGATCAAAAATTGATGCAGTTATTCTCTATATCCGAGACATGAGAAACAAATTCTCCCAAGGGTAAAATCTTCCCATTTTCATTTTGGAATTAGTTAATGCCTTTTTTCCGAAATGAATCTCCCCTTTTGGTAATATAGGCAATAACATTAAGTGAGAACAAAATGCATGATGCAATGCACATAAAACCCTAAGAAGCTTCGACAATTATCCAATTGAACAAGAATCACAAGTGAAAGATGCTCGAAACTATTCAAATTGAAGTTAGGTGCTATCAAATTCAATAGATGCTAATAAATTGATTTTCATTTTTGAGAGACATGGTGAGATAGACAAACCAAATGCCGAGGCCTAAGTAGACATCAATACGGCACCAATAGAACACAACAAGCAACCTTTTGAAATCAAAGTAGCACAAAACGATTACTCAGCTAACTAGCATTTTTTTTTCCTTTTTTTAATCAAATTTTGCAATTTCTTTTGTTTCTTGATTTTAAAAGAGAGCTTCCAGCCTTACAAATCAATGGCCGACGGTGCCCAGTATTACACTGAAGGATTCACCCATCTTAACTATCCAATTTTCTTCCAAGTTTATGCCTCTTTTGTGCCATGGCAAGCCGTCTCGTGAAGAATAATTGGTAAAACTCTCCAAAACAAGAAATTGTTTTTTTTTGTTTTTCCATTTACTTGAGCAAAAGATTTTGGACAATAAAAGATTTCACCAAGTTGCAAGAGCGACTGAAAGGAAACCGTAATAAGCTCACTAAGTAATAACACTTGGAAAGTTAAGATCTCAAGCCACATCTATTTTGGATGAGTGATGGGCTAATAGATGAGTGATGGGCTAGATTCTATTTGCGGGTATAGCTATGAGGTTGTCGGTTTGGTTTGGTAGGTTTGTTGGGATAGCTCGTGTGCGGTAATGTCATGGATAGCTGAAGTAGGGATAAGCTGGTTGGAGAGTTGCCCCCCAGGGATGGCATTTTGATTATGGATGATTAAGGCACGAGATGCCTTGTGCTGGGTTTAGCCTGGGCTTACCCAGGAGGAGCGCAGAAAAACACACGTAGCGGAGGGTCGCTGCCATCAAAATGATGGTTCCAACACAACGCGTGGCCATCGCGCAGAGTACGGGTTTCGGATCCCCAGTTGCGAGCGTTCTGCGGAGGCCCTTTGAAACCACTCCCGATAGGGACCGGCGTTGGTCGTCGCCGCTGGTGATGGAGGCCACACTTCCGCAGGGTGACGCTAGGCTAGTGTGGGCTGGCAACCCTTCTAGGCCAAGGATATGGCAAATGTGGTCCACAACGGGATTGCCAATCTCGGAAGGATGGCGGGTGTTGGAAATAAGATGGGGCAACGTGATGTTCGGTTTGGTTGAGGTCAAGGTCAGGTATGTTTGTTGAGTTTGGGTTGGTCGTCTTAAGGTTGGTTGACGGGGTTTGTCGGTTGGTGGTTTGGTTGTGTTTGTTATGCTTCTGAACTCCTTGTTTGTATGAAAGGAACACTAAACAATGAGCTATATAGGGTAATTTAAATTCATCTTAAAAGCTGGCTTTACGCAAATAAAAGAACCTCCTCCCCCAATCGAAGCCTCCTATCATTAAGTGCATTAAGAGGGGTGTTAACTAGCCAGCTTTTGGATGACGCTGACCTCGTATATACCTCCATTCTTTTAGATGAAGATTAAAGAAGGGGATTTGTTTGAGTGCCATGAAGGAGATGTTCAGGGCTACGATGGCCATGACGCGGTTTTGGGTTTGCTCTAGTCGCTTGCAGAAATGCATAGCCGATGGATAATTATTTGGATTTCTTTATTCTCCGCTGAATCTGATGATTTCTCTATATCAGTTTTATGGTCTCTCGGCTTATTTATAATTAAGCCTGAGGCATGCAACCAGGTATGTACTATTCCAAATTATGAAACGTATGCTTGTATGATGCTCGGCAATGTATTACACGCACTAGTGTACTGATCCAAGGACTAGTGCATGGTAATAGAGGCTCTCTGATAAGTATAAAAATGAGGTCTGACAGTGTCTGCTTGTCTTCCATCTTCCATGAGACGTGGGGCTGGACAAAAAACTCGGGCTCAAGGAACCATTTGAAACTGGATCGAGCTTGGATCGAGCTCGAGCTTTATTCGAGCCGGGTATCGAGCTCGATTATATGTCGAGCTTATTCTGAGCCGAGTTCGAGCTGTTCGATTTCAGTTGAATGCTCAAATAGCTATTCACTAAGTGACAATTCCAATCTTTAAACGGTCTAATCGATAATACTATGGGCTCATTGGTCATTGTTTAGCACTATACTTTTATGCATTTTATCACTATAATTAAGCAACATTATTTCATGTTAATCGTATCATGTTATTGGCTTAGTATTTATCTTTGAGATAGTTGCATTGTCAATTTAAATCATAAAAAAGAGATATTTAATGATTTTCAAGCCAAACCGAGCCAATCTCGAGCTTAACCGAGCCAAACCGATCTCGAGTTCGATCCTTACACCGAGCTAGATATACATTCGAGCTGAGCTCGAGCCAAACCGAGTTCGAGTCTTGGCATGCTCAGCTCGCTCAAGATCGGCTCGAATCCACCCATAGACTTATGCTACAAGTCCTATGTGCAGTGCAGTTTTGCCCTCCTATATATAAGAATTTGTATGGATTTTTTTTATACATATCACTGTCAAATGTATTTATACCAGAAATGACACTGTAAAGTCGAAATTATTATGGATGTCACTATTCTTTGCAGTTTATTTCATCCATACAATTATGAGATAAGCAAGCTCTAAATACGGTTCAAAATACATCCAAAATATGCCTGACAGAAGGGTCCTAAATGTCATCCTCTATTTTTCTTCTTCCTCCTCCTCCTCCGTCCTCCTTCTTCCTCTTAGAAATTCTCAAGAGATCCATCAGCCTTCCTCCTCTCTTCAGCTTAAAAACCCATTTAGAGTCGATTAGGTTTGTGCCTGGTTTGAAAGGTACAAGATGCCACGTCTGATTTTGGATCAGTGCATTGAACTCCTGGTCCATGCATGGCTGATGGCTCCTCTCCAACTTTCATCTTGAGCTGCTTCGGCGTACGTAATTGGTTCTCGAGTCAACAAATTTGCCCTTCGTGCAAATGGGAGTCCCATCTATTCGGATCTTGGGTTTGTGTATATTATCTTGAGCACATGTCCTCATGCTGCGAACTCGGCCAGCTGATGCTTCAACGCCATGATCAACGTGATCACCAGAAGAAGCAGTGGCCGATGAGGGAGTGTCAGCCACACCACTATTGTCGACAATGCTTGGACCCGCTACAGTACCTTCGATCATCAGGAGCGGCGTGTTCTTCCGAAACTAGTGTTGGTGTGCCCTTTGTTCGACAACGTCTTCACCGATAGCCTGGACAGAAATGTCATGAACAGGTGCATCTGGAAACAGGTCAGAATGCTCAACGTGCACAGGTATATTTTCAAAGTTTGGACCCGAGGTATAGGTGGGAAGATGTGGTGGATTTAGAATAGCTGTTTCACAAGGAATAGGATGCGATGACTCTGGTAAGGCCAAGGCGTAGGGAAATTGGTGCTCATCGAACACGACATCACGTGAAATGTATAAGGAATCTCGGGGACAACGTAATAATTATACTCCTACTTCTTCCTCGCTTGCCTTCCTTTGGCATCCTTGGCGTCTGGGGACAAAACAATTGTTCAACCCGTTAGCCTCTGCCTTGTCTCTAACTGTTGGCAGCACCTCCCTTCATCTTGCAACGACAGTGGTCAGATGCTTTTGGCAAACGTGGGGCATCTTTGAATCTGAGCTTCCTTTTGACTATCCGTCTTAGATAGGAATCCCAAATTTCCTGCTTAGAGCAATGATTGATGTGCGAGTTGCCTGAGAGCAGTCCTACACGGTGCTTCCACTTGGAGTGGTCTCTGGTATGCATAGTATTCCGAAAAGGACCCCACATAAGGCTTTAGCCCAGAGTGGTATTGGGGACGCGTGGCGCTCCGAGAAGGCTCCTGCGTGAGGCTACGCGGACATCTGGAGTAGTTTCTAATTGAAGTCTTGCCCCTTGAAGTAGTGGTGGGAGTTGGGCCGTGCCGTGCCGGCCCGGCCCGGGCCCGTCGTGCCTCGGGCCGGTGCAAAACGGGCAGGCACGGGCCGGTCAGCACTTCGGGCCATGCCGGGCCGGCACGGAGTGCCAAAATGCAGGCCCGGCATGGCCCAAAAGCACGGCAGGCCGTTTTCGGGCCGGGCCGGCCCGAGTAACAAAACAGCAGCTAAAATGATTTTTTAGAAATTCATACGTTGCTCAAATGAAACAGTTGTTTATACAAAGCAACACAAATATTTTTCTACAACAATGTGGTTAACCGGTTCGGTGTCCCAAATTATTTGCTCACCAATAATAGCTCATAGTTTACAAGCAAGTTGTTTCAAGAGTTTTGCGAGGACATTTGCACCAAGATTTGCAACCACAAAGCAACAGGGCAGCTGAACGTGCCAATGGTCAAATCATCTAAAGTATAAAAAAGAGAGTCATTTACAATCTTAACTAGGAAGGCAAAGAATGGGTGGACGAGCTACCATTTGTCCTTTGGGCGGTTTGCACCACGTGTTAGCGGAGCAACAGGAGACTCCTTTCCAGCTTGTATACGGTGCAAAAACAGTATTACCTGCGGAGATAGCCTACTAATTCTTATATGTTACAAGCTTTTCCTGCGGCGTATCTACATCAGTCTTCAGCTTGAGGACTTCGATATATGCTTCTTGGGAAGTCCTTCACTTCCTCGCACAGTTTCTTCATGTCCTCTTAGCTCTTTTTGAGCTGGGCGGCGAGTTTTTCAACTCATCCGACCAGCTCTTGGTTTCCCCCTTGAGCCTTCTCAAGGGAGGTCACCTTGGCTTCCAGGGCCTTCTCTTTCTCAAGCAAGTCGTGGAACTTATCATCCTCATCTGCCCGGGCCTAGAGTTCTTTGACCTTCACCTTCCAAGCGAAGCTCTCAGCCTAGGCGGCTTCGGCTTCCTTCCTTCGTAGCGATCGAATCTGATCGCTGAATCACACATGCCTGTCGTTTCCACCCCACTGCCGTGGAGTGCAGCTGAACCGTGAATCAATGACCGTGCCGATGTCCGGCAACGAACCGTCATTGTCTTTTTTTTTTTTGAACAAGGGGCAGGAGAGCTGCCTTGTATTGATCAAAAGAAAGAAAGTACAGGGTGGGGGGAGAAAATGCCCCTCCCCCCGTGGGCCAAGGGGACTAAGTTAACTAATTACAAAAGTGGCCCCTGCTGCAGCCCAAAGCCGCAGCTCATCAATCAAAGAATTCAAAAAAATTGCGCTCGGCCGGTCGACCTGACGGAAGAGACGGTTGTTGCCTTCAATCCAGAGGTGCCAAATTATGGCAACAATGACCGAGGAGACCGCGCGAGGGTCACCCGGTCCGTTGACTATGTTGGTCCACCAACTCCAGAAGCAGTCGGTCTGTATCCAGCAGGTTGGGTTGATTTGCGGGAAGTCCATCACCACAACTAGTCTTGACCAGACTGTAATGCTAAAAACGCACTGTAGGAAGAGATGCTCTGGAGTTTCTAGGTTGCGCCTGCAGAGAGGACATAAGTAGTCATTTGGTATCTGACGGCGAAGCAGGGCGTCAGCCGTCATGATGCGCTTGTGTAGCACTTGCCAAAGGAAGAATCTGCACTTTGAAGGGGCCCAGATCTTCCACAGCCTCTTCCAAGTTGGGTTGGCGATACGGCCCTAATAACTTCGTATAGCATACATTATACGAAGTTATACGACGTTGGTGGCGGAGGGCGCCGAGGGGAGGCGGAGAGAGCCGAGGGGAGGCGGCGGCGGTGGGGGCCCGAGGGGGGCGAGGGGAGGCGGCGTCAGGAGGTGGAGGAGACGTCGGCGGCGGCGGCGGCAGCTAGGGGAACCCTAGTCGCCCCGCGGGTCGCACGCGCTGGGCTGGCCCATCAGACTCCTCCTAACCGTCAGCGCACGCGCGGGTCGCACGCGCTGGGCGCGCGGCGGGTCGAACCGTCATTGTCGCCACTACACAGAGGTCGTCGCTCTTCTGCAACACCGCAACCAGCATTGTCGTGCGAGCGCAACCATCCATCATTTTTTGCACTACAACAATATGGTTTCTCCACAAGAAAAAAATGTGGAAAATATAAAATGGAGTGGAAAAACGTACGAAAATCATTTCACAGCGATGAGCTGCCTCTGCCGCTCTGAGCATGGCCACATGCGCCATCCAAACTTAGGATGCTTTTTTTCTAACATAGCAATATATTTTCCTAGAAGAACAAACATGTGGAATAACAGTTGAAATGGACTGACCGGAAAGAGGGACATGAAAAATTGACCACGCGATTCAAGCCCTGTAGAATAGCCTGCCTTTTAGTTCGATAAAAAAATACTCCCTATGTTTTTTTTTGTTTGAAGCCTTTGACTTTTGGACACGCTTTTGACTATTCGTCTTATTCAATTTTTTTTGTAAATATCATTTATTTGTTGTGATTTGTTTTATCAATAAAGGTACCTTAAATATGACTTATTTTTTTACATGTTTGCACTAAAATTATGAATAAGAAGAATGGTCAAAGTTGTGTCCAAAAGTTAAAAGCGTCAAACAAAAAAATAGAGGGAGTAATAGATTTGATAATTCTAAGGAACTTGAAAGTTTCTAAATATCTGTTATTTTAAAATTGCACTCCAATAATACTAAAATTGCATGGGACCGACTTTATGTAAGTTGACTGAAAATAAAAAAGTGTCAAGTTGATTTTTTATAGAATTGCACTATAACTATACTAAAGTTGTACATTGTTAACCGTTGCAAATTTAGTGTTACTAGCATGCAATTTTAGATTGACTAAAACAAACTTGATGACTTCAAACATAGGAAAAGGAAAAATATGTAGGTACATGTATTTAGAAAATCTACATAGTAATAAAGCATAGAAAACTAACAAATTAAATGGTTAATTGATAAATAGCAATTTCATACTAAAGTTGCACCTTGGTAAGCAGTGCAATTTTAGTGTTACTAGAGTGCAATTTTAAAGTGACTGACAGTTAAGAAAATTTCAGGGCCTGATAATTAGTATATCTGACCAACATACAATTTTAGTCTGAAATTTCAATTTATCAATTATCTATGTTATTCGTTGATTTTCTATACTTTCTACTATGTATATTTGCTAAATACACGTGCTCACATACTTTCCTCATCCTATATATGTTTTCAAGTCATCATGTGTGTTTTAGTCAACTAAAAAAATGGAATTGCTTTAGATCGGACGTCAACTGCCGTGGCTACATCCGCACAGCTCGAGACTCGCCACCACCGGCTGTTGCTCGCCCGCTGTTGTTGCCGCCTCATCTCTCTCTCTCTCACACCCAGTTTGAGGCTCGTCATTGCCGACGGTTGCTTGCCGGCTCACTGCAGCGCCCACTGCCACCGCTTCCTCTCTCCCTCCCTCTCTCTACATTTCCTCCACCCTCCTCTTAAACCTACTCCTACCCGACGAACAATGTGGCTAGATCCACCAAGCACGGTGGGAACTTGTTGAATTTGAGAAGAAGGCGAAGATGAGGTGTGCCAAAAGTTTTACCTTATAGAACATCACACTTGTATGTATGGACCATTGTAGTTTACTTGTTAAAACATCGTTTTTGTTCTCCCGGAGCATCTAGCTTTGTATTATAGTGAATAATTCACTGTGTAACATGATGTTTTTATCAGATTTTGGCATGTTCCATTAGTTATTTTAACATGTTCCATTGTTCTTTTTGGCATGTTCGAATAGTTTTTTTAGCACGTTTTAACACTAGCTGACTAGTATAATTCAATATGTTCCATAAGTTCTTTTGTTATGTTCCATCAGTTTTTCACATGTTCTAACAGTTTTATTGACGTGCTCTAAAACATGTTTTCCTTTTTTCAATTACTCCATGTTGAATGTTCCATCAGTTGAACATCATGTTTTAACAAATACAACTAAATATTCCGATGGTACACTATATATGTTTCAACAATATATTATATATATTTAGAACTAGTTGATTATGTTCAAAACAAGCGTCCGATTTTTTTTTTGTCCACATTGGACATTCGAGACGTAGTGAGGTTCATCTAAAATTGCATACTAGTAATAAGTAATAGTAAAATTACACCTCTTAATAACATACAACTTTTATACTATAATTATACTGAAGCTCTATAAAAAAAATTGTGTGATATTTATTTCATTTCAAGAGGATTGCGTGGTAGACGGTCCTCGTGCACAGTAAGCTAACTAAACTCGCACTAACATCCAGCAGCCGTCACTCCCTGTGTCGACGAGCCATCAACTCCTCCATCAGCCGTGCGATGTCGTTGTACGAAGAGCCTCCTTTCTCCACTGCGCTCCTGGCCTTTTCAGCCAGCTCCTTAGCTTTCTCCCGTATTGCCTCGCCCTCCTTGCAATCACCCATCACCGTCCCGACCGCTTCCGCGATCACCTCCCCGCTGATCACCTCTCTGCGGGCCTCCAACATCGATGCGAACTCGCCGGAGCCGACGCTGGCCCCCACCTTGAGCAGCTCCACGACGAGCTTCTCGTTGTAGAACTGGTCGGCGTACCGCGGCCACGTCACCAGCGGCACGCCGGCGCTCACGGCTTCCAGCATCGAGTTCCACCCGCAGTGAGTGACGAACCCGCCGATGGCACGGTGGTTCAGGATGAGCACCTGCGGCGCCCAGCCCCGGATGATGAGCCCCCGTTCGCCGGGTGCCATCAGCTCGGCGAAGCCGTCGGGCATCCACGCCGACGCGCCGGTGTCCGCGCGGCTGATGACCCACACGAAGTCCTTGTCCGAGAGCATCAGGCCTCGCGCGATCTCCCGCAGCTCCGCCGCCGAGAAATGGGTCAGCGTGCCGAAGGAGACGTACACCACCGAGCTCGCCGGTCTCGCGTCGAGCCACTCGAGGCAGCCGCCTTCCGCGTCCGGCTCCGGCCTCGACGCCGCGTTCTTGCCGGCAGCCAGCGCGACCGGCCCGACGAGCCACGCGCGTCGGCCGAGCACCGTGCGGTAGTGCTCGACGTAGTCCGGCTCCAGCTCCCGGAAGCTGTTGAACACCTCGCCGTAGCTCGTCTGGTCGGCGGCGTTCACGCCCTGGTAGTACGCCCACATCTCCGGGTGCTTCCTGGAGTCCATCGTCTGGTTGCGCCGCGTCGCGACGCGGTGCGGCAGCCCCGGCAGGGACACCGCGGCGTCCGGGTCGTCGTCGGTGAAGGACTCCGCCGGGTTGCTGCGCAGCAAGCTGTCGGTGCAGGCCCGGGCGAACAAGCTGCTGCCGAGGAACGCCAGGCGCGGGACGCCGTGCGCCGCGGCGGCCTCCGCAGACCACTGGAAGAAACTGTCGGCGACGACGGCGTCCGGCCGGTGCTCGGTCAAGAACCGGTCTAATGGTTCGCGAAACCGGCCGAGCGCTGCCATGAGCTTGTCGGCGTCGGCCATGGACGAAAGGCCAGAGACGCTCTCGACGCCCCGCGGGAGGCCGACGTCGGGGAAGGGGAAGAGCGAGATGTCTATCGCCGGGGCGCCCGTGCCGCGGGAAGTGTCGTTGGCACGGGCAACAGCTGAGCGGATGACGGCGGCGTTGACAGGGGTGGTGAGGACGGTGCACTTGGCGCCTCGGGCGGCTAAGAGCGCGGCCATGTCTGCGATCGGGATGAGGTGGCCAGGCGCCATAAACGGGAGGAAGAGGATGTGGAGTGGCTTCTGCTCATCTTTGGCAGCCATGGCTGCGTGGCTGACTGGCTGTGGCCTGTGGTTACAAGTAACAGAACAGTTCTGACAACAAAGAGGGGTTAACATCAAAGGAGAATATGCGATGTATCCTATCTCCAAGTCGCCACCAAGTGATTACGGATCTTCAAACTTTCCCCTCGATCTCCCACGAGTCTACCACTGTGCACTCATAATTAAGGACGAAAAACGATGGTTCCCACGCAACCGATTCCCGAACCACCCAGTACAGCAGTACTGTTTGTATATGTCAATTCCCATCTTCCTTTGTCGTGTATCTCTTGGACACTAGCATCAGCAGATATCCTCATGTCCACTCCACACCACGGTTCACAAAACCGTCGGTTAACCGCGGCTAACCACGCCTCCGCGGGCCCGGTTAGGTAAACCGGCGATTTAGGGTTTAGAGGTTTGAACAAAATTCGTTTAAATAAATTTTGAATGTAAAATATACATAAAATTCCTAAAAATATTATTAATCATTCTAAGCATTTTGGCTTAAACAAAATTTAAAATTCAATTTTCTAATGTATATTTTAAAGAATTTTACCAATTTTCTCTGATTTTGACATTCTTTCCTCAGAAACCGTGGCTAACCGCGAAAAAACGCCGGTTAACCGCTAAAAACCGCTGCTAACCGTGAACAAAACCGGGAAGACGGAGTTTTGAATTTAGGACAAAAATTGTACGGAACCGCCGGTTAATCGCGGTAAACCGGCTCCGCGCCATGGTCGGCTCGGAGAGCTCCGACGGTTTGGTGAACCCTGCTCCGCACCCGTAAACTATTGTTGCTTACTTTAGTTAAATGCAATGGAAAACTTTACAATGTAGGGTAAACCACGAGGGGTTAGACTAATTTTTAATTTTTATAAAGGTAGCCCATGTAGAAAGATCGAAATTTGTCAATCTCCCAAACCCGAGACCGGGATTCCATTTATGGAAAAACAAATTTAAAATCCAAAAATTTAAATTCAAGTTTTGAATGGTTTGGTCCAAAAATTAAATTTTCAAAATGAAAATCAAATTTGGAAAAAAAATTCAAATTTAAAATGTGAATTCCAATCTCCGGAATGGGAGATTGACAAATTCAAATTTTGAATGGTTCAGACCAAAATTCAAATTCAAAACTAGAAATAAAATTTGAAAATTAAACTTTTCAAATTCAAAATTTATAGAATCCCAATCTCCGATGTGAGAGATCCATGAATTCCTTTTTTTTTTGTAGGCCATTCTTTATGGAGATCAACAATCTGCATTAACCAAACAGTCTAACCACCTCACGGGATCACCGGTATTAACTATAGATAACACTAAAGATAGCATAAACAATAGTAGGAAATAGAAATGGTTGTGGTTGTAGGGGGAGGTGCCCCTGACCCTTACGACAAGCAGACCAAGACTCCACGCGGGGAGCCTTTGAGGCACCCGCGTAGCCTCGAAACCATTTCCAGGTGAAGACTCCGCGCATGGGAAGTAGCCTCGGAGCCAACTTCGGGAAAAGAACCCACGCTAGGATCTTCTGGGCACCCGTGCAGCCCCAGAGCCAACTCCGGGTGAAGACTCGGGCAGAGACCCCGTGCAGGGACCCTCCAGGGCAACCGCCCCTGAAGTTGTCCCAAGCGAAGACCCCATGCTTGGACTCCTCGACTCCTCGAGCACCCATGTGCCCGAACTCAACTAGGAGAAATCTTGATGTACCAAGATTCCAGGCGGGAGAGGTAAGGTTCCTACCCAACACAATTCAAAATCAAGGCACGAAGTTTAAAGATGCTCCAAATGATAAAAGCCAGCCGCCAGTGTATCTACGGGCAAACAGTGGCCGCAGGCACTAAGAAGCCAAAAGCATCGAGCATATAAATGTGGGAAAATTCTTCTTATAACCCCCTGCACTAGTTGAATGATGTAGGATCACATGTCCCTTGCACTAATTAACAAGGACCGCTTAGGACCTTGTCCTTTATTTGATAAATTATATCTGCAAGTGCAGTTGGACATTTCTAGTCAATTCTAGTTCCTTATGCATGGACATGAGATACTTTGTGCTCTTTTTCAGTTTTAAATTTAGTGCAATGATTATCAAATGCTTTTGAAGTTAGTTTTACAGAATTTTCCTATTTTATTGGACTTTATTGTGATGATCAGGTAATGTATTCTTAATTTTTATAATATAAGAGATCAACTTCGTGAACGTGTGATACATTGTAGAGAGTAAACACTTTGATCACTTTGAGGAAGCATAAATGAGAAACATAATGTCCTTGAATGCCCCTAATTAAGGCTGCATGTGGCTGCAAACATCTCCTGAATTCAATTAGGAAATAGGAGAGAGAGAGAGAGAGAGAGAGAGAGAGAGTCAAATTTCACTTTAATAAAAATTTTCTTGTTACGAGTTTTTTTTTACACAGAGAGAGCAAACGAAAGATATTCATGATTCGGAAAATTTCTAGTACCAATACAATGACCTTGCGAGTTTATAGTTCCCCACTATTTAAAAAAAAAAGGATGCCAGCCTAGCAGAGATATAATAGATCGAAGCTTCTATGAACGCACTCTAATGTAGTATAGCCCAAATTTAAATGGAGGAATGTTTTGATACATAGTTCTGACATTCGATGTTCTTCATAATGCATAATTATTCTTTTCATTCTTATACTCTTTCATTTGGTTTTGTGTGAAATCTATTCACATGGATATCTTTAAAAGAGAGTCCAAGTGGCTTTTGGATACAATAGTGCTCATGTAGTACCAATAGAATTTATGTTCCATTATGCAAAATCTGCACCCATTTTATTTTTTTCTTTCCAACTCAGGGCCCACCTAGCTCATACTTCTTCATAACACGGGGTGGCCCGCTCCTCTCTCCCATGCAACATAACTAGTGTTTCCTTTAAGTACCATGTTGGTGGCGGTGTTAGGGGTTTTATGGCGACGATCGAGCGGTAGCACACAATGGCAACGCACTGCGGAGGTTGAGGCAATGTGGAGTTGCCTACTTCTTGTGGGACAGCGGGCAAGATGTAGAGCGGAAGGATAGCGGCATCCCTCTTAGAATTCTCCTGGTGTTATTCCACAACCAACAATTCAAAACTTTATACATAGGGCACCACACTAGTTTTATCCATAATTGCAATCTGGAAATGGTAAGATTCACATTTTATATAATTTAAATATTGATTAAAACTTCAAATATATAGAAATATGGGATAAATTCATAACAAACATGAAAATTAAGTTCGGTTCATGTAATGTCTACTAGCAAAGTTCAATTCTTTCTTTATTCCAAAGTTCATATAATGTTTACTAGCAACCACAATGTAAAGGGATAATGCTAAGTGTGCTAATCATGCACTAGGCAGATTCTTCAAGTATGCATTCACTCCAATTTCAATGCTATTTGTTGGAACATAATAAGGGGTGAGTTGGAGAGTGTCTATCTATGAGTTTCCTCTTCCATAAGTTCATCCTCGCCAGCTATAGCAAGGTGAGCCTTTTTATTTCTTTAAGATTTCTTTTTAGTCTGATTATCCACAATTACGTGTCTAGTTTTGTGGAAAATCTTTAACCAATGCCACGCTTATAGCACTTCTGGACCTACTTGGTTGTACAAATTGCATTGGGTAGCTTCTCCTTGTCATTATGTTTTTCTTGGACAGTGGACTTCCTTTTCTAGACCGATTTTTCTTCGGTTTTTTCCTTCTTTCCTTTCTTTAAATGAATGGGATTTCCTTCTCTAATAGCTACTCTAATTTCATTGAGGTAAAAAAGTGGGGTGTATTATCTCCTTCTTTGTAATCTTGCCACATGGAAAGGGATCTGTATAAATTCAATGCAAAATAGAGTTGTACTTAGGTATAGTACGTTCTATAGTCTGCAAACCTCGTATACATCAAATCATGTTGTTCTTGTGATAGGATAGCGCACTTGAGCTTCATGAACTGCTTAATGTGTAGTCTATTTCTTCAGTACACCCCCTCAACCATACATAAATAGATTGGCAGAGAGTTGATGTTTAAGGAAGTGTTGTACTTGATCGTTCTATTTATTGGTAGGTTTGTCTCCCTCACAACAGGGCCTAAATCGATGGCAACACAAAGTTTCTTGCTACAAAATACAATCTTTTGTTTGATGTCCAAGTAAGGTAGTTCATGCCCTAATATATAGGCTAGTTCCTCAAATTCATGAGAATGATACCAAACAATTTAATATCTCAAAATTCTTTTGTAAGATTACTTTGTGTAATCTAGTAGAGAGCAGTGTTAGGTAGACTCCAATTCATAAATTCTTATGTATATCTAGAATTCATGCAAAACAATAAACAAACATAAGCTGATAATTATGATAGCAAATTCATAGCATAATTGCATAAGGGTAATCAATCAGTAGATAAATAAGCTTCAAATTCAAAAATGGGTAAAAATTCAAAATCTTAGGGTGCTTTTATGCATCAATATATGTTTTCTGGAAATTCTACAAATCCTAGGGGCCTTGATGGATTTTTTAGTATTTTAGATAAGCTATGCAAAATTTCTAGAATTCTCAAGGGTTCTATAAAATTCTATGCTTCGAAACATTTATTCCAATTTCCAATGTTCCTAAGGTTTTCTGGCAAAATTCAATGGTCTAGAAAACTTCATATAATTTCTATGACACCGGAAAAAAGAGATGATGACTTATGGGCATAGAATTTCGCAAATAAGTCAGCCCATAAGTTATCATCTCTTTTCATTTACTTTTCTTCCCCTTTGACCCGGCTTGTTCCCTTTCATTCTTCTTCCTTTCATCCAGGCCCGCCTTGCTTTCTCGCTGCCCATCGAACGCACAAGAGGATGCAGCAGCCAGCAGTGCAGATCTGGTGCGAGTGCGGTGAGGTGTGCAACAACAAGAACACGCGGCTTGGCATGATCAAATCAGAGCACAGAGGCGCTACAAGCCTACAACTCATAAGCGTTGTGTGGGCGCGGGCGGCGTGTACACAACACATCAACCCTGCATGGTGATGGTGTGGCGGCATGGGCGTGACACGCGAGGGCGACACGGTGGAGTCGAATGACGCAGGCGGGTTGCTTCTGCGTTTGGCCTGACCTAGCTCGGCATGGCACGATCGACGGAACGACACGACATGGTGGTGCAACAACGCGACAACATCGCTGGCTCGGTGGTACGTCCAGCGAGGTGTGGCGATGCGGCCGAAAAACACAGTTGGCCTGACCAAATGGCACAAACAACACGACGGGAATGACGCTTCTGATTTGTGGCACATGGGCATGGTTGGCGCGGTCGGCTTCTGATCTGCGGTCAATCTATTCAATGCAGAAACCCTAATTTTATCAATACATGAATTCGTGAATTTGATTCAATCTAACATCTTCGATCTTCCTAGAGCGAAGGAGGGATTCGACGAATGTTGCATAGGACAGATCAGCTGGTCCTGATTAGACTTGTCGGTGTGATGACAAGTTGATGCCAATAGCTCGTCGATGTAGTCATACCGTCGTTGTCGTTTGATCCCCTGTGGCTCGTGGTTCCTCCTATGTCTACGGTGTTCATCAGTTGCATGGTTCATGCTTCCATCTGACGATCCAATCCAGTGCGCCACATGATTATTGCACAATGTTTATGAACCATGTAAAACATAATAGATAAATTTCTGATTAGTAACAAAACAAAGTTCAAATCTTATTTACAAATATAAAAGAACGACATGCCTGGATTGAAGAGAAAAGTCGTGGTGATGACTACCAAAAAGCATAGTAGATTGAACACAAAGACGTAAGAGATAAAATAAATTTTATTGTTTATGATCACATGTGTTATATATATATATCCCTTTTGTTTATACAGCGCAATGCTTAGTATTCGACAAGTCCACGTGTGGTTTCCACCTACGCACGTGCCGCTCAAGGCTGACCTGGCGGTGGTATCTCCACAAAAAGATCCAAGGGGAACATTGAACCGGACGATTTGGACTGTTTAAAGCTGCGACGATATGTTTAGTTATTCCCGCTTCTATGAGAGATGACATTACTTATTTTAAAATTAAAATGTCATATCCAGAATTTGTCAATTTGATGCAAAATAAAACATGAGCAAATTAAACTTGCCTTTTCGTAATGCCGCCATAACATGACTAGTCGGCCATACATTCCAGAAATGCAATGTCACGAAGGGATTAGCAATTATTAGATCGGGAGTTTCTTCAGTGATAGAAATTTGTTTCGTTATCAAATATATGTCGGTACGTTAGCGGCAGTTAGCAGAACGAACAAAGACGGCCATTATCTGTCCTAGTAGACACTGCTTGTCTGCCTCCCCGTCGTCCACTCCATATTGATTCCCAGGAGCGACTAGTGGGCGAGCGGAAGGATGGAAGGAAGCATGGGCAGTGGCGCCGGCGCGGCGCTACTCCGGGAGGCCTCGCCGTGGAGCCTCCTCGTCGGAGCCGCGGCCGTGCTGCTCCTGTGCTGGGCCGCGCGGATGCTGGAATGGGCCTGGTATGCCCCGAGGCGCATGGGGCGAGCCCTGAGGGCCCAGGGCCTGAGGGGCACCGAGTACCGCATCCTCTGGGGCGACATCAAGGAGGACCAGCGGCTCTTGGCGGCGGCCCGGTCTAGGCCCCTTCCCATGTACCGGGCCCACGACATCGTCCCGCGCATCTTGCCTTTCCTTCACCGCGCCTTGGAGGAGCAAGGTATGTGCCAGTAGTCCAGTACCAAGCGATTTGCTTTGATGACTCAAAAAAAGAATGAAATGTGATGCTTTCATGAGTCATGACTCGAAAGTAGAATGAACTATGCTCTGTCCTTGTGCATCGGCATTCCACTGTCTGTAGTAATAAAACTGAAATGATAATGAACTTTTTTTAGAACAAAAGTTCTTCAGATCGGTACATTTTTAGAGCAAAATTTCTTCAGATCGGTAAATGGACAACAATTATACTTGTCCGATGACTCATAACTGAACAATTGGATCGCTCACCTGTAGGCTCCTTCGGTTTTAGAAGTTCCTATTAGGTGCTAGCCATTTACATTATTCATTTATTCTTCAACCTTTCTGAACCCTTGACAAGAAAATGCAGGCGAGCAATCATTTACATGGTTTGGGCCAAACCCAAGAATTACAATCACTGAGCCTGAGCTGGTCCGAGAAGTTCTGTCAAACAAATTTGGTCATTTTGAGAAAACAAAGCTGGCCACTCAACTTTCTAAGTTACTAATTGGTGGGCTTGCGGTCCTTGATGGTGAAAAATGGGCCAAACATAGAAGGATCATGAATCCAGCTTTCCATTCAGAGAAGATAAAGGTATATTCTCTCTAAACGAACTTGTGTTTATGATGCACAGCTGTGTCCAATTTTTCAAATGCAAATTCCTTTTAAGGCTTATTGATCCTGTGCATTTCTCATCCTATCTTGTCAACCGTATGAACAATGAATGTATGATATATTCTCTTGCCAAATCCTAGTTGTGTACATCTTATGATGTAGACCAGAACTTTTCTCCATCACTTCGTTGAGCTATTTGTGCAAAAATTAAACTAATCTGTTGAACGTTTCTATGTTTCACAGCCATATTATGTAAACCAGTTTAGAACTGAAAAAATATATGACTTGTTGGGTGCTGACCATTCTCTTCGAATTGATTTCAGCGAATGCTGTCAGCATTTTCTGCATCTTGCAATGAACTAGTTTGCAGATGGGATAGTTTATTTGCTGCTTCCAATGGAACAACCAACCTCGACGTTTGGCCGGAGTTCCAAAATTTATCAGGGGATGTCATTTCAAGAGCTGCATTCGGTGTCAGCCATCAAGAAGGCAGAAGAATTTTCCTACTTCAAACCGAACAAGCTGAACGCCTCGTTCGATCTTTCCGGACTAATTACATTCCCGGGTTCTCGTACGGTTCCACTCTTGCTAATGTCCCAATAAAGAAGCACATCTCTAGTTCAGTACTCCCTCCACTCAAAAATAGTACTAGTCATTTTAAACATTGGCTTGATCTCTAAAATGTAACTTTCACCACTGAAAATTCCTCTAATTTATTTATGAAATACAATTTAGTTGTAATATTAAGGAAGTTCTTTTCAATGCAAATTTATCTATATGATTACTACGTGCTTAATCTAAATAGTTTGTTTTTTATGGGTAAGGTTTCAAAAGTTTGACTTAAGATAAGTGTAAAACGACTACTATTTTTGAATGGAGGGGGTATTTTAGAATACTTCTTATCTAGTATATTATTGTTTTAAATATTTTATTTGTTGAGACGAGAACTCTAGTACAATGTGTATTCGTTTTCATCCCTTGAAATATGTGGTTTCACGTTTCAGGCTTTTGCCAACAGAAAACAACAGAAGGATGAAGGCAATACATCGAGAGGTGAGGACGATCCTGAGGGGCATAATAGAGAAGAGACAAACAGCTATGAAGAACGGTGAAGCCAACAAGGACGATCTGCTCGAATTGCTACTTGAGTTAAACATGGATTATACCGCTGCCAATGGCAGCAAGGGGTTGACCGTGGAAGATGTGATCGACGAATGCAAGCTATTCTACTTCGCAGGAGCGGAGACAACCGCCGTACTTCTCACTTGGACAGTAGTGGTACTAAGCATGCACCCGGAATGGCAGGATCGTGCCAGAGAGGAGGTTCTGCAGGTCTTTGGGCAAAACAAACCAGATTTCAGTGGTCTTGGCCGGCTAAAAATTGTGAGACTTGGCGTTTGCTAACAGGCTATCATGAGAGAATTTTTTTCTTCACATCTACAGAAGTTCTTCATGATCTGATTTAGCCGTTCTTATTCTAATTTGTGACAGGTTACCATGATTCTGAACGAGGTGTTACGTCTGTACCCGCCGGTGGTGCTCCTAAACCGCCGAACATATAAGAAGATACAGCTCGGAGGCGTCACGTACCCTCCGGGCGTGATGCTTGCGCTGCCCACCATGATCATCCACCGTGACCGCCGCGTCTGGGGAGACGACGCCGGCGAGTTCAACCCCGAGAGGTTCGCCAAGGGAGTGTCTAAAGCGTGCAGCGACCCCGGAGCCTTCTTCCCCTTCAGCTGGGGTCCGCGCACCTGCATCGGCCAGAACTTCGCGCTGCTGGAGGCCAAGGTGGCCGTCAGCATGATCCTGCAGCGCTTCGCGTTCGAGCTCTCGCCGGAGTACCTGCACGCGCCCTACACCGTCCTGACGATGCAGCCGCAGCACGGCGTTCCGGTTCGGTTGCACCGGCTCTGAGCCTCTGATCATTTTTCATATTCTTCTGTGCACCCGTTATTCTGATGTAGAAGAAGTACAATCGCCGGTGAGCTGCGCCGTTGCAAGTTACATCAGTGCAAACAGGTAAAATTATCATGTACCTCTAATTGAGGGGTTTTTTAAGGAACACAGCACTTTCATCGGATCATTTCTTAGATAATGGATAAAATCTGTCTTCTATATTTGAATAGCATGCCAACAGTGTTACAATCAAATAGCATGCCAACAGTGTCTTCTATATTTGAATATTTGAGCCGTCCTCCGTGAGAAGAATCTTTGTACTTTGCTACTGCAATAAGATGGATAAAATGTTGCAAAGCCAGGAGCTTTCATTTGTTGCAATGATATCCGCTTGCATTGTTTAATCAGCGCTGCCCTCTTTCTCTCTGACTTCGTGGGGTAATGCGTGGTTTTTAATACTAATGATTGATAGGATTGGTTGATGGCTAATTGGATTCCACTAGGGGGTAGGAGGATTACTTGCAATGTTGATGGCTAATTGCAACTAACTAGGATCCTCCTTGCCGTGGCGCTCGGCGCGCATTCCCCGCTCAGCTCCTCTATTGACAAACCAAAGAAAAAAATAATTTTTAATGGAATCTTTAATTTCCTCAAAAAAATATTTGCGCATGAAAAAAATTGAATTCAATTGCTAATGGTACATACATTGAACAGTAAATTGAACTTTCATTAGATAGGTTTACAATCATATAATAACAAAAATGCTTTTAAAGCAACTCCAAGCGACAACCAAACAACTTCTACTAGAAACAATACAAAGAGCTCTTGGAATCCTCTAGTACTTGTTGTTGCGTGCTACAATGCTTCTAGCTCTTGGAATCCTCTAGTACTAGTGAACGGATCATAGTCCGCCAATTGCTGGATGGTTAAAATATAAAACTCTATTATCTCAAGTATTGCACAGTTCCTTTTTTACTCCAGTAGATGTGAAAAACTATGCGGATTATTAACTATTGCAGAGTTCTGTATTCTGTTGGTCACATTCTTCTGTTTTTACTGTTAATGACCATGGCCCTTTTCACATGGTCCGTGATCATTTCACTATTTCATTAAGTCCTTGTTTCTCGTTAGGTGGATTGTTAACTATTCAACTTTGAATCTTAGACCGACAAGAAAAGGGGCATTGACAAGAACACAACCCAAGTACAACTAGAACTACTACCTATTATGTTGAGTATAATCTGCTGTCACACATAAACAGAACTAATTATTTCAGAGCTCTTGGAATCCTCTAGTACTTGTTGTTGCGTGCTACAATGCTTCTAGCTCTTGGAATCCTCTAGTACTAGTGAACGGATCATAGTCCGCCAATTGCTGGATGGTTAAAATATAAAACTCTATTATCTCAAGTATTGCACAGTAGATGTGAAAAACTATGCAGATTATTAACTTGTGACGCACACAAATTCCACGGCGAGAACGCGTTCACTGGCGTGCCAGTGTATTTATCAAAAATACACAAAAGAAAAGAGGACAAGGATGTTTATATTTCATCGTCACAATGAAATACAACCCCTTGTTGGTATTGCGCTCCGTAGCCAAGTTGGCTAGACATCTGTAGCCTGGTAGGCTAGACTTTTTGTTGAGGTGATCATCAGATTCTGGATCCCAGGACCTCGAAAGGACACCCAGTTAATTATATCCGCAAGCCAGCTTACGGAACACCTCCGACTAAGCTGCTGGGGCTGTCTTCTTCTTCTCATTGCTTCGTGGTTCACCGTGCAGTTGGTGGATGGTGGATTGGTTGGCGATGACAGAATACATGGGGTAACCAGGGCCCATGTAATGCCTAGCACAGTCGTTGACACTTGGCTATGCCCGTCCGTGTCGCTTGAACTTGTCCTCGTCAAGCTTCACGTTGGAGTAATTTGATCTTGGGGGAATGCACGGTTAGCACTCGGCTTGGAGTTAAAGTTGACGGCTTCGCTGCGTCATCGGGGATGTTTTCGCTTGTTGGCTTTTGGACTTGTCGTTGACGAGTCTTGATCACCGGAGTTGATGTATTGGGATTGAGATCCTCTTTAAAAGGATATTCTCGTCAGGAGTCTTCGTCGGTCGGCACTATGAAACTGGGATCTCCACAGTACCATTGATGGAATATTCATCATCAGGAAAGTTGGTCGACACCGTGGAACTGGGATCTCCACGATACCGTTGATGGAATGTTCGTTATCAGAAGTGTGTTGGTGATTGATGGAATGTTCGTTATCAGAAGTGTGTTGGTGATACTGTGGAACTGGGATCTCCGCAATATTCTTGATGGAATATTCTTCATCGGGAGGAGTTGATTTGTATCGTGGAATTGGGATCTCTACGATACCGTTGGCCTTCGGGGTCTTGTTCGCCTTCGGAGCCAAACTTGTCGGAACGGTGTTCCGTTTAAGTTGATGTGACGGCAGAGTCGTCGGAGAAGATCACCGAACGGCTTCGGTGATCGTTGGAGTCATCATCTCCATGATACCATGATGGGATGTTCATCATCAGGTGAGTCGAGCGGCACCGCGGAATTGAGATCTCCACGATACCGTTGATGGAATGTTCGTCATCAGTAGAGTGTCGGTGGTATCGTGGAATTGGGGTATCCACGATACATTTGATGGAATGTTCGTCATCGAAGGAGGGTTTTGTTGAAGATCTCCTTAACGGAATATTCGTCAAAGGAGGGTCAGGTGGTGCCGTGGAATTGGGATCTCCGCGTCACTGTGAATCCTCGAGGCTTTGCTCAACATCGGGACTCAGCTTGCTGTTGTTCGGTCCCTCCTTAATGGGATGTTCGTCGTCAGGAGAGTTGGCCAGCGCCATCACCGATGCTTGGGGAAGCCGCCACCGTCTTGGAGGAGGAGTATCGTGCCGCCGTCATGCGTCAGGCATTGAATCAGAGGAAGGGGCAGAGCCATGCGCCTTTGTGTGGATCTAGGGTTTGGAGAAGAGATGGTCGCCGCGTGCCAGGCCGAGGTCAGGGTCCGGACGCCGGCCACCTCGGGCGCCGCTTGCACCATGCCGTGGGGAGATCAGGACGTCGGGGTGGTTGGAGAAGGGCAGGCCGCCGCCAAGATCCGAAGATGGGGAACAGATCGTCGCTGGTGTCATTGAGGCCACGTCACCGGGAGTATAGGTCGCCACCGTCGGTTTGGATGCCGCCGCGCCGTGTAAGACGAGCTGAGCCAACGCCTGTAGATGAGAAGTTGGCCTTTGGGTGACCGTCGCCGCCTGTGGGGTGGAAAGGCTGTGCCGCTGTTCATGCCGTGTGTGTAGGGGAAAGATTTGAGCTGCCACGACGCTGTGCGTTGGGAGAGGAAGAGGGCAGGATTGGCCGCGCCGGTTTCCTGCCGTCGACGCCATGGAGACGGGGCGAGCTAGTCGTTGCCATGCAGCCGTTGACTCGTCATACCGCACGGTCATCCAAGGTGCGTCACTGTCGCTATGGAGGAGAGACCAGGCGCCGCCATGCTGGCAATAGGATGGTGTCACGCCGTCGTGCGTAGTAAAGATTGTGTTGGAAATATAGGCATTATATCTATTCCGAAATTAATTATACCACATAACAGATGCAAAACCAAGCAGGCACACAACAGGCAATTCATTCTGGAAAACACGTAAACACTAGCCGCGCACTCGCGGCTACTGGAGTCAGTGGAGGATACTTACGTAGGGATCGGCGAAGAGAAGAACGCGATGAGGGAACAGCCGGCCGTAGAGGAAGTAGACAACGTCGAGGTTCACAGGCGTGAGCGGTCGCGCAAATGCGCTGCCCAGAAACCTAATTGCCGCCCTCCCGTGCAGGTCTCACAGCAGCAATTGGAACGGAGATCCCGCTCTCCCCCCTCCTGGTGCACGCCGAGAGGAAGGTTGACGAGGGACAGATCGCACGAGGACTCAACACAGCCGAGAGTAAAACACGAGAGAACAAGTAGTAAGTCTCCTGGACGTCTCCAGGAGATTTATCCTCGAGTCTCAACCGTCTCCCCACGTGGAGCGGACGCACGTTGCACGCCGCGCATGCACGTTGCGAGCCGTTCCTTCGATCCACAAAAATCGGACGTGGGAAGTTACGTTGCTACGGATAAAGCCAAAAATAAAAGGAGATTAACGTGTCACAAGTCACGTGGTAAATCGCGTAATCTCGCGCGCGACTCTAGCAAATAGCTCCCAATCCCCCATGTGCCTCATGACAAAGGGGTTGGGTAGCTCTCCCTTATAAGCTGGTATTTTTCCCATCCAACTAGCAATATGGTACTATTCACTTATATGCTTGGCATTTTCAGGATGGGCCTAATGGGCCAAAATCCAACAGATTGTGGGGGCAACACGCCGTGTTCACCGCCGAGCCGGGCGTGTGGACGCCGATAGATCTGGAGATGAGGCAAAGTCGCGCCGAGCCAGCTGTGCCGCGACCCGCCACAGGGAAGATGCCTCGCCGGGCCAATCGCCCCGGGGAAGACAACGTCGGCCGAGCTGCCGTGGTTGGAGAAGAGATCAGAAGCCGTTCCTTGCTACTCGCGTGCAGAACAGGAGAGGGTGTGCTGTCGGCCGCCTCGAGCGCCGCCGCCGTTCAGGGAAGATGGGCGTGCTGCCGAGGCCGTCGCAGTGGAAGGGCACGCCAGGGATAGAGAAGACGTTGTCGGCCACCACTGGATCTGGACACGTCGGGCGCGGGGGCGGCGCGGTGGAGAGGCCGAAGCGACGCCAGATCGGGGCCGCGCGGCGCTGGACGCGGAGGTGGCTGGGGCGGCGCGGGGCATGGCCAAGGCTGCAAAAAAAAAAGCTTCGCAAAAGACACGGTAATATCATGATAGTACCCCTAAAAAAAGTTTCGACATCAACCACTATTCTCGAACAAAGAAATAAAAAAAATAGGAACAACAAACAAAAGATGTAATGCTTTTTTTTATTTTTTTGTCATACATCTTTATTTACCCATATATAAAAGCGCATGTACTGCTCACGAGCGTACTGTATTGCTCGCGGCTGTACGCTCGCGTACACGCGCACTTCCTGTACGCGCGTACTACTCGCTCGGCTGTACGCGCCTGGTCATTCGCCTCTACGCGCGCCTGGTCACCTAAAAATTCAAAACTAAATCAATTTTGAAAATAACAAACCTTTATAGATATTTTGTATTTTAGAATTTGTTATATTCGCTTTTAGTTTTTTGAATTAAAAAAAATAGATTTAGTTCTCCTGGTTTTTGTATTGTATGATTTACTTACATTTCTTTGTGAATCTTACAGTTTTTCGAATTCTTTTTTTAAATTTTCAAACTCCCAACCCGAATGCAAACAAAAATTTCGATATCTTCCAAGATTCCATAAATTTATTTTCAAATTTTAGATTTCATGACATTCCATTTTAGGACTTTAAACCCCCTAAAACATGAATGCAGCATCCAACAATAGCTCTAAACAAGCATTTGTAGAATAATAAAATTATTCGGTCTCTACGTTCTGGAATGTACATTAACCATTAAGTGTAATATAAATAGGGGTTGATCCACTATTATTGCTGAGTGGGCCACATGGCTGAGCTAGATTTTTGTGCCCTATTATACCCCATATCGAGTACACAAAGCAAGTTCAAATTTGGTGGGATTTAGATAAGGCAGCATCAATAAATTGTACAAACTCGAGAACGACCGTCGTATGCGCACCAGTGCACCACGTGGCTGGCCTCCCCGCACGGCGTTGCGATGGCCGTCCGATCGCGCGAGCCAGACAGATCCGACCGTCCGTTCCATTTGTACGTATAAAATAATTTTCCATGCCTACCAACCAACACCGCGGGCGGTTCGCTCGGTTGTACAAACCCGAGAACGACCGTCGTACGCACACCACGTGGTTGGCCTCCCCACCCGGCGTCACGACAGCCGTCCGATCGTGCGAGCCACGTAGATCCGACTGTCCGTTCCATTTGTACGTATAAAATAATTTTCCTCCCCTCCTGATAGTTGCTACCAAATGCTGTTCTGGAGATGACATCTCCAGTGAGATTCTGAAACTCAGGCCAGACGTCTAACCCAGATAACCCTTCGGAGGACATTGAGTTCTCCCATCTAGTAATCATTTCGATGCAACATGTAGAAAAAACCGGAAGCATCCGCTGCGAATACAACACTAGTATTAGTCTATCTATGTAGTGTTTGTTATTTAGTACTCCATCCGGTCATAAAAAAGAAGTCGCCGTTAACTTTTAGACACGCTTTTGACCATTAATCTTATTCAAAAAATTTATATAAATATTATTTATTTTGCTATGATTTGGTTTATTATTAAATGTATTTTAAGTATGATTTATACTTTTAAATATTTGAACTAAATTTTTGCATAAGACAAATGGTCACAGGCGTGTCTAAAAGTCAACGGCGACTTCTTTTTGTGACCGGAGGTAGTAATATGCTGCGATCTAAAATGAGAAAATATAATTCTAGAAGAAAAAAGACCATTGACTATTGACCGATGACCAAATAGAAATACCTTTATTTTCTCATGGTGGAAGGCAGGATTGAGAATTCTCCGGTGCTTTGCCCATTTCTCACCTTCGAGATTTACAACTCCTTGAGCTATCAATTTTCCAATACGGCTATTCGTTGGTTTGCCATAGTGACCAAATTTGTTGGACAAAACCTCTTTCACTAATTCCGGGTCTAGAATCATTACCCTCGGCGTTGGCCCAAACCAAGTGAATGATACTTTCCCTGCATATCAGAATTTAAGAAACATACTGTGAACTGTCAAATGCATGATTTGAACTTCCAATTGACGTCGGACAGATTGTCATGCTGGAAAACAGGAGAGAGAATTCTCGGACGGAAGAGATGAACCGCAACCATATCTGTAATAACATTAAGAAATTCTACTGTTCACTAAAATATACTACCTCCGGTAACAAAAACAAGTCGCCGTTGACTTTTAAACACATCTTATGCAATTCGTCTTATTAAAAAATTAGTGCAAATATGCGTAATTATAAATTATGTTTAAAACATCTTTAATAATAAAACAAATCATAAGAAAATAAATGATAACTTACATAGTTTTTTGAATAAGACGAATGGTCAAAGACGTGTTCAAAAGTCAACGGCGACTAATTTTTATGACCGGAGGGAGTACACTACACAAGCCATATGATCTAACATGTCATCGGATTGATTTGATTTTATACTACCAGGAAGCAGGAACTACCAGATACGGAGTACGTGGTCCCTCTAAACAAAGAAGCTCGATACATGATTACAGTGCTCCTTGATGACTCTGCATAACATGGGGAGCACGCGCGGGATGATGTCGTGGGAGCCGAGCGGCAGGGGCTTGGACCGGGCCTCCTGGTTGAGCCGGGCGTTCTCCGGCTCGTCGTCGGTGAGGAGGCGGTACCGGGTGCCCCTCAGGCCCTGGGCCCGCAGCGCCCGGTCCAGCCGGCGCGGCGTCCACCAGGCCCACTCCAGCGTCCAGGCAGCCAGCCACAGCAGCGCCGCGATGGCCGCCGCCGCCGCCACGCCGGCCAGGCTCCACGGGGAGGCCTCGTCCAGCATCTGCACAGCTCCGGAGCGCAGTGTTCTACAGAGGAAAAGGGAGGTGGGCTGAATTGATCGCAAGACGGTCTTGTGTGCGTACTGTGTGAGTTGTGTTGTGTGGAGGTAAAATATAGACCGGGTCACCGGGTGCATGCCGTAGGTGGCTCGTCTACTTGACTTCTCAAAAGTCACGGCCTCACACTCACAGTCACAGGACACTGGCCTTGTTTGTTTCAGATTAGATTAGGTTAAATTAAATTAAAATTTGTTATTTTTTATAGGCCAAATGTTATAATATTTTGTAGTTATTTTTGTGGGTTTTAAATTCTTAGAGTTCGCAAAATATTTTTTATATTTTTTTAAATTTTTAAAACGTATTTCGAATGGATAAAAAATTTGCTACAGTAAAACACAACTCAACATTAATCTAAAACAAACAAGGCCACTATCTCCTTCATCCTTTTTGGCCACGGGGAGTCGGGACACCGGACACAGCGCAAGTACAAAATCCCGAGGCCTCGTCCAAGGCCATGCATGCCGGTCTAAACAGGGAGAAAAAAATAAAATGGATTCAATCCGAAAATAAGTGTTGGTTTGAACTTTCCACATTAACCATTTTGTTAGCTACATGGAAAAGCAACACATGGGCCATGGCCCCCATGCTGGTGAGAGGAGCCGGCCGGTTCGATACATTAGCAGAATAACTGTTACATGGATTTTTTTTATTTTATTTTTTGCCATGGCTAGCTGAACGATGTCGTACAGCTTGTTTGGAACATACGTAAATAATTTTGAGCGATTCCTCAATGATGTTTATTACAGCAAAAGATATCTATCTGCATATATGGCAAATAGAGTGGTCGATAGGCAGGCAATCGAAGTCAACAATTAGGGTGAGGGATCTCTAGATTGAAGTTAAAGACAAAAGTAAAGATTTTTGTGATAACAAAAGCTAGCTATCTTATGGACCAGTTAGTTACGTGCCGGAACAATATGATTAGTAATAAAATAAGGGAAATTCTTTTCCACGGGATCCCGTCCGGGCGGGATCCGGACGGGATTCGTCCCCGCCCCCAGCAGAGGAGGAAGAAGGGAGGAGGAAGACCGCGCCCAGCAGAGGAGGAAGAAAGGAGGAGGAGGAGGAGCTGACCTCGCTGTTGCCGCCGTCGACCTCGCCGCCGCCGTTCAGGTTAGGGTTCGGAGGGTTTGGGTTCCTCGGGGTTTAGAGGGAGGTCGGGGAGGCGGCGGACCGGTGGTTGGTCGGGGTTGGGTGAGGGCGGCGGCGGCGGCGGCGCCGCTGGAGCCGGAGGAGGGGGCGAAGGCGGCTGGGCCGGCATCGGCGGGGGGACCACGCCGTCCCTGTCCGTTAGGGTGGGCGGGGTGGCACAGCGGCAGGGGCAGGAGGGCGGAGAGGCCGGCGGCGAGGGCGCCGCCGGCGGGGGTGGTGGTGGAGTGAGGGGAGCGAGCGAGTGGGTTGGGGAGTGGGAACTGGGGGAGGCCGATGCGGGGCGGGCCGCGTGTGAGTGGGGGAGGCGCGGGGGACACGTGGCGGTCGGGGAGCGATCCCGTCCGAGGAGGGGGCGGGACGGGATCCCGTCCCCTAGTAGCACCCTAAAATAAAAGATATTTTATAGGCTATTTTAAGAGGGCATTGTTGAAAGGGGGGATAAGTAAGAGGACCGTTCAAGGATATCGTTCTATTGAGGTTCTCACTATGTCAGTCTTCTTCAAGCATTGTTGGAGGGCGAATAACAAAATTGTTGTTTAGTGCTTTTGTTTCTCTTGTTGTTTAGAGTAATTTTTTATTTGAATATTGTGTATGATCTGGATCATTTTGTATTGGTTGTATATGTTCTGTGGACATAGAGGTGATGGCTACTAACATTTTTCTTAGATAATGAAACACTAGCTTAGAAAACTGATCCTTGGTGGTTATCGAATCTGCTAGGGATGCACCATATTACTAGTGGATCATATATCAACCACGACTGGTGATAACAGTCACTGGCTGTTCATATACCAATCGCTAGTGGATGGTGACACGATCACTACCGGTTCCAGGTAACAGCGACAAGTGGTGGGTACGTATCACTGGTGGTTTTATTTAGAACAACTAGTTGTGAAAATTGGTGGCAAAGATAATTCTAAAAACGAAAACACTTCCTATCGGAAGTCCGACGCGCTCCGGACGCGAGGCGTCGTGGGCCTACGGGCCCGTTTGTTCAGCTGCGCGCTGCGCCCTCTAGAGTCCAGACCGAGCCGTGCTCGTGGGCCGCAAGCATAGTAGCTTGGCTGGGCCACCAGTAGCACTAATCACACACAAATCAGCCATCAATAGCATGCATGCAAGGGTGGGGCCCACGTGAGGGCAGCGTGACACCTTGCTTTCGATGGCCATAATTTTTGACTAGATGCTCCAATCCACAAACCGTTTGCACCAACGTGTTCCTCGTATTTTTACGAACAAAACAAGATATATGTTGCCATATAACCCTTCAAACTTATGTGGTAAAACTTGGGGTTCGCCTACTGAAACTTGGATTTCGTCTAGTAAAACTTGGGTTTCATACTCGTAAAACTTTGCCGAACTGTCAAGTTTCATCCAAGTTTTTTCAAGTTTCATCAGGTCAGTTCAAGTTTCATCAAGTTTCAACAGGTTTCACCCAAGTTTCATCAGGTTACATCGAAGTTTCATCCAAGTTTCATCACGTTTCATCAGCACACGGCCAAGTTTTATCACCATACGGCCAAGTTTCGCTAGTATAGATGTAAGTTTCCTAAGTACCTTCTCTTAGTTCACATCAAAAAAATTGAAAAAGTGAAAAAATTCAAAAATTCAAAAAGTATTTAAAATGGGTTGCTCTCGATTTTAGAAGAATTATGAAATTTATTTCATGCATTTTGAACACTGGCTGTTTGAATTTTGTACAAAAATTAGAAGTTTAATCAACCGACGACTAGCTAGCTCTGGCGCTGCCTGGAACGTGTGCGCGCGAGCGTGGGCGCATGCAACTCGTTGGATCGGCGCGGTGTCCATCCATCCGACGGTCTGGGTAGGTCCGGACGGAGCTCCAGGCGTCGGACGTCCGACGCCTGGCGCTCGCCTTCTAAAAATTAGCATCCATACTAACACATCCAGAAATTCTGCACAGCTCATTCTCAATATTGAACATCCACAATTTATATCTCATTCTCATCGTCTTATCCAACTTAGATCTCGTACACACATAATTACATCTCGAATTTAAAATCCACAGTTCACAAAACATATCGAAGTGCATCAACGTACACACACATCATGCATATGCAAGAAGATCATAGAGGCGTAATTACCTTGTAAGAGAATTACTACTTAAGTCCGTTCTGGTTCTTTAAACTACTATCTCCAATGACCACTAACTAACTACCATCAAAGTAATAGTTCGTCGTCACGGCAAACATGTGATGAATAATAGTTATCTTCGTTCCTTAAGGTAGAAGATTTAGATGTCAAGCCTCATAAAATCTTGACCAACAGCAAAACGTGCAATGCCTAGCTTGTCGTAACATTATTGTCCCGAGTAGCTGCCCGTCCCTAGGCAACAAGCAAGATGGTACCCGTGGTATGCCGGAACATGTTTCAATATCTATGAGGCAAAACTCAGTACCCGACAGCATATGTTGAGGATTGAATAAATATTATTATATAGAGATCCTCCTAGCAGTGGGCCATTCGTGCTTTGTCACCGGGTGCGTTTCCTAAGAAAAGAATTATAAGCTATTTCAAAGTCATGCCACATGGACATGAGCTAAGGAAAAATCAAGGAAGTCATTGGCTTATCTAGGAGCATCCTTTATCGTCGCATTCTAAACGATCAAGGCTATATATAGTCAGAGAAGCATGCATAATCACCTTATGATAGGAGAGTTCTATGTTTGTGCGCCTTGACTTGATTCAGAAGGTAACATAACCTTCTAGAAGGCTTGAAAGAAGGAGATAGGGTCAACTAGGAGACTGTTGACTAGCTGATATGCATCGGTTGTCAACCATACTGTATCCATATTTCGCTCAAATCCATCTACTACTGGAGAAGGGCAATTATCTTGATACGAGAATTCTAAACTGGATAAGTCTTATTTCTTACGTGATTCTTGTCATTGATAAAGTTTGATCCTGACAAAAAGGAACCTTTTGAGAATTCCAAAAAACATAAAATTGCAAAATGGAATTGCTAGGAGAAGGTCCTTAACAAGATTGAACTTTTGGAAAATTTTAAAAAATAGAAACGTTTTAAATTTTAGAAAAATGTTTTTCCCTCTTAACTTATCTCTTCAATTTTACTTTGCCTGCCATTTCAAGATTTTTAAAAAGGTGCACCAAGAGTTTGCTATTTAAAAAGGGGGCGACTACACAACGGTATCCCGTCGGAAGCCCACCCAACGGGATCGCTTCTTCCTTCGCGCGAATCGCGCACGGAGCGCGCCTAGGACGGGTCATACCGGTTCGCTCATACCTGGGACGGGTCATACCGGTTCTATCCCCGCGCGCTTCGCGCGTGCCAGCGACCTCAGAACCAGCAACCGTCTCGTCCCTTGCGCAGCCTCCGAGCCCACATCCTCGTCCCTTGCGCCGCCTCCGAGCCAGCGACTGTCTCCTCATGCACGTAGAACTGAAAAGCGATAAAAATGAACGCTCTGCATGATCCTCATGCACGTAGAACTGCACATGCCCTGTTATGTACTTGTGTGCATGCACGTTGTTCACTACTTTCAGTTAGTTTCATTAATTATTTTCAGTTAATATTTATCTTTAATTTTTATATCTATTTTATACGGTGTCCAAATCGTATGAAATAATTTTTAGAATTCATGTAAAATTCTAGCCAACCCATTTTTATAGTATTTTGATTTTTTTATTTTATAGTATAGTCAAGTATCAAAATAAAAAATAAGTATCGGATCAGAAGTATCATCGATTATCAGGTCAAAAAATCAAGTATCGGATCAGAAGTATCATCGATTATCAGAAAAAAAAAAGGTATCAGATCAGAAGTATCATCGAGTATCAGAATAAAAGAAATCAAGTATCTGACCGGAAGTATCACTGTTTCATCGATTATTAGGACAAAAAATCAGGTATCGGATCAGAAGTATCGTCGAGTATCGCCGTATCGGGTCAAAAAATCAGGTATCGGACCAGAAGTATCATCGAGTGTCGGAATAAAAAATCAAGCATCGGGTCAGAAGTATCATCGATTATCAGAAAAAATCAGGTATCGGACCAGAAGTATCATCGAGTATCGGAATAAAAAATCGAGTATCAGATCAGAAGTATCATCGATTATCAAAAAAAAAATTAGGTACCGAATCAGAAGTATCATCGAGTATCGGAATAAAAAAAATCAAGTATCGGGTCAGAAGTATCAATGTACCATCATTTATCAGGTCAAAAAAATCTGGCATCGGATCAGAAGTATCATTGAGTATCGGGTCAAAAAATCAGGTATCGAACCAGAAGTATCATCGAGTATCGGAATAAAAAATCAAGTATCGGATCAGAAGTATCATCGATTATCTGGTCAAAAAACAGGTATCCGATCAAAAGTATCATCGAGTTTCGGCTCAAAAATCAGGTATCAGATGAAAAGTATCATCGATTATCGATTCAAAAAATCAGGCATCGAATCAGAAGTATCATCGATTATAAGGTCAAAAAATAGGTATCGGATGAGAAGTATCATCAGAGTATCGGGGTCAAAAAATCAAGTATCGGGCCAGAAGTATCATCGAGTATCGGAATAAAAAAGTCAAGTATCAGATCAGAAGTATCATCGATTATCAGGTCAAAAAATGAGGTATCGGATTAGAAGTATCATCAAGTTTCGGCTCAAAAACCAGGTATCGGATTAGAAGTATTATCAACTATCAAGTCAAAAAAAAATCAAGTATCGGATCAGAAGTATCATCGATTATCTGGTCAAAAAACAGGTATCCGATCAAAAGTATCATCGAGTTTCGGCTCAAAAATCAGGTATCAGATGAAAAGTATCATCGATTATCGATTCAAAAAATCAGGCATCGAATCAGAAGTATCATCGATTATAAGGTCAAAAAATAGGTATCGGATGAGAAGTATCATGAGAGTATCGGGGTCAAAAAATCAAGTATCGGGCCAGAAGTATCATCGAGTATCGGAATAAAAAAATTAATTATTGGGTCAGAAGTATCATCGATTATCAGAAAA
>SPJY01018158.1:104057-241310 GCA_005191435.1 Raddia distichophylla
GTTTAACATGCTGCGATCTAAAATGAGAAAATGGAATTCTGGAAGGTGAAATTTCATTGAGCATTGACCGATGACCAAATAAAAATACCTTTATTTTCTCATGGTGGAAGGCAGGATTGAGAATTCTTCGATGCTTTGCCCATTTCTCCCCTTCCAGACTTACAACCCCTTGCGCTAGCAATTTTCCAATACGGCTACTGGGTGGTTTGCCATAGTGACCAAACTTATTGGACAAAACCTCTCTCACTAATTCTGGGTCTGGAATCATTACCCTCGGGGTTGGCCCAAACCAAGTGAATGACACTTTCCCTGCATTTGTTTTAGATCGCATACAGATCATCGTTTAGGTGGTTCCTACTAAAACATCTTAAAGACTAGATCAATTTTATGAACCTGCCTTATTTTTCGGAAATACTTGTTACTGTGGTACTTATAAGAGATTCAGAGACAATAGTGTGAACTGTTAAAGTAACTTTTGTTTACCCTAGAATCTAATGCACATTCTGAACATCCAATTGATGTCGGACATATTGTCAATTTGTCATATTGGAAAACGACGAGAGGAAGAATTTTCAACGAGTAAACGATTGAATGGGATTCGCTTGGGCAACGAAATCAAGTCTTAGTCCCCTTTTCTCGCTTATTGAATTAACTAATTCATTTCCTTTTAACTTTTGGATTTTTGGCTATTTTTTTGAATTTGATTTGGCATTATTTAACAAGAAAAAAAGCAAAATGTCGACAAATTCTTTTTAAAAAAATTATGTGATAATTATGAGAACCAATTCTATTGCTTCTCGTCCCGAGGATTTATTTTTTTTTACAATACTATGTAGTCTCTCTAAATGATCAAGTTCAGACTTCAGTACATCTCCGTGCTCCTTGATGGCGGTGCAGAACATGGGGAGCACGCGCCGGATGATGTCGTGGGAGCCGAGCGGCAGGGGCTTGGACCGGGCCTCCCGGTTGAGCCAGGCGTTCTCTGGCACGTCGCCGGTGAAGAGGCGGTATCGGGTGCCCCTCAGGCCCTGAGCCCGCAGCGCCCGGTCCAGCTGGCGCGGCGTCCACCAGGCCCACTCCAGCGTCCAGGCAGCCAGCCATAGCAGCGTCGCGATGGCCACAGCCGCCGCCGCCGCCGCGCCGGCCAGGCTCCACGGGGAGGCCTCGCCCAGCATCGACACAGCTCGATCGAGGTCGCAGCGGGATGGACGAGAGGAAGAATGGAGAATAAAGGTGGGAGTGGGATCAGCCGCTCAGCTACACATGAGATCGTACTGCAACCGCCAGTCGGCCTTCTGTAGTTGTGTTGTGCCGTGCTGGGCGAGGCCGGGTGCCTTGCTGCCTGCCGTGCCGGCTGCCGTACGCGGCTTGTCCACTAACACAATGGCAAAAACTATTTTTCAATCGGAAACTAGCATTTACGAATTTCGGTGAAAAACGAAAGAAGAGGAAGTTTTTATGGCTAGTTGATGGTGTGGTTTGCTTCACCGGCTAGTTGTCAAAGTTTCCGCAAAAGTGGATGCATGCAAATGGAAACAATCTCCGTGGATTAGACTCCGACTCGTGCGTAACTACACTTATGAGTAGTGTAGCGCCACCATGTTTATGTGTTGTTTCGGGTTTGTAAGTTACAATAGCTACTGCTGGAATCCAACAACATCTGCTGCAAATCCCTAGAGTTTTCTTTTGCCACTTTCAAGCAATTTTTCATGGAATCGAGGCAATCTCGACTCTTGACGGCCTCCACTAGGTAGTCGAGAGATGTCACTTAGGTGCGCCTTCAACTCTCTTGGGGGGCATGGCTACCTGGTGCGCTCTTGATGACCAGCTGGACATCGAGAGACACCCGCCATAGGCCAGACAACTCCGACTATAGAAAACGACAGTAGATTGAATAGCCAAAACCATCAAGAAAACTAGAAAAAGCATCGAGTGAAGTTTCTCTCGATGGCTAGCCATGGAGTAAAGGTCGTCATGACAAACGAGTAAAAAGAACATGCCTTTTTTGACGGTTTGGTCGTCGAGACAGTTATTGTCAACTTCTAGGTAAAAGCAATCAAGAGTATGCATGTGCCACCATCTCTAGGTGACTAGGCCTTGATGGCTTACTCTCGACGGCAACTGCGAGGTGTTGGGCTGTTCTGTGGGGGCAGGGGGTTTCTGGGCTGACCTTAGCCTCAATGGATCTAGGCTAGGCCATCGAGAAAAGTTATTTTTTAGAAAAATGCAGTGAAATAGTGTAAAAATCAAGAATTTTGCAACTACTATTTCTTTGATGCAACCTGCAAACCAAAAATAGCGTATACATGTATGTCCCTTGTTAACACAAGCACAATAGCTAGGTGGTGCGACTTTCGATAGGAATGTAAATCAGGTCGGATACCTTCGGGTACACCTTCCTCATACCCGAAGCCGAAACCCGAAAACTATACTCGAACCCAAATCCAAACTATTTCATGGGTATAAACCCATGCCCATACCCGAACCCGATGGATACCTGATCCCGAATTGATACCCAAACCCAAAATACATAATAAGTACTCCCTCCGTCCTAAAAAAATGTCGTTCTAACTTTGTCCTAAGTCAAACATTTCTACCTTTGACTACAATCAGAAATCCATATAGTTTTTAACAATATATGAATTATTTATATATTAAAAACATAACTCTTATGTGGTTAAACTATATAAATTTCTATGAATCGATGGTTAAAGATAAAAATGTTTGGACTTATAACAAAACTAGAACAACATTCTTTTTGGGATAGAGGGAGTATATATTTCAGTATTGAAAACAACATATATGACACTAGACAATTTCAACTCTAGTTTTTCATCAATTTAAACATATGAACTCATACTGACATGTAATATTATATTTATTTTTATCATTCTTTTGGGGTACCTATGAGTATTCATGGTGTCAAAATAAAGCCGAACCTGAAATTTAAAACCCATGGATCTAAAATAAAACTCATATCCAAACCAATCGGATCGGATATCCATGCTAGCTGAACTCATAAAAAAATGGCTGACACTGCCTTCCGACGCTGAATGGTTCTACTGTTTACGTTGAGATCGATTGCATAGTTCTGTGTGTGAGCAAACTTATGCACTACCGTGGCACGTGTGTTTGTGCATCGAATAAGCTCACCTTCTAGAATCACGTCGCATTGAGAAGAATAATACCATAATAATCGAGGGGAGACCACGACGGTATCGATCGATCTTTCCAAACCAAATACTTTATTCTATAGATAATTGATGGGCATGACCTCGTCATCTGACAAACAGTTCGTACGCGCGTGACCCTTCTGGTCCTGACTCCTGAGGGCGATATGCGTACCAAGCACAGGCCACCATCGGTGACCCGAGAGTTTGACGACTTTTTACACGAATAAATTTGTTGTATTTGTTTCGTATGACCTTTTTTCAAGATGCAACTTTCACCCCTTAGTTACTGCCCCTCCGTTTTTTATTTGACGCCTTTAACTTTTGATTGTCTTTTTCCATTCGTACTATTTAAAAAATTAGTGCAAAGATAAAAAAAACCATGCTTAATGTACCTTTATTGATAAAACAAATCACAACAAAGTAAATGATATTTACATAGTTTTTCTGAATAAGACGTGTCCAAAAATCAAAGACGTCAAACAAAAAAAAGAGAGAGTATTATATTGAATTTTCAAAACCCAATGAAATTATAGTATTATTGAAATACTTTTTTAGATGAATCTATTTTTTATATACAATCCAACTATTTGAAAAGATATTAGTGACTTAAGTTTCAAACATCAATTACTCGTTTGAGTGAGTGCGTATATAGACTTCTATTTGTCAAATAACCGCACAATGAAGAGCATTTCCAATTGTGCTTAGTCAGCTAGTTATAAGAATGTCAACTCAACATTTTGCTTATTCGGAGGAGAGAAATATAAACTAGCTACCAAGTTACAACTAGTCTGTAGCTGATTTCAAGGTGCGATGTGCACTATTACACATGAGTCCATATTATAATTTTACGGACTATATTATAACTAGTCTATTGAAAATGTTGTTTATATACTGAGATGATATGTTCATTTCTTATATCCAGTGGTTAGAGCAAATCCAATAGCCCCATTGTAGCGGATATAGAGGGGCTGCTGCAGGGAAGGAATCTTTTAGAGGGTAGTGCAAGTTGCGAAGGAATTTTAAAGAGATGAATAGAGGGGACGCTAATAGTGTTTTAGAAAGGAGATATAGAAGAGTTGTTGGAGTTGCTCTTAGATATACCATTGGAGATGCTCTAACAATTAAGTTGGTACTCCATCCGTCCCACAAAAAGTGCATTTTGTAGCTTTTCGACCATTTAGATGGGTCCATTTGATTGATTAATTTTTTTTCTTACCAAGGTGCATGTGCATTTAATTACCTGCCTTTTACTTTCTAAGATGTATGCCCATTTAATTTGTTGGTTTTTTTCCTTTACAAGGTGCATACGCATGGTTTTTAACAGATTTAATTAGGAGCGGTTACGTCATTCTCATGGCTATTAATTTGTATGAAAAATTATATAAATATATTATTTGTGGGACCGAGCGAGTACTATGTGTCGCGCTCGTCACTCGTCAGGCATTGCGTCACTCGGGCAATTCCCCGTGGAGAAGGGAGGCCGGATGATGCAAGCACTTGCGTCAGAGCTCTTGCATGTGGCTTCCTCCCGTGTGCACGCCTTGCTTTGCGTTCGCCACAAGAGTGAGCTGCTGTCGCTTCTGTGGCTCTGTGCCCGAGCATGCGAATCCAACGGTCACGGATATTTGACGAGCCACAGACTGCCGAACGTGGAAATGGAACACACCGGCTTTGCGCAGACCTGGCCAACGGGCCGGTTCGGTTCGGATCCGGTTGGTTCGATTACTATGTGAACCGGGCCAACCGGGTCATTGGGTCTGCATTTTGGCCCAAGTTTGATTCGCACATTAACCGAACCAAATCGGGCCGGCTCAGTTTTATATGGGTCGGTTCATTTTAATTTAAAAAATCTAAATAAATTAAGAAAAACCCTATACTTCACAAATATACTCTATAAATTTTGTAAATACATTATATATCGTAAGAAATATATATAAAAATGAATATTTAATTAAATAAATATGCTATAGTGACGAACCGAACCGGGCCGGCCCGACGGGACGAGGCCTCGGCCCAAATTCGGTTCGGTGAACCGAACCGACCCAATTCGGCCTCACTGGCCCGGTCCGTTTGGCCACCTCTGGCTTTACGTTGCATGTGCACCTCATGCATGAGTAATGGAGTTACCGACTAAAAAAACAATTTAAATTCATCGACCGGAGAACAATTTCGTCGGTCCCAAAAAAATCAACAAAATTTGCACAACAATTTCTTCTGTCTAAGAGCAACAGACGAAATCACAGCAATACTTTCATCGCTCTAGCAACTAACTGATGAAACGAAGCCCACTAGCCCCCGCCGCGTCATTTTAAAAATCTTACGCTAATAATTTCGCCAGAAGATCAACGAACTTATTTTAAAAAAGAATTTTTAAATTATTATCATCGATTCCTACCGATGAAATAGAGTAAAAAATTTACCGGTCTGTTCATTTTAATTTAAAAATCTAAATAAATTAAGAAAAACCCTATACTTCACAAATATAGCCTCTAAATTTCGTAAATACATTATATATCATAAGAAATATATATAAAAATGAATATTAATTAAATAAATATGCTATAGTGACGAACCGAACCGGGCCGGCTCGACGGGACGAGGCTCGGCCCAAATTCGGTTCGGTGAACCAAACCGTGCCGGCCCGGTTCGATGAACAGTGCGGGCCGGCCTGGTTCGGCCTCATTGGCCCGGTCCGTTTGGCCACCTCTAGCTTTACGTTGCATGTGCACCTCATGCATGAGTAATGGAGTTACCGACTAAAAAAACAATTTAAATTCATCGACCGGAGAACAATTTCGTCGGTCCCAAAAAAATCAACAAAATTTGCACAACAATTTCTTCTGTCTAAAAGCAACAGACGAAATCACAACAATACTTTCATCGCTCTAGCAGCTAACTGATGAAACGAAGCCCACTAGCCCCCGCCGCGTCATTTTAAAAATCATACGCTAATAATTTTGCCAGCCGATCAACGAACTTATTTTAAAAAAGAAAATTTTAAATTATTATCATCGATTCCTACCGATGAAATAGAGTAAAAAATTTACCTGCACGTTGTAGTATGCACATCGTAGTTTGAAGTGTGAGGTGTCCTAATATTGTTGGCTCGGACCAACAAAATTACGCTACGTGGCAAGTTCAGTTACCAGATGGCGCAATTTTGTATATCTAGGTCGACAAAACTGCACCGCCACCTTACCTCGTATGCACACGGCCACGCGCTGCTCGTTACCCTAATTTCTTCCCCCATGCGCTGCCGCTGCAGTTCTTGTACCTCTCACAAGACGGCACTAGAGCATCAATTGAGCGAACATTAGACGCATTTCAATCTGTGATGGAATATCAGGCATATCAACAACATTACTTTATAGTAAGTATGTTTTTTCTTTAGAAACTCATAATGCTTTAAATGTCATAATTGTTGTATCTGATGTCAATTAAGAATTAAAATTGCAGCATATAAAATAGGCTTCTTTCTAATCAACATGGGGTTATTTTCATTAACAAATGATTATTTGTGACGTGTTTATAATGTAATTAAAACACTGCGGATGGAACATATCATCTCATGTATTCCTCTCTCCACCCAGAACGAGTAGCGTCGTCGGTGGCTCAGAGCTTCTTCAGCTTAATTTGGGCACCGTGCTGCGGATGGAGAGTAATCACAGTGTACGGTGCGTGGATGTAGGATGAGGAGAGCTCGCATGAGAAGCGTTGAAGGATGCTACAGAGGACCATCTTGGCTTCCAGCAATGCAAAGTTCTGTCCGATGCAGATCCGAGGACCCCCTCCAAATGGAAAGAACGCGAACTGATATTTCGTCGCTTTGGAAATACCCTCGGCAAACCTCTCTGGATTGAATTCCACCGCGTCATTTCCCCATATATTCGGATCATGGTGAATAAAGATGACGGGCAGCATGAGGATGACTCCTGCAGGATACTTGATGACACCGAGCGCCGTTTCTTTGTATGTTTTTCTGGTAAGGAAGACTACTGGCGGGTACAGCCTAAGAACCTCGTACAAAATCATGTTCACCTGCAAGATAACATTGAAGATCAAGATCATCGCTACAACTATTATAGACTTAAAACAATTAAAATTTCGTGATCTGCTTCAAATAAATCCATATGCATCACAATAACTAAATTTACTTGTCATAACTGTTAAGACTACCCATTCTAGTACTTAATTAAGCCCATATAGTAGAAGTACAATAATAGTTTTCCATATGAAATCAGAGTGGAATTCAGCAGGAAAGTTACACGGCATGCAAATCTAATATGTTATATCTTGGTTACTTGTCTCATTCTGAATCCGATGAAGCAGACAACTACTTTCATGTGCAAGTTTGATCTTTGTGCATTTGGCAGTAACAGAGAACATTGATGTCACACTTACAATCTTTAGGCGACTTAAGTTATCAAAATCTGGTGTGCTCCTACCAAAGTGGTGCAGCACTTCCTCTCTTGCCCGCTCTTGCCAATCTGGGTGCATGCTTAGTAGAATTAACGTCCATGAAAGCAAAACCGATGTTGTCTCCATACCTGCAATGTAAAATAGCTTGCATTCTTCAACCATATCTTCAGTACTCATCCCTATATCCGCATTCCCATTTGATTCCCTCAAATTTGACTCCATCAATAACCCCAACAAGTCATCGTTGCTGGCTTTACCATTCTTAATAGCCATGTTTCTTTTCCCAATAATTTCTCGAAGAATAGAGCGCATCTCCTGATCAATTGCTCTCATCCTTCTATTATTTGTAGTTGGTAAGAACCTGCAATTTTTTTAACGTCGTAACAGAATGAAACCTCGAGTGCGTTGCTATTTATGTTAAACATGAAAAAGAGAGAAAAAAAATATAGATTTCTTAGTCCACGATATTCTTTTCTACATGGAACTAAAATGCATGTACTTATAATACCCTTCTAAAATAAGGAACCTAATTTAGTTATTTACTATTCCGTTAGTGGAAAGCTTATAGCTAAGAACGTGAATATATATATAATATAGAAGTGTGAGCTACTCATCTAATGTAGAAACATAGTAGTATTTGCCAAATTCTTGATGGAAGAGAAAGAACATACCAATAACCAGGGATAAAAAGTGACCGAGCAGATTGTATTACACGTTCCGCCAGCTCTTCCTGCAGCTGGAAAATTCTCCTCGCCTCCTGATAGTTGCTACCAAATGCTGTTCTGGAGATGACATCTCCAGTAAGATTCTGGAACTCACGCCAGACGTCTAATTCGGATAACCCTTCGGAGAACATGGAATCCTCCCATCTAGTAATCATTTCGACGCAACAGGCAGAAAAGATTGGAAGCATACGCTGAGATAAAATAACAGTATGATTAGTTTAAAAAATCTATTTCACCCTCCGATTATAATACGGGGGCCTCTAGTGTACTCCCTCTCAACCCCCATAGGGGTGAGAGCATTATTAACCGTGTATCATTCATTGTAAGGCTGATTTGAATCTGTAAGATGATATTACGCAGGCTCGCCAATGCTCGCTGTTACGAGTCCTTAGTAGCCGCCGCGCTGGTGGATCGGCTGCTGCGCGTCTCTGGCCACTGCCGCCAAGCGCTCGCCGCCACACGCCGCCGTGCGTCCCTCGGCGGCCGCTACTGTGCGCTCGTCGCCCGACGACGCCATGCCTCCCCGGCATCCACCACCGCTGCGCATCCCTCGCGGCCGCGTGCTCATCGATCGATGACGCAATGCGCCCCCACGCGGCTGCGTGCTCGTCGCTCGACGCCGCCATGCGTCCTCGGCCACCACCGCTGTTGCGCGCGTCCCCCCGGCGGCCGCGCTCGTCGCCTGGCGTCGCCATGCGTCCCGGCAACACAGCCGCTGCGCGTCCCTCGGGCCCCCTGAAGTCACGGCCGCACAATCGTCGCCCTGCAACGCTTTGCGTCCTCGGCCCCACCACCGCGGCAGCCGCGGCCGTGTGATTGTCGATCGGTTCAGTTGCCGACGAAGACATGGGAATGGGCACGTAACGGCGACGAGCATAGGCGAGGGCGGCGGGTGTAGGCAGCAGCCTTCTTTTCGCAAAGTAGGCAACTACAACGTATGGTCGTGTGTTCACGTCCTTACACATCAGGAATATGTCATCGAAAACGAAAAAAGTCATCGGAAAATCAAAGAAAACGTGGTCTCAACCCCCTAGGGGTAGGATGAAAACGAGTCGGATAATGACAAAAAATATCCGAATCCGTATCCGTCGGACTCGGATATCCGAAAATCAGGTTAATCGGATATTCGAGCCCATCCCACTAGCACCAGCCCACCAGCCCAAGTCCCAAGCCCAAAGTAGAGTTTTCTTTTGTTTTCGTATTTAATATTATCAGAAAATGGTGAAATTTGTAGAAAATAGTATATGGCTAAGAAAAATGTGAAATAAATTTCTAAAAATCTAGAAAAATGAGTAGAATCCAAATATGGAATAATACTTTATATATGATAGGATAAATTTTCTGAAAAAATAGAAGAAGCTTTTCCTTCGGAAGAACAAAATAGGAATGGGGTTTAAAAAAATTCTCAAAAATAAAGAAATTCTTTGGAAATTTAAATATAACTCTTTCGTGAGGCATGAACTATGTCAATGTTCATTGGTATTTGGTAATGCAAATGATTATGTGTTGGGCCTTGTTCTTTTCAGCGTATCGTTACGTATCAGTATATTGTAGCAAATTTGAGAGCCTCGAAAAGAGGTCTAAAAATTATTAAAAAATAATTAAAAATAGTTTAGAATCTTTGAAAGGACTATTAAAAGCCACGAAAAAATTGTTATGAATTATCACACCATATAGGCCATATAAAAATAACAAAATTTGCTACAGTAATACGCAACGGTACGATACGCTGAAAAGAACAAGGCCTTAATGAGCTTATGTGTGTTGTATCACTTGTATGCTTATGCATGAATGCATGATTACATGAATCACATAATGTCAATGTTAATTGGTGATAACTGATATACTGATGTGATATGGCCTATTTGTTGATTGCTTTAATTGACTCGGACGTATAGTTTGAGGGGTTATATGTTCCGACAAATATCCGTGATCATATTTGATTCGACCCGAATCCGCTCCGTATTCGTGTTCGGCATTTCCCGTATCTGTAACCATAGCCATGCTATCCATATCCGTATCCGGTTCTGAGAAAAACTGTAGGATAAGGATATGGTTTAGCCATTATCCGATCCGATCTGACCCGTTTTCAACCCTACCTGGGAGTTGAAATCTCATAAACACCATTGGATCATATTAGATCAATGGTTCAAAACAATTGGGGTGCGTGTTAAAAATTCCATAAATACAAAGACTACAGTACTCTTAGGAGTACTCTATCTAAAGTACTCCCACTTTCACAAAGCACCACGTGTCCCTCCCCACCTACCCGACGCCCTCTCCTTTCCCCCCTCTCATTTCAATTCTTCCCAATCGCTTCCCCCCTCTCTCCCCCACCAGATCCGTCGCACCCTAGCCGCCGCTGCCCCACGCCGCTAGAGCCCACCGCCGCCCACGGCCGCGCCGTCGCGCCTGGCCGCCGTCGAAGCCCACCGCACCACCGCGTAGGCCGCCGTGCCGCCGCGCATGCCACTGCACCGCCGCCGCCGCCTGTTGCGGTGCCTTGCCGCCACAGCCCGTGCCCACCGCCGCCCCTCTCCCCATCTCTCTCTCTATTCCCTCTCTATCTCTCTCGCTTTCCTATTTTACACAGCCACCCATGCCTCATGTCACTGTCCAGTGCGACTATGAGCTATTAACTTTTTCAGTTTCTCGATTTGCAATGAACAATAATCCTTCATCTTTTCGCCATGGTTGATTAAACTAGATGAATACAACTACATATCGGTATAGACATGCTAACTATATAATGTGTTGTTCATATTCATTTGTGTTATTGTTCAAAAGAAGAAAACTAAGAGGTGATAAGAGAGCTCCCAATTTGTACAGCTTGTGGAGATTCTGTTGTACCCAAGAATTCGTATAGGTATTAATGGCATGAAGATACCCCTAAATCGATTAATACAAGGATGCAAGAGCTAAAATATAGGATATACGAATGCTAAAATATAGGATCAAGAGAAGAAAATTGAGTGGTGATAAGAGAGCTCCCAATTTGTGCAGCTAGTGGAGACATTTAGTAAAGTTTCTTAACACATTATTTGCAAATTCCTTGCGCATTATTATAACTTGATTAGCACATTATTGTAAAGCCCGTTATTTGTAAATTTACCATAATTTGAACTCACCAAGATCCTTATAAATACATTACTTGTTGGCTATAGTAAACGTTGCTTCCCACAAATCTAATTTTTATTTTACAAATAGGTTTTACTAATAGTAAACAAAGGCTTTGACTCCTGTAAATACATGTGTTCATTATAGTAAATATTCTTTTCAAGTTCTGTAGTATATAAATCCTTACATGCTACCTTTCTTCCACAGTGCCAAATGAGCATGTCCAAATGAAGTCGGGGGCAGTGGTGATGGCACAGTGACTGCAATGGATAAAGCTGATGACATTGCTCAAACAATAGAGCTCCTAGGCAATTATTTTTTGTAGTAGAGACATGTGTGTTCATGTATTTCAAGACACATGTCATGTGATGATAATTTTATAATAAACACAGTCTCTGACTACTGTAAATGCATGTGCATTATAGTAAATATTGTTTAATTGTGCACGAGACATCCTAACATTCTACCGACATTTGTTTTTATAGTAAAGACATATGTGTTTATGTTGTTAAGTCATCTATCTAAAGTACTCCCATGTATAGAGCTTGCCATGTGTTTCTCGACCCTTCTCAATCGCCCAGATAATATTTTTTTATTTCAACAAATCTAATTCTATTTTTTTACAAATAGTTTTACTATGCTTGTATATTATAGTAAAGTTGGGTAGTAATTATAGTAAAGCAAAATTTATTTGGTAAAACCGGTCTAATTTTGTTGAAAAAAATGTCAAAATACATTCGTTATTGTAAATTGGGCAACATACTACTATAAATTTTATTAGCACATTCTTGTAAAGTTCATTCTTGTAAATTTACTATACTTTGAACTAAGAATACATCCTAGTAAATACATTCCTTCTGAACTATAGTAAACATTGCTTCCCAATTATAGTAGAACATTTTACATGAAATACTTTTTTACTCCAACAAATATGTTTTACTATTTTTTGTATTATATAGTAAAGTGGAGTAACAATTATAGTAAACAAAATTTTATTTGGCAAGACCGGTCTAGTTCTGTTGAAAAAAATGTAAACAACACTATGTGAAAATGGCTCGTCCATCGGAGCTCGCAATCAACGGGAAAGTAATGCCCCATATGCTTGCACCAGGGAAGCAATCTGACCAAATTTTTATCGGCGTTTACTATAATTTGAGTGCAGGTTTACAATAATGTATATGCAAGTTTACTATAATTTTGCTGACAGAACCTGCACGCGGGGAGGATGGGAGGCGCCTTTTGGGAGGAGGGTGCGGACGTGGGAGGGTGGGAAGCGCATTTTTGGAGGAGGGGGTGGAAGGACATGTGGCAAGCTCTAAATATAGCTCCACTCTCTCTCTCTCTCTATATAATATATATATAGAGAGAGAGAGTTAAAGTACTTGGTGCTCCATGGAGCCTATGCTCTGTACCTTGTTTGCAAATAATTAATTGTGCAATTATTGCAATAACACTTTTGAATGGTAAATAACAATGTTGTTGTGCATGTATTTACTTTGTGTGCACGGATCCTTGTTTACAAACAATTAATTGTGTAATTATTGCATTAACACTTTTGAATGGTAAATAACAATGTTGTTGTGTATGTATTTACTTTGTGTGCACGGATCTTTGATTAATCCAACGGCATCGAAGCATAATTTTTACTCTACGTGTGTGTGTGTGTGTAGGATTTAACTTACCACTAGCACGGGACATGTCAAACTTGCATGTTCTCACCCTTAAGATCTTTTTCGTTGTTGAGAGAATCAAGGAGACGAGGAGGTAGAGATTAGTGGGCACTAGTAGGGGCAGGCGGCGGCGCCGCAACACCCTTACAATAGGATGAAGAGACGAGTCTCACGAAGACACGAAGAAAACTGACTAGGGCACCATGCAAAAAAAATCTTGTACACATACACGCGTATAGACGCAATGGTATTGCACCATTTGCACGTAGGCCACAGCCCACAGGCACAAGGCATTAGCCATTTTGGGCCAGCCAAACCTCTAGTCTAATGGGTTTGTGCAGTTGTGCCTGTACATTAGCTAGCTAAGCACATGGGCTGATGGATTGGACTGGCATTAGCTACATATTGAGAGGTATCCCTACTACAAATCCCAAGCCTCGGGCTAGAGCCCACCTAGCCACAGACCTACGTCCACCACTGGTTCAGCCTGCTACCTATACATGTCTTTATACGTGCTCCTGGATACCTTAAGAAGCGTCCCAACCTATAAATTCAGTCCAAGAAGAGCCACAATGCCGATACCCAAATTTGCATGTTGTACAGCTTCGAATTCAGGTACAATGCCGATTCCCAAATTCTATGTTGCACAGCTCCGATGAGCAATTCAGCTTCTTGGCGATGGGCGTGCCGAATTGTGGTTGCTCGCCACGCAAAGGGCATACCTTTGTGCAATTCCGACATGATGGAGATGGATTGTTGGCGGCACCGGTGAACCTACCATATAATTGTATTGTTGGTGAACCGACCACCACCACGGTGGTGGTGCGCCGTTCTGACCAAGTGTCGCTCCAATAGCCGCCTCACCGTCCGGAGTGCCGCCACAAGGAAGCCAAAGCCGTCCAGATCTATGTCCCCGACGAGGGCTTCATCCCACCAGCAAGGAAAGAGGAGGATGCCCGGCCAGGAGAGAGGAGGAGGAGGTCGCCCAGCTGGGGAAGGAAGGAGGAAGCCAGGAAGGTGGTTGTGGGAAAGTAGAAGTGGCAAGGGGGAGAAAGAAGAAAAAGAAGATTGACTTAAGAGTATGAGATGTAGCATTCATGTTAAAAAAAATTTATGACATCAAACGCCATGTGTGTGAGTACATGTGGTAATCGTTCCATTGATAAAACCGTCCTGGCGTCCTCAAAACCGTTTGCGGGGATGTTTGCACGGGTATTTCTGGAACTTCTGAACGGTCAATGCAACTGCGCCTTATAGATTGGAAAAAAAAGTGAAAACAAATTATGCCTTACATACTGGAAAGGAGGGAGTACTTAGATACTTACTAGATATCTGGTTTTTCAGTCAGGGATTGAACTTATGCACCATCATATTTTAGAAGATAAAATAGACCCTTTTTATTAATTTGTTTTAGAGAGAGCGCTGTGGAGTGTCTAACATGTTATGATCGAAAAATGAGAAAATTAAAGTTTAGGGGAAAAAAATCCAATGAACAATTACCTTGATTTTCTCGTGGTGGAAAGCTGGATTGAGAATTCTTCGGTGTTTTGCCCATTTCTCGCCTTCAAGACTTACAAGCCCTTGGGCTACCAATTTTCCAATACGGCTACTCCTTCCTTTGCCATAGTGACCAAACTTGTTGGACAATATCTCTTTCGCTAATTCCGGGTCTGGAATCATTACCCTCGGCTCTGGCCCAAACCAAGTGAATGACACCTTCCCTGTATTTTGGCTTTCGATCTCATGAGAAGAGAGACTACAAGACTACAACATGGCTTCCACAAGATATAAATACTACTCTAACTCGGTAAATTTGTTTTGTTGTAAACGTAACATGGCAGTAAACATCCATGTACCCAGAAGTTCAGAAACATACTGCATGTGGAGTGTGGACTGTAACTCGAGTTAATCTCGAAGCTAATCATAAAAAATGCTCTGAACTTTCGATTGACCCCTCTTATAAGTTTACCCTACTGATGTGGGCTCAGTACCAGTAGTGAGATGAGGAGATTTTTTTTGGGACCGAAAGAAAGGAAGAAATTTCAGAAGAGGGGAAATGAGCGCTTGAGCACCGTGTACGAAATTACCGTGCTCCTTGATGACCCTGCAAACCATGGGAAGCACGCGCGGGATGATGTCGTGGGAGCCGAGCGGCAGGGGTTCGGACAGAACCTCCCGGCTGAGCCGGGCATTCTCCGACACGTCGCCGGTGAAGAGGCGGTACCGGGTGCCCCTCAGGCCCTGGGCCCGCAGGGCCCGGTCCAACCTGCGCGGCGTCCACCAGGCCCACTCCAGCGTCCTGACGGCTAGCCACAGCAGCGCTACGGCCGCCGCCGCGCCGGCCACGCTCCACGGAGTGGCCTCAGCCAGCATCTTCAGTTCTAGCCCGGGATCGGCCGTGGAATAATGGTGTGTGCCGCGTGTGGAGTTAAATATACGGTGGTGGGACGAATGTCTGACGTAAGGATTCATCGAAAGGGATTGAAATATAAAAATAGAAATGTAGGGTGAAATGTATACTGAACTGAACTACTTACTTGATAGAAAAAAAAAAGTAACATTACTCACCATATATGTCATGTAAGGATTTTCTTGTGTCAAATTTTTATGCTCCTAATGCTTTTGCTTCACCGATTAATTATTGAACTTTTATTTGAATGTAATTGCATTGATGCGATGAGAACTCCGGCTGATTGTATGTTCTCCTCCTAAAAATGAAAATACATCCAATTTGTTTTACTTAGTTAGATGTGCTTTGGATTGCTTTGTTTCGGTAGATCGTCCGTTGTGTCATCTTTGCATCTAATTACGATATCAAATAACTGTAGGTGCCCTGCAAGAGCGTTGAGTAAACATACACGGTGCTTCCACATGTCATTTCAAATATGATTACGATGTCAAACAATCGCAAGTCATTCTCAAGAGCTTTGGATTACTCTAGACTATTATCTCTCTTCCTCTTCACCTTTTTTCTTGCTCTCTTCTTCTCCAACTTTCTAGTTCTCTCAAAAAAATTGCATATCAAAAGGTGAATCTGCACCTGCAAGTTTGTTTCTTTATATATATCTTGCCTCCTCATGTGGCTTCTTTGCATCAATTTAGATTAATATATCTTAGAAAGATGGTGGGTCTCCATGTGACCGCCTTATTCATGTGTTAAAAATACATCGGAGGCATACAAGATTTTGATTAGGGTACATCTCATAATCATACATTTGCAGTTCGAACAAATCAGTGAATGCATGATTTGAGCTTCAAACAGGGCAAGCAAATGAGCTTCAAACAGTGATAGCAGTCCGCAAACTCCCAAGCTCAAATTTTGAGTCCTGTTCAGCAACAGATTTGTTGGAAAATTGTAAACTTCAGTTCAACAACAGTATTGAGCTTCAGTTCGGCAGCAGTAGCAAGTCCTAAAACTTTTGCTGTTGAAAGTCCAAAAAGTGAATCAATTACTGAAAATTGAAGTGTACAGAGAAGTGAATGTGCAACCTAATGCGTGGACTAGGGGCTAAATAGGAAAAATAGAGGTTAATCTAGTGATATATCAAAACTTTGCTTCAATCCGTTGTTAATTGCTTTGTATGTGTAAGTGTGCATCTCTCATGTCAACTTCTGATGACGTGTATCAAGTGTTGTGCACTCAGTATTCTCATTTGATTGTGATGTTATTAGATTCCTCCATCTAATGTTTTCAAATTCAATATTTGTCGGTTTTTTATTTGTTAGTCATGACCTCAATGTTTTTTTCCAAATGATTGAACTCGATCTCCTAATAGTCCAATGCAAATACTTTTTGAGTACATATGTATGGTGCATGCCCATATTATCCCATGGACTCCCGGTTATGTGTGATCCACTATAGCTTGTGATGCATATTTTGTCCTTTTTCTTTTCTCTACTTCTAAAAAGCACCTTATGGTGATGAGTGATGATGGCTCATCAAACAAATCCAAACCATTCAAATTCGTCCAACGGCTCGCGCGTGCCTAGTCTCCCCCGCCCGAAACCCTAGCCGCGCCCTCAAGCACATGCATAGATAGTGTATGATTGAATTATTTATTTTTGAGAATTCAAAATCTGATTGAGAGAATGTAGGAATTAAATCAATTTTTGTGCTTGCATTTTGTGTATGCCACAGCAGCAAAGCAACATTATGTGCCATTATGTTACCAACAAAACTTTTAAATGCAGTGGGTCTGAAAATGGATTCTGAAGGACACCGTGAATCTGACAATGCATGATTTTGAACATGTGCTTGTCATCAGTAGAAGAATAAATTCCATAAGACACTCCAATGCACGTAGGAGCAATGTGGAATGAATTGGCACCAGAAATGTGGAATAAATTCCATAAGACACTCCAATACTGCTCTGAATTTGCTCAAAATGGCATCACTTCTAAATTTTACAAACTGATTTTTTTTACGAACAACAAACTGAATCTAAAGCATCACTTCTGAATTTTACAAACTGAATCTAAAGCATCACCCTGAACTTTACAAACTGACTCTAAAGCATCATCTAAATTTATTTTTCAGATTACAACTTTGAATACAAATTGCTTGTTCCACCCTGTGCTTCTGCAGTTCTGCTGCGTCGGTGGAGAAGGGCAGTGCGAGGAACCGGGCCTGGGCGGCGGCGACCTTCTAGGTGGAGGAGCCCGGGGTGGCGAACATCGAAGTGGAGGTGGGCCCGAGTGGCGGAGGCCAAGGAGGTGGAGCTGGGGCGGACGACAGAGACCATGGAGAGGATCTGGGAGGCGGCTACCAGGTGGAGCTAGGGCAGGTGGCGGTGACCTTCGAGGTGCTGGCGGGGATGGACGACGACACCTTCGAGGTGCTGGTGGGTCTGGAGTCTGGACGGAGGCGACACCTTCGACATGGAGGCGGTGCTTGAGGTGGGTGGCGGCTCGCTCGCTAGGGTTGCATCTCCTGGATCAATCGAGCGCTTCATGTGTGGATGATTCTCACCAAAAGCTACTTAGTTGTTGTCGTTGTTTGATGATGATGTCATGTTGTCTTCATGCATGTCGACCCTCATGCTTGGGACTTTAGAACCTTGGTTCTTTTTTATTTGGAAGTGGTGACTACGCATAACTATATAGGGGCTAAATAGGAAAAATAGAGGTTAATCTAGTGATATATCAAAACTTTGCTTCAATCCGTTGTTAATTGCTTTGTATGTGTAAGTGTGCATCTCTCATGTCAACTTCTGATGACGTGTATCAAGTGTTGTGCACTCAGTATTCTCATTTGATTGTGATGTTATAGATTCCTCCATCTAATGTTTTCAAATTCAATATTTGTCGGTTTTTTATTTGTTAGTCATGACCTCAATGTTTTTTTCCAAATGATTGAACTCGATCTCCTAATAGTCCAATGCAAATACTCTTTGAGTACATATGTATGGTGCATGCCCATATCATGGACTCCCGGTTGTGTGTGATCCACTATAGCTTGTGATGCATATTTTGTCATTTTTCTTTTATTAATTAATATGTGAACAGAATAGCATTTTGAAGTGAACCCCATGCCTTTGTTTACATCCAAATCCCAACCACGTCGATTGAGGATGTATAGTTCTCTCATATTAGGCATAGCTCTAGTATAATCCATCTTCAACCTTTTCAATCCAGATTTTTATAATATGTATGATTCCAACAATTCATGCTATATATGGCAAACTTTAATATAGTATACCCATAATATTATTAAATTGATACTATCCCAACTCTATAACCGTGCAGCCATACATCTCATAAGTAGGCACAACAACATTGGACAGATATACCATGACTGTGATCTTCTTGGACATGTTACCATGGGGTGTCGTGTAGATAGTGATTCCTGAGACATTAGCAATCATATAAAGCTTATAGTAGAAACAATAAAAAAAATTACAATCATATAATAACAATAACACTTATAAAGCAATTCCACGCAACAACCAAACATCTTTTAGTAGAAACAATACAAAAAGCTATTGCAATCCTCCTATCATGAGCAAGAACTTGTTTCCTGCGTGGTACAATGCTTACGCTAGTTATCACAAACCATAGGATCATAGTCCACCAAATGGTTGAATGGTTAAAATGTATAACTCTAATAATCTCGAGTACTCCACGGTTCCTTTTACTCTATTAGATGTGAAAAACTACAGAGAGAGTTCTAGATTCTATTGGTCACATTCCTTTGTTTTTACTGTTAATAACCATGGGTCCTTCTCACATGGTCCGTGATCATTTCAGTAAGTCCTTGTTTCTCGTTCGGTGGATTGTTAACTATTCAACTTGAACCTTAGACCGACAAGAAAAGGGTCATTGACAAAACACAACCCAAGTACAACTAGAACTACTATCTATTATACTGAGTGTCATCGTTGGAGCTGCCAGCTTTGTCTCCGCAACCTCAAGACCCCCGAGCACCTCATCCTACAATGCGAATTCAGCACCTTCATCTGGATGCGCCTAGCTCAGCTAACGGGATTCACTATCCTTGACCCAACTTCTTGGAATTGGGCCTCCAGCCTCCCTGCATGGTGGGATGCCGACATCCTTCAAAAATCCCCCACAAGTGGCGCATTGTCTCTGTGTGCAGGGATCATTTGGCACTTTTGGCTAGAGCGGAACAACAGAATTTTCTGCTCGGCTAAACGACCGCGTGCCATCTTCCTCCAAAACCTTATCGTCAACCTCCGGCTTTGGTTGGCCGCAGGGGCCAATTTTGTAATCAATTAGACAGTAGCGTCGCCCCCCGGGGGAGTGCTTCTTTCCCCCGAAATTTGTAACTTTTCTCCTTTTTAAATACAAAGCAGGCAGTTCTCCTGCCCTTCACTCAAAAAAATATCTATTATACTGAGTATTATCTGCTGTCACGCATAAACAAAACTAATTATTTCAATTTAAAGTACAAAGCTAAAGAACAAAATACAAACGCACAAACCGATTATTTCAGTTTAAAGTATAAATCTAAATAACAGAATACAAACGCACAACATCACAATATTCTCTCTCCCCTAGCTAGCACAAGTAGCGTCGTCAGAGTCTCTTTAACTTAATTTGGGCACCGTGCTGTGGCTGGAGAGTAATCGCATTGTACGGTGCGTGGATGTAGGATGGGGAGAGCTCGCATGAGAAGCATGCATGAGAAGCGTTGAAGGATGGTGCAGAGGGCTATCTTTGCTTCCAACAATGCAAAGTTCTGGCCGATGCAGATCCGAGGACCCGCTCCAAATGGAAAGAACGCGGACTGATCTTTCGTCGCATTGGAAATGCCCTCAGCAAACCTCTCTGGATTGAATTCAACCACGTCGTTTCCCCATATATTCGGATCGTGGTGAATGAAGATGAGGGGCAGCATAAGGATGACTCCAGTAGGATACTTGATACCACCAAGCTCCATTTCCTTGTATGTTCTTCTAATTAGGAAGACTGCTGGGGGATACAACCTAAGAACCTCGTTCAGAATCATATATACCTGCAAGATAACATTGAAGATCAAGATCATTGCTACAACTATTCTAGACTTAAAACAATTAAAACTTCGTGATCTGCTCCAAATAAATCCGTATGCATAACAATAACTAAATCTACTTGTCATAATTGTTAAGACTACCAATTTTAGTACTTAACAAGCGAGGTGACCCGTGTGTTTACGCTGCTAGATTTGTTTCGGAATATAGAGTTTATCTCTAACTCATAATCTATCTCTAATATATCAGATTGGATTTAGAGTTTATCTCTAATATATATATTAGATTTAATATTTAATAAGAATTTCTAATATTTTCTTTTAATCTAAGCCGCATAGATCTTTTATTTTTTTATTTATATGAGAATTTCTTTGATTAATCATGGCCGATATAATTTGGTCCCACCATTGATCGAACGTCTAAAATAATCATATTATATAATCTTTAGTATTTCATCCAAATTTCTAATTTTTCTGTTAATACAAGCCGTTATAATCCGGCCGCACAAAAAAAAAATCAGCGTCATAGATTTTTATTTTTTCCTTGATTTATGTGAGAATTTATTTGATTGATCTAGGCCGTTAAAATTTGGTCCCGCCATTGATTGAACAGCTGAAATAATCTGAGTGTGCGCACGCACCACCCCGCCTCGCCCGCAAAATCCGGAGAGCAAAAGAAATAAAACTGCAAAAGGAGGCTGCACCTGCGCAAGCACGAGGGTCCGGTTTCGGCGGACCATTCACTCAGGTGTCGTGCGCACGCGCACGCGCACGCGCACGCGCCCGCGCCCGCGCCCGGCCAGGCGAGGCGAGCGAGCGCGCGCGTGTGATTCTCTATTTCTCTCTCCCATCACATTCTCTAGTGGGAGGGAGCAAGCTCCACTATTTAAGCATGTCCTCCACTCCTCCCACTAGCAATATGGTACTAAAGAAATTTCACATGCCTCATGCATACATGGGCCTTTGAGATTTTTCAAGAATTATTAGATATTAAATGGGCCAGGCTCAACAATTCTAACAGGAATGAGGGATGTGGTCAAGAGAAAGTAGGAGGGGCAGGGATGGAGAGAGGGGTGAAGAAGAAGCTGAAGAAGATATATTTAGAGTATGACTTGTAGGATCCACTATAAAAAAGTATTTTATGAAATCAAAATGGAGTATGTGTGGCAATACCATTTCATTAGATTGTCACTTGCCATGGTGGCAAAACTATCCTCAAAACCATTTGCAGGGGTATTCACACCATCTGACGTTCTTCATGATACCAAATATCCGATTTTCTAGACCAGGGTTGGACGTATGCACCATTATAATTCAAGGGATAAAGTTGACTGTTGTAGTAGGGGATACCCACCCCATACGAATTGGAGAGAGGGGCGAACCAACCTCGAGCCGGAGGAGCACATAAGGTGCTCACTTGGAGGAAGCCCCGCCCCCTGGCGCGAAGTAGAGGCGGGGCGACGGAGAAGCACGCCCGAAGGGATCCTCGCCCCTTTATGCGAGGCAATGGCGAAGCGAAAGAGATAAGGACCGGCGAGCGAGAGCTGCTTCGCAGAAACCCCAACTGGGGCCAGAGACGCCTAAGTCCAATCCGCGAGGCGAAAACGGTTTTGTGGGAACCAAGAAGGATGGGGGACGGCAAGTGTTTGCAGCAGTCGGCAGGAATCGTATCACGTGTCAAGAGAATATGCTAGCTAGCCGTAACAACCAACATCGTGTGGCAGAGGGATATGATAGCTGGCCGTAACAACCGGGCCCCCCTGTAATTCCCCTTGCAGCCTTACTTTAGATAAAAAAAAAGTAAGGGTACTTAAGTATTAGCCCTAGCCCCGAGGGTGTTTTTCCCTCGATGTCCCTACCAAAGAGAGCAGGTCGAGGGCAAAGAAGTCTTTTTTCAGCAAAAACATCTTTGCCCTCGCTTTACCCCTAGGAGAGGGGCTGTATCGTGAAATGTAAAAATGCCCCCCAGTATAAATAGGGGGCCACTGTAATAATAAAGAGAGGACTACAATTCGAAAGTTAGACACCTTGTGATCGCTTGGCTTCCCCAAGCTGCTTCGCGAGCCGCACCTAGTCGCTCCGTGAGGCAACCCCTAAGAAATTTGCTGTCTGGCCCGGACCAACGACATTTACCTTTTTTTATTAGTTTATCTTAGGGAGAGCATTGTTGATTGTCTAACATGCTGGGATCGAAAATGAGAAAATTAAAATTAGGGGGAAAACCCATTGAACAATTACCTTGATTTTCTCGTGGTGGAAAGCTGGATTGAGAATTCTCCGGTGCTTTGCCCATTTCTCCCCTTCAAGACTTATAAGCCCTTGGGCTAGCAATTTTCCAAAACGGCTACCCCTTCCTTTGACAAAGTGACCAAACTTATTGGACAATATCTATTTCACTAATTCCGGGTCTGGAACCATTACCCTCGGCGATGACCCAAACCAAGTGAATGACACCATCCCTGCATTTTGGGTTTCAATCTAATGACAAGAGAGACTACAAGACTAGGCCCTCTTTAATTTCTTATTTAGTTATAGTTTTAGTTAGAAAATTAATCACCTTTAAGAGTGGTATAGAAAGATTAAATAAATTATTAAAAAATATTTTTAAGATATTTGAGAAAAATCCTACAAAGTAAAAAGCTATTTCAAAAATTACTGTCAATGATCTGTAAAAAATAACAAAAAATTACAACCTAGGTAAATTTGTTTTGTTGTAAACGTAACATGGCAGTAAACATCCTTGCACCCAGAAGTTTAGAAACACACTGTGGACTGTAACTCGAGTTAATCTCGAACCTAATCAAATACATGCTCTGAACTTTCGATTGACCCCTCTTGCCCTATTCTTTTGAGCTGATCTGAACAGCTGAACGGCTGAAAAAACTGAACTTCGAGAGTTTCTCGAGATAGTCTTGAGATTCGGATTCATTTTATTTGACTTGGTTTTTAGAGCGTTAGGATCTACCTTCAAAACAGCGAAAAAACGGACTCAAAAATATCAAACCATATGTCTTTTCAAAACGTAGATAAGTCGTTAAGCTGTTAAGCCGTTAAGCTGAAAAAAACTGGACCTAAGTGTCTCCTACTGATGTGGGCTCAATACAAGTAGTGAGATGAAGAGTTTTTTTTTACGAAAGAGAGGAAAAAATTTCAGAAGAGGGGAAATGAGAGCTTGAGCACCGTGTACGATCGATACTACCGTGCTCCTTGATGACGCTGCAGACCATGGGAAGCACGCGCGGGATGATATCGTGGGAGCCGAGCGGCAGGGGCTCGGACAGAGCCGCCCGGCTGAGCCGGGCATTCTCCGGCACATCGCCGGTGAAGAGGCGGTACCGGGTGCCCCTCAGGCCCTGGGCCCGCAGGGCCCGGTCCAACTTGCGCGGCGTCCACCAGGCCCACTCCAGCGTCCTGACGGCCAGCCACAGCAGCACTACGGCTGCCGCCGCCACGGCCACGCTCCACGGAGAGGCCTCACTCGGCATCTTCAGTTCTAGCCCGGGATAGGCAGTGGAATAACATGGAGTGCGGCCTCTGGAGTTAAATATAGAAAATTTTTCATCAGTGCCATCACAAAGTAGTCTATTATTCAGTTTTGCCATTATAAAACACATATTGTTATTGATGCTATTCCTTTTGTAACAATATCTCAAAGTTGCTATTCTCGATGGGTTTTAAAACATTTACGACATATACCAAATCAAAATACGAGCAGAAATATAACTTGTCCCGCACGACGTCATACACTCATCTAGGTCCGAACTATAACTTGTCCCGCACGTCATATGCTCATCTAGGTCCGACGGCCAGCGAGCTCACTCGTGGAGGGCAGCGGCGGCGAGATCGTGGATGCGGCGTGGCGATGGACGGTGGCGAGGAGTTGCGTGGCGGTGAAGGGCGGCGAAGCGCGGCGGCAGCGGCGAAGCTCGTGGAGGCGGTGCAACGATTGATGGCGCGAGGAGCTTGTGGAGTTGTGTGGCGGTGCAACGATGGACGGTGGCAAGGAGCGGCGCTGCGGTGATGGATGACGGCGAGAAGCTGCGCCGCGGCGAACTCGTGGAGGCGGCACGGCGATGGACAGCGGCGAGGTAGAAGAATGTGGAGGAAGAAGGAGATGGAGGAAGGAGGAGGAAGAAGAAGATGAGAGGATGACACTCGAGGCCCACCGGTTTGGAGCATATTTTGGTCATATTTTAGTTTTGTATACGTCGTAAATCCTCGGAGAAGCCCCAACATGGCATCTGTGATAGATAATTACAAAAATAATAACATTTTTAAACAATATGCGTTTTGTAATGGCAAATCCGAAGAAAACGAATTTTGTAATGACATGTATGAAACAATTCTTAAATATATGATGGTGGAACGAATGTGTGATGGACGGATTCATTGTAAAGGATTGAAACATAAAACAGAAATGAACTATTTACGCGATTAGATTCATTATTCTGTTGTTTAATTGAATACTATCTATTAAAAGTTCTATTATATTTAGAAAAAATATCTAAGATCTTTTCTCTTAGATTTTGATACGAAAGAAGGATAAAATTACTCACCATACATATCATGTAAGGTTTTTTATGTTAAATCTTTTGGATTTGCTCACTGATAGTCGCCTATGTGGCAGTTCACTCGACTAGACGACTGCCTCCGGCGCAGGCAATTTTGGGTTTGGGTGGGGGGTAGCTGCTCCGCGCCGCCATCTTTCTCTTCGCCGGTGACCGACGTGCCTTCTTCTTCTTTGTCCTCGTGTCCGCCGCCAAGACTAGGCCCTCTTTAATTTCTTATTTAGTTATAGTTTTAGTTAGAAAATTAATCACCTTTAAGAGTGGTATAGAAAGATTAAATAAATTATTAAAAAATATTTTTAAGATATTTGAGAAAAATCCTACAAAGTAAAAAGCTATTTCAAAAATTACTGTCAATGATCTGTAAAAAATAACAAAAAATTACAACCTAGGTAAATTTGTTTTGTTGTAAACGTAACATGGCAGTAAACATCCTTGCACCCAGAAGTTTAGAAACACACTGTGGACTGTAACTCGAGTTAATCTCGAACCTAATCAAATACATGCTCTGAACTTTCGATTGACCCCTCTTGCCCTATTCTTTTGAGCTGATCTGAACAGCTGAACGGCTGAAAAAACTGAACTTCGAGAGTTTCTCGAGATAGTCTTGAGATTCGGATTCATTTTATTTGACTTGGTTTTTAGAGCGTTAGGATCTACCTTCAAAACAGCGAAAAAACGGACTCAAAAATATCAAACCATATGTCTTTTCAAAACGTAGATAAGTCGTTAAGCTGTTAAGCCGTTAAGCTGAAAAAAACTGGACCTAAGTGTCTCCTACTGATGTGGGCTCAATACAAGTAGTGAGATGAAGAGTTTTTTTTTACGAAAGAGAGGAAAAAATTTCAGAAGAGGGGAAATGAGAGCTTGAGCACCGTGTACGATCGATACTACCGTGCTCCTTGATGACGCTGCAGACCATGGGAAGCACGCGCGGGATGATGTCGTGGGAGCCGAGCGGCAGGGGCTCGGACAGAGCCTCCCGGCTGAGCCGGGCATTCTCCGGCACGTCGCCGGTGAAGAGGCGGTACCGGGTGCCCCTCAGGCCCTGGGCCCGCAGGGCCCGGTCAAACTTGCGCGGCGTCCACCAGGCCCACTCCAGCGTCCTGACGGCCAGCCACAGCAGCACTACGGCCGCCGCCGCGGCGACCACGCTCCACGGAGAGGCCTCACTCAGCATCTTCAGTTCTAGCCCGGGATATAGGCAGTGGAATAACATGGAGTGCGGCCTCTGGAGTTAAATATAGGAAATTTTTCATGCCATCACAAAGTAGTCCATTCTTCAATTTATCCATTATAAAACACATATTGTTATTGATGCCATTCCTTTTGTAACAATATCTCAAAGATGCTATTTTCGAGGGTTTTGAAACATTTACGACATATATCAAATCAAAATACGAGCAGAAATATAACTTGTCCCGCACGACATCATACGCTCATCTAGGACCGAAATATAACTTGTCCCGCACGTCATACGCTCATCTAGGTCCGAAAGGCCAGCGAGCTCACTCGTGGAGGGCAGTGGTGGCGAGCTCGTGGACGGCAACAGCGGCCAGCTCATGGAGGCCGCATGGCGATGGACGACGGCAAGGAGCGGCGTGGTGGCAGTGGCGAAGCTCGTGGAGGCGGTGCAACGATGGACGGCGGCAAGGAGCGACGCCGCGGCGATGGACGACGACGAGGAGCTGCGCGGCGGCAAACTCTTGGAGGCGACACGGCGATGGACGTCGGTGAGGTAGAAGAATGTGGAGGAAGAAGGAGATGGAGGAAGGAGGAGGAAGAAGAAGATGAGAGGGTGACACTCAAGGCCCACCGGTTTGGAGCATATTTTGGTCGTATTTTAGTTTTGTATACGTCGTAAATCATTCGAGAAGCCCCAACATGGCATCTGTGATAGATAATTGCAAAAATAATGGCATTTTAAACAATATGCGTTTTGTAATGGCAAATCTGAAGAAAACGAATTTTATAATGTCATGTATGAAAAAAATCCTTAAATATATGATGGTGGGATGAATGTCTGCCAGACGGATTCATTGAAAAGGATTGAAATATAAAACAAAAATGAACTATTTACGCGATTAGATTCATTATTCTGTAGTTTAATTGAATACTATCTATTAAAAGTTTTATTATATTTAGAAAAATATCTAAGATCTTTTCTATTAGATTTTGATACGAAAGAAGGATAAAATTACTCACCATACATATCATGTAAGGTTTTTCTATGTTAAATCTTTTGGATTTGCTCACTGATAGTCGCCTAAGCGGCAGTTCACTCGACCAGACGACTGCCTCCAGCGCAGGCAATTTTGGATTTGGGTGGGGGGTAGCTGCTCCGCGCCGCCATCTTTCTCCTCACTGGTGACCGACGTGCCTTCTTCTTCTTTGTCCTCGTGTCCGCCGCTGCGGCAGCCACCGCGAGTTTTGGGTTAGGGATTTGGGGTAGGCATCTCCGTGCCGCCAGACTTAAAGGGATGGCCGAGGGTAGGCAGTGCATGGCATGGCGGTTGGTTGGGGGATAGAGTGAGGGCGGGAGCAGAGGGGGCGGCGTCGCCGCCGGAGTCGTGGAAAGGGGTGAAGGCGGATGGGGAGGTGGTGGTGGGGGTGAAGGGCCTGGCTGAGTTAGGTGGGCCGAGGCGGCACGGCAGCGGGAGGGAGTTGGGGGCGGAGTGGCCGATGGCGAGGCGGCGACGGTGGCAGGGGTGGAGGAGGAGGAGTGCGGAGCGGCGGCAATGGGATGAGGAGTATGGGTTTCGCAGTCGCGGGGTAGAGAAGGGGAGGGAGGTAAAGGGGAGGTCGGAGGAGATCTCGGTAGATTTAACAGCTGAGAAATCACCTGGGCTACCCTATAGATGGGCAGGAAACTGCCAGTAAGACAGTCCCTAAATATTGTTATGATTCTAATGCTTTTACTTCACCGATTGATTACTTGAACTTTTATTTGAATTCAATTGCATTGATGCGACGAGAACTTCGACTGATTGTATGTCCTCTTCCTAAAAAGAGAATACATGCAATTTCTTTTACTTAGTTAGATGTGTTTTGGATTGCTTTGTTTCGATAGATCGTTTGTTGTTTCATCTTTGAGTCTAATGAAAATTTCAAATAACTATAGGTGCTTTGCAAGAGCATTGAGCAAACGTACGTGGTGCTTCCACATATCATCTTCAAATCTGATTACGATGCAAAACAATCGCAAGTCATTCTCATAAGCATTGGATTACTCTCAATTATTGTCTGTCTTCCTCTCCATCTTTTTTTATTCTATTGCTCTCTTCCTCTCCAACTTTTTAGCTCTCTCAAAAAACACTGCAAATCAAAAGGAGAATCTTCACATGCAAGTTGTCTGTTTATATATCTTGCCTTCTCATGAGGCCTCTTTGCATTAATTGGATTAATATATCTTAAAAAGATGGTGGGTCTCCGGGTGACCGTCTTACCTTGTTTGTGTGTGGATGATTCTCACCAAAAGCTACTTAGTTGTTGTCGTTGTTTGATGATGTGGATGTTATGTTGTCTGTCTTCGTGCATGTCGACACTCATGCTTGGGTTTTTAGAGCCTTGGTTTGTCTTGATTTGGTAGGGGTAACTATGTGTAACAATATATAGGGGCAAAATATGAAGAAAAAAGAGAGGTTATTATAGTAATATATCAAAACTTTGCTTCAATCCGTTGTTACTTGCTTGTATGTGCAAGTGTGCATCGCTCCTGCCAACTTCTACGTGTATCAACGTGTTGTCCACTTCGTATCCTCCTCTTGTTATCATGACATTTTTAGATTCATCCATCTAATGTTTTCAAATGCAATATTTGTTGGTCTGTTGCTTTGTTAGTTAGCCATGACCTCGATGTTTCCTTCCAAATGATTGAACCCGATTTCCTGATGGTCTAATGCAAATACTCCTTGAGTACATATGTATGTATGGTACCTGCGTGCATTATTCCATGAACTCTTGGTTGAGTGTGTGAGCTAAATAAAATTTAAGATTTACAGTGATCACAATTTGCATCCACTATAATTTGTGGTGCATATTTTGCCCTTTTCCTCTTATGAATTAATATGCAAATTCATAGCATTTTGAAGTGAACCCTGTGCCTTTGTTTACATCGAACCCCAACCACATATAGAGAGGATGTATAGTTCTCTCATATTAGGCATAGCTCTAGTATAATTCATCTTCAAACTCTGCCAATCCATATTTTTATAATATATATGAACCCAACCATTCATGCTATGGCAAACTTGAATATAATATTTCTAATATCTTTTTAAATTGATAATATCACAACTCTGTGATCGTGAAGCTATACATTGATTGTGAAATTTTTGGACATGGACAGAGTGCTGCCGTACTGTGCATGCATGCAGCCTGCTGCTGCTGGGCATGCAGCAGTGCAGGTGCAGGCATGTGCATGCAGCAGCCCAGGCGCGGCATGGGTGCTGTGTATGCATTCGTGCAGTTGCGTACAGGAGGGATGGCTGAGCTAGCAGTTTGCGGGCCGGTGAAGCATGCTCCAGCAGGCCGCGTGGCAGGGGGTAGGCCTGCAGTGAAGTGGGCCATGCGGGCGGGCTCCAGAACGGGGCAGTTTGTTAGGTCCTTTGGTTATGACTGCAACTGCGACGAGTTATGCTTGCGGCATGCTGGCGCCATTGCATTGGAGCGAGCCCTAGGCATCACAGGGTGGTCAGCACGCGCGGTGAGGTTGAGCCCCGTCGTCGTAGTTGAGAGTTTGAGACTGACGCTGCCGCCATCGCGTCGTGCTGCGTGAAGTTGCGGAGGAAGCACATCGTAATGGCTTGTTGTCGTCACTAGGAAACAAACTTATCGAAACGTGTCGCGTTTGTTGTTGAGAAGGAACACCCATCCCCTACAAATCCGGGGCAGGCGAGCCAGGAGGTGGCCTCGAGAGGACATTCAACTCCTGTAGGCGAAGCAAAGCCAAACCAAAGCAGTGATGACCTGAAGGAACCTTTGCCTCCTGCAGACGAAATAGAGGCGAACCAAAGGAGCAAATTAAGGCCTAGAGGAACCTTGCCTTCTATAGGCAAAGCAGGGCGGACCAGAGGAGCGACGACCCTGAGGAGCCTTCGCCTCCTAAAGGCGAAGCAGAGGCGAACCAAGGAGAAAGGATGTCCTTGCGAGACCCTTACCTCAGCTCGTGGGGACAAGCAGGTGAGGACCCCGAAGGGAGCCAACTACCTTGCGGGGCCGATGCGAAGGGACAAAGTTTCCTTGACCGCCAAGAAGCTGGAGACAACTAGTATCGTGGGCCCCATAGGTGCCATGATTAGTATCATTTGGCAGTATGATATCAAAATGGATTGTTCCTAGTCCCCATGTATTTCTCATGTAACCATGATTTAAGCAAAGAGGCCGGGGTAATTAAGGCCCCGTTCTTTTTAGCTTAACAGTTTTACGGTTTAACAGCTTAACGACTTATCTACGTATTGAAAACACATATGTTTTGAGTTTTTCGAGTCCGTTTTTTCGTTGTTTTGAATGTGGGGCATAACACTTTAAAACGCAAGTCAAACGAAACAAATCTAAATCTCGAGACTACCTCGAGAAGCTCTCGACGTTCAGTCATCTCATCCGTTCATATCAGCTCAAAAAAACCCCGACCCCCGAAGGCTTTCCCTCCTCAATCCCCGCGCCAAGGAGTAGTTGAAGGGCCAATAAGTTTTTTTTTCCTAGAAAAGACGTTTGGCCCCGATTTCATCTACAAAAATTGTAGATAAAGCTTTCGAACTTCACAAAAACTATAACTAGCCATGGAAGCAACCGTTGCTTGGAAACAAAAAACTATGAGAGAAACATTGGGAGCAGTGTGCGGTCGAGGAATGTCGGGGGAAGCACTGTTGGCAAGGCGCAGGGCCGCCGTCAATCGAATGTCTAGGCTCGGTGTGGATGTAGGTCGGGGGCAACGCCGGTAGAGGGGCGGGAGCGTTGGCAGAGGCAGGACGTGGCACAGTGGTAGGGCGGGCGGCGGCGGCGGGGACATGGGCGTCGGTGACATCGGGGCGAAGGCGGCGGTGGCATTGGGGCGTGGTGGAGGGCAGCGACGGAGACGGGCCGGTAGCGGCGCCAGGACCGGGGGCAGCTCTGGGCGGATTTGGTCGACGGGGCGGCTCGGCGTCGGTGTCAGGGACAATGGCGTGTCGGAGGTTGGACGTGAGGTTGCGGCGACTGGCCGCAGATCTAGGTCGGCGTCGCCATGAGCCAACCATCGTGACCGTGTGCCATGCCGTCCCCGCACCCGCCCGCCGTCGAGAGCACGCTGTATATATATACACACGGTCACGCTATGCTACTCTTAGGAGTAGCTACACGTGGTTCGGAGACTGGCTCAGACTGGTTCAGGGTCTGATTCAAATCAGCAGCATTAATTGCCTTGTAGGCATGCACATCCATTTTCGACGAAAAGTGATTAAAATGGAGCATCTGAATGCATTAGTTAGCTATGTAAAAGAATCTTTTCTTCCTTTTTTTAACATTTTTTAATTTAAAACTCAGATTGCCGAATGGATTTCACCATTGAGTTACTTATATTTTTTCCAACGAAACAAGACCAGACTTGATGCACGCCGTGGAGGGGACGGAGCCGACTGGGGATTGGGGAACGAGGGGAGTGAAAGTCCAAGGATATTTTTGCGGGTCCACTTGTCAACCTCTCCATTTCGAGTGCGAGTCTAGGTACGCATAGATCCAAAACTAGAGCCAGACCTAGACCCGGACCGAAGCAAATATCCATGAGTCCAAAGATGGACTTGGATCCGGACCCTTCGGGTTGGGTATCCACGGATACCCAGGTCTATGGATATTTTTGCCATTCCTAGATCAAGATCATTAAATTGAATGGTGATGAATTTGTTTTCTTTCTTGAGATGCCTTTGCCTTGCCTGAAATCTCCTAACGTAAATCCGCCCTCCTAGCCATGCCTTTTCCGAGAATGGGGTATGAGCTCCTAATGATCATGGCCGCGGCCTTTTCCGAGAGCGAACGAGCTAATGCCGTCTCGTTCGGAGCTCAGGGCCCATGAAATTTTATAGCCCAGCCCCAGCCCAATAGTACTTAACCCTAATCTCCACCGCACTCCTCTTCCTCACCAGTCCTCCTCCCCTGTTCGGCTGTGCTGCCTCGCCCCTCCGTCTGCGTCTCCCCACTGCACCTCCTCCCGCCGGAGCCCTCTCGCATCGCGCACGTCGAGGGGAACCCCGTCATCCGCATCCACGGCATGGCCGCCACAATGTACCTGAGACCCTGTAGCCACTCGTCCCAGCCCCATCCGTCGAGAAAACGGAAGCACCCCGTCACCGCTCCGCCGGAATCTGCCTCTGAGCCGGAGGAGTTGGTCGATGACAACACCTGCGCGAAGGCCAAGGCGAAGGAGGGGACGGGAAGTCAGGAGGAGGCGAAAGAGCAGGTTGAGGGGGCGGGCGGTCAGGAGGAGACGAAGGAGCAGGTTAAGGCGAAGGAGGGAACGGGAGGTGGGATTCTTTCAAACAAGCTTTTCTCAGAGCTCGACATATCCAAGCTCACTTCCAAGGCCATCAGCGAGATGAACTACACTCACCTAACCGAGGTCAGGCCACGCTCTAAAATTTAGTACCATTACATCGGCACATAGGAAGTTTTCTTGAATTGACCCTTAGACAATAAAATTTAATAAGCAGTTTTCTTGAATTTTTTGATTGATGAGCGGCGGCTTTGGGCTGCGGCAGAGGCCAGTTTTGTAATTAGTTAACTTAGTCCCTTGGCCCACGGGGGAGGGGCCTTTTCTCCCCCACCCTGTACTTCCTCTCTTTTGATTAATACAAGACAGCTATCCTACCCATTGTTCAAAAAAAAAAAAGCATCGCCACAAAAATTACAATATCTAAAATTTACCATTACATCACCACAAAGGAGGCCTGTATTTTAGCTTTGAGTAAAGAATAGATTACCCCTGAACTATTGCAATGGTTTAGATTGCACACCTAAACGTCAAAACCAGACAAAATTCACCCTCAACTATACAAACCTGATGGAAACACTCCAAAACAAATCAATTTATGGTTTTGACCGGGTCAAAATCTCTAATTCTTTCGGGCGCCCCTGCACAATGGAGAGCTCCTGCCATCGCCGCCTTCTCCCTACTGTCTCCCTTTGTCTCAAGGTGGGAGCTCGAGGCGGAGCGGCGGCGAGGGCAGCGGAAGCGCAGGGCGGCGGTGGAAACTCTTTGCGGCGCAGCGGGCTAGAGCTCTTGGCAGTGTGGCGTGCGGGAGCTCGTGACGACGCAGCGTGCAGGAAAGGGAGCTCGCAGCAGCTGAGTGGGCCAAAGCTCGTGGCCGCGGTCAGATTGTGGTGGCAAGATGATCTGGGCGTCGTGGCTGCACAATCGAAGCGCCGCACGGCGAGGCAGCATGGACCATGGTCACCTGCGCTGTTCGGTGGAAAGCCGTCGGCAGCCAACACGTACGAGCCGCCGTCGGTGCTCATGCTTGCGTTGCCCGTTTTCTGGTGCCTATTTCATTCCTTTTTTTTCTCTAAAGAAATCCTGTCTTGCTTTTAATTAGGATGGTGTTAATAGTTTTAAATTTAATCAAGTGGATCTGTACCAAAACCAGCCCAGCCATTTGCTTTTGGGTGTTTTTTTAACCCGGTTTACACAGTTTGGGGGTGGTTTTTATCCGATTTTGAAGTTGAGGGGTGTAATCTATACCATTGCAATAGTTTAGGTGGATAATCTATTCTTTACTCTTTAGCTTTTTTGCAGGCAATTTTATTTGACAGTTAGATTAACTGCTACGAGCCCCCCACTCCCTTCCTGTTTCCTTCCCCTTTACTCTCCTCCCTCCTCCAATCACCTTCAGATCTTGCTACCGCAGCCTCTGCTCCATCTGCCCCCTCCCCCGCTGCCTGCGGCCAGCGGTGAACTCGCCGCTCTACTCCCTACCTTCCTGCCGCCGCAACCACCCCGCCCACCTTAATCCATGCGCAGCTGGATTCGATCCCCCCGCCTCTGCCACCTGGCCACCCGGTGCCACCTCCGGTGCCTTTGCCGCCTGGCCACCTCCTCCGGCATCATTCTAAGCCCGGTGGACACACCGGGGGGCCCGAACCCTAACCCTAACCTGAAGGCGGCGGTAGCGGTAGCTGTTGCGGTGGCCTTAGATGGAGAAGACGGAGGCGGCGGATGGATAAGATGGTAGCACGACATGGCTGGACATGGGGAATAATGTGGAGGCCCAGCTATGCCCAAAATCACCTGTGCAAATGTTAATTTGCAGGCACCTGCAGATTAGCAAAATTGTATTGATACTTTTGTTGTCAGCCAGCACAAGTCCACATTTGCATTGTCTCTAAATGATTGTGCTGCACTATTGGAATTTATTTAGTATTTATAATGTATGCACGCATGGATGATTGCAGATTCAAGCTAGATCGATACCTCATCTTGTGTTAGGAAGTCATGTGATGGGCGCAGCCAAGACTGGCTCAGGGAAAACCCTTGCGTTCCTTATACCAGCGATTGAACTGCTGTACAACCTGCGCTTCTCGCCAAGGAACGGGACTGGAGTTATCGTGGTTTGCCCAACAAGGGAGCTCGCTATCCAGGTAAATGCATGGTTTGGCATTGTTGGTTTACCTGGACAGATCATGATGCAACAGCATTGTCTTTCGATTCGCCGTCCATTTTTTACGACTGTTCAAGTATTTGCTGTTAGTGAAACAATCAAAATTGGATGTCTCAACTGAGATAAGGTTACACTTGACTTAAGATGCTGCTGCGTGAATACAATGGCAGTGCACAAAGTTATTCATGTTTAAAAGTATTTTTATGATTTTAATACTATGTACAGAAAGCTGTTTTTCACATTGCTATTGCCAGATATTGGCAAATTGTTTATTAACCTTAAAAGGTAGCCTTTTTTTAACGTTTTCAAATTTTGGATGGTTGCTGAGACTTTCCATTGTTAGTGACTCACCTATGTATCTCACTACCTTAATTATGTGTTTCATTGATTCATTTGTGCTAGACACACCATGTAGCCAAGGAACTAATGAAGTATCACTCACAAACTCTTGGATATGTAATTGGTGGTACTAACATGCGACAAGAGGCCAATCAGCTTGCGAGAGGGATCAACGTATTAGTTGCAACTCCAGGCAGGCTTCTGGACCATATGCTAAATACCAGTAGTTTCAAATATAAACGGCTAAAGGTAAAGACATTCTGGTTACCAGCTCGTTTCTTTCCAAGTTTCAATGGTATCTTTCCGTTGAAACAGTGTGCATATTCAAAATTTTGAAATAAATAAAAAAATACAAGCTACAATTTTCTCATGCGATCATGATTTGCATAATCAGTCACCTGATTATTTCATATGTACTTCTACCTTATTCTTTGTTCATGATTGGAAATGTTCTTGTTAATGCTTAATTAGTGTATATAGATCAAATTTCAGCTTAGATTATGCGAAGTATATGCAAAATCATAGAGGTTAATAGTTTCCTATATTTATGAAGTCGTTGTTATCTCTGTTATGCGTTTCGTCTTCGTTGGTAACTGGTTGCACCAAGTTTCTGCATGGGTGAGTCCAGTGGAATGAGTGGATATAATTTGTTGTTATTTTGCAAACAGAATTATATGGGCAGGTAGTTTTATCTGAAGCTAAAGATTAAGCGCATTGCATTACTTTAGGCACATTTTTTTCAAACGTCCACTGCTCATCATACAAGTGGGAACTAGTTACACTGGTTAAAAGTGTTTGGAGGAAATAGTTGAGAAGTGTTTCTTAGCTAAATTTTTTTTCATAGCCATCGCCAAAACTAATTTATTCTGTTTTCCAATGGAAGGAATCTAGTATGAAATATTTTACCAGCTGGGCTGGGCTGCCCATGGATAAGTCCAAGCTTTGTTTGCTGGCTCATTTACCATGGGTTCCTGTTTACAGAAGAAAAATGTATAATGTTATTCATGTCATTGAATGTTATATCTTATGAAAATTGTTGTTCAAATGCAATGAATGCCATGACTGACCCCTATGCCCCCTTTTCTCTGACTTAACCCATCCTACTATGTATGTTCTAGTGCCTTGTAATTGATGAGGCTGATCGCATACTTGAACAAAATTTCGAGGAAGATATGAAAAAAATATTGAAACTCTTACCTCTGGTATGTGACCATTTGGCAATTCAATTTATGCATAGTGCAGCCTTTAACTTTCTACTGACACAATATTTAATTTTCTCCTGGAATTATTTTGCATCATATGCAGGATAGACAGACTGTTCTTTTTTCTGCCACACAGACTCAAAAGGTTAGTGGGTCTATTTTTCAGCTTAAACTTAAATTTTTTATATTGGTGTCTCTGCTTATGTTTTGATATCCCACAGGTTGAAGATTTTGCGAAGTTGACATTTGGTAAAAATGAAGAAAGACAACGAAAGCTTGTTTATGTTGGAGTTGAGAATTCTGAATCAAATGTATGCAATTGCTCCACCATGCAGTTCAACTCTCCTTTTTAAGCTAATTTTTGCATTCTCTGGCATGAGAAATAACTGTGATGCTCTGACAGGCTACTGTTGAAGGCTTGCACCAGGGCTATTGTGTTATTCCTAGCGAGAAAAGGTTTCTTGTTCTGTATGCTTTCCTAAGAAAAAAACTGTTTGATAAGGAGAAGAATTATAAGATCATGGTGTTCTTCTCATCATGTAGTTCAGTCAAATTCCATGCAGAACTTCTAAATTTTCTCCAGATAGATTGTTATGATATCCATGGGCAACGAAAGCAGAAGCAACGAACTAGTATATTCTTTAGTTTTTGAGATGCAGAAAAAGGCATCTTATTATGCACTAATGTGGCAGCACGTGGTCTTGATATTCCTGATGTGGTGAGGTTGAGCTATGTTTTTGAAAACAATCTGCACCACACCTTTTTTTTGTGTGTCCCCCTAATAAAGGATATGTTGCCTTGTTTAGGACTATATTGTGCAATATGATCCTCCAGATGAAGCAAAGGTCAGTGAAATTCTTTATTTCTCGCTTTTGCTAACTTTCAGATGAACCAATATGGTGCTAATGAAATCCTTTATTTCTCGCTTTCGCTAACTTGACATCTAATTTGTAGGATTACATTCACAGAGTTGGTCGTACTGCCCGTGGCGATAAAGGCAAAGGAACAGCATTGCTCTTCTTACTGCCAGAAGAATTAAAGCTTCTCGTTCACCTGCAGGTAATATATTATATATGTTACGGTGAAATAATGTCTGCCCCCACCTAAACTGAGCAACAAATCCTTACCTTGAAGTATATAGAGCGTGTTTTATTTTGTTACTTTAAAGTTGATTTCGGCCATTGTTCTATCACATAATATATCATCTAGCCACAAAGTCAATATATATTGCATGAAAGCCTTTTGAAATGTGAATCTAGTTGTATAATTTGTATAATTTTGTACACTAAACATACTTACGATTTGACTTCAATCATGGTTGTCAAGGTGGTAAAGCGACCCGCGGCGTGCTAGGACCTTTTTACCTTTTAAGCGCTTAAAGCGTAAGGCGAGGCGACTTCATAGACACATATATAAGATGAATAAATGCACTTCATAGACACATATATAAGGCAAGACGACTTTATAGACACATATATAAGGCCAATAGCCGTACTTCCAACCCGGATCATTGCGTTTTGGCTTTCGTTTAGGATCGGTCATAGGGTCATATTCACTGGCTTGAGAATGAGGCTCAGGCAGTGATGTGGCGCGGCCAGCGGCGCGGATCGAGCGGGGGTGTCATGGATCTAGTAGCGGCGGCGTGGATAGGGAGGCAACGGCGCGGTAGAAGGGGGCACGGCTTGGGCGGAGAAGGAAAGGAAGAAGGGGAGGAAGGGAGACAACCTGTTGGCGGCGGCGGCGGCGCAGATCAGGCGACGGCATCTATGGTGCCCGCTTCGCCTCGCCTCGCCTCGCCTTGGACGCTTCGGACGCCTTATGGACGCCTCGGACACCTTACGGACGCCATAGGCTAAAATTGTAAGGCGTCCGCTAAGGCGTCCACCTAAAACCTCTTTACCGCGTAATGGACGCTTAAGCGACGCTTAATGGACGCCTTAACAACCATGACTTCAATAACATGCACGCCCTACAAAATTGGACGGAGGGAGTAACACATTTCATGTTTGCTTTCAGGCAGCCAAAATTTCTATGAGTGAATTTGTGTTCAGTGAAAAGCATGTGCCAAAAATGCAATCAAAACTTGTGAGTATTTCTTTTACAATAACTGAAATTCCACAATCTCGTCGTTTCAATATGTAGTATTATAACATGAGTTTTGAGCAGGAGAATATTGTTGGTGGAAATTACTTCTTAAGCCAGTCAGCAAAAGAAGCCTACCGATCCTATCTTTTGGCATACAACTCACACTTTATTGAAGACATTTTTGATGTCCATAAACTTGATCTCAAGGTAAATGTTTGCAAAGTTCTTTCTCAAGTCTCTGCCTTGTTTCTGTGCATTACTTATCTGCTCTGTATTTTGTTTTCATTGTACGTGAGATTCGCACTAAATGTTCAAACTTTGTCAAATTTGTTGGGAGCATATTCATATACTCTGGCTACTGGTTACATATTTTTTAACTTAACGGAGTCATTAGCTGTCAAGTAGAAGCACAATTAGTATTTTCTAAATTTTAATAGCAACATACCTTATCCCTTGAAAGTACCAGGCTAGCTAAGGATGAACGAACACACTAATTGTCAGTAGATGTAATATCACTATCACTGCTGATATTTCATCAGCTCTCTTGCATCAACGCCATGGAAGGTGACAGGAGCAATTTGCATATAAATGGGGGTTTTGATACTACACGATCAAACTTATTTCTAATTCCTGATTGTCTTGCAGAAAGTAGTGGCATCATTTCTGTTTTAGGGACCTCCCGAAAGTGAATCTGGACCTAGAAAGTAGTGGTTCTAAACACCAACTTATGTCTCTTATGTCTAATTCCTTGCCTTGCAGAAAGTAGCCGCATCTTTTGGTTTTGGTGGCCCTCCGAAAGTGAATCTGGACGTAGATAGCAGTGCATCTAAACACAGAAGGAAGAGGAGGAAAGTGGATGGCGGCGAGAGGCATGGTATCGGCTTCTCAAAGACTCAAACCCTTCTGAAAGGACTAGAAAGGAAATCTTTTAATCTTTTGAGTGGGTGATATTTATATCACTACAAGCGTGCACGTGCAAAGCACGTCAGAGCAATGCTGATAGCCTGATAGCAACAATTTATAGAAAAAAAAATACAATTTTTTCTATTTGTCTGTCTATATGGAGCAGGTGTAGGAATATTTCTTATTGCATTGGTTGTCTCATTCGGTTGATATTGATTTGCTAACGTTTTTTTACATCTTTGTTAAACAAAATGTTCAGGAACTTCTTATATAGGAAATTACGTGTCCAAGAATTTGTCTGATTTGTTTTGAAGTACTTAGTCAGCATGGTACATATATGTGTGATGCGTACGTGTGTGCACGCGCGCATCACGATTGTTATTTATGGGGCTGCAAGCTTAATTAACAGGTTGTATATATCCACACATATTGACTTGGAGGGGAGGATATTAGAGTGTATTCTTAATAGAGCTACGTAATATTCCTAATACTCCTACTTCTATACGGAGTCATGAATTTATTCCACCGTTCGCTCCGGGAAGATGTTTCGTATGTTTGAGTATGTATGATTGAGGCGTACGTGCCTGTCCCCACCTTATTTACGGAGCTAGCGAGACCGGCCGTCCGGTATAGCTCTACAACTTGATATGTTCTTATGTATAGTAACTATACATCGGAGATATATAACCCTTCCACCTATACAATGAAGATATATAACTCGTCTAAAGAGTTCATGTGGAAAAGAAAATTATCTAGTGATTAGGCAAACAAGTTAGAATTAGGAAGATTTATAATGAGAGAATAAAAATTAATCCCATGTATTTATGGAGAAGAGTCTGTAGTCTATACGTATCAAGTCAAGAGTCCGTGGTCTATATGTTTTGAGTTGAGTCCCAAAAGTTTGTGGTCTATACGTATCGAGTCAAGAGTTTGTGATCCGTGGTCTATACGTATTGAGTAAAGAGTTCGTGATCTCTAGTATCGAGTTGATAGCAAACTACTATAAAATGATGGATAAAGCGAATAGACGGATGTGCTGCTTAATTATAGAGTAGTTTAGATTTAAATGTACTTTCGGAGGAAATTCTTTACATTTATTATGCTGTTTGGATTATTAAAATAAACATGTTGCTTACATTATTTTGTATGTTAATGAATCGATTAATGTTTTTTATCCCTCATTTAATGGTCCATGCTACTCCTAGGTATTGCTAACACGATCGTGCGATGCTACTCCTAGGTATAGCTACACCTGGGTCACAGCTCGGCTCGGTATGGTTTAAATCATCCAGCATTAACTACCAGGCTGCATGCGCCTCGCCTCCTTTTTCCACGGAGGAAATTCAAATAGAGATCCTTTAAGAGCAACTCCAACTCTCACTCTATATTTCCCCTCTAAAACACTATTAGTATCCCCTCTATCCATCTCTCTAAAATTCCTTCACAAATTACGATACCATCTAAAAGATTCCTTCTCTCAAGAAACCCCTCTATATCTGCTACAGTATTATACAGGGTCACCTGGATTTGCTCTAACAGCACGTCGGCTAGTCATGCAAAGCACCGTTTCTTTGGTTTTTTTTACCATAATGTTTTATTTGGAGCTCAGATTGACAAACGGTTTTCGCCACTACGTTATTTATATTTTTTTCAACAAAACAAGACCAAGCTTGATATAAAAATATTTTTCATATATTAGTTTGAAATTATTAGCATTTAACTGACGCTAGAGTGTCATGTAACCATATTTAATAAATCGTGTATCCATATCTCGACCGTTATATTAAACCATATGTTGTCACGTAACCATTTTCATACGCCTTGTAACTGTTTAAGTCCCCATTTTAACCATCTCATCTGTCCTATAACCATATTTCGAAAATTTATATCTTTCGTTGGAATGTCATATATCCATTTTTTAGAGCGTGTAACCAACCTTTTACTACATTTTAACTATGAATCATTTGTGTAACCATATTTTATCCGTCATTTTAACTACGAGAAATAGTCGTAAAAGATTATTTGTGTAATCATATTTTGTACGCCATTTAACTACTCCCTCCGTTCCAAATTATTAGTCGTTTGATTTTTTTGACACGTACTTTGACCATTCGTCTTATTCAAAAAAAATTATAATTATAATTTATTTATTTTTGTTATGATTTAGTCCATCATGAAAGGTACTTTAATAATGACTTGAGTTTTTTCATATTTTCACTAATTATTTGAATAAGACGAGTGGTCAAAGTACGTGTCAAAAAAGTCCAACGACCTATAATTTGGAACGGAGGGAGTACGAGAAATCGTCGTAAAACTATATTATGATTGTCATTTAAAACCAATGGAAAATGATTGAAATGCACATGCCATTTAACTATTTTTCCATCGTTTTAATTATGATGCATCGCCAATACAACTATAACATGTATTCAATTTAACCATAGTAAAAATTCTAGAAGCAATGTGTCATTTAACTATTGAAAACACTTGAGCCCGGCCGTCCGGCTCGTCCGGACGCACGCGAGGCAAGTGGGCCGAGAGCCAAGGCCCTGCAGCGCATGCAAGGGGGTGGCCAGCGATGGAAAAATCAGCAGCAGCGGGGTGGAAAAAACAATGACGCAAGCTGATGTCAGCAGATTCCGTTTTTGTATTTTTCTTTCGGTGGCCATAAATTTTGACTGGGTGCTCTGATCCACAAACCGTTTGCACCAACGCGTTCCTCGTATTTTTACGAACAAAACAAGATGTGTGTTGCCATATAAATCTTCAAACTTACCTGGTGAAACTTGGGGTTTGCCTACTAAAACTTGGATTTCGCCTGCTAAAACTTGAGTTTCATCAGGTTTCATCCAAGTTTTTTCAAGTTTCATTATGTTTCACCCAGTTTCTTCAAGTTTCATGAAGTTTTCACAGGTTTAATCCAAGTTTCATCAGGTTACATCGAAGTTTCATCCAAGTTTTATCAGATTTCATCAGCACATGACCAAGGCACACGACCAAGTTTCATCAGCACACGGCCAAGTTTCGCTAGTATAGATGTAAGTTTCATAAGTGCATTCTTCTAGTTTCACATTAAAAAAATTGAAAAAGTAAAAAAATCAAAAAATTTGAAAAGTATTTAAAATGGGTTGCTCTCGATTTTAGAAGAATTATGAAATTTATTCCACGCATTTTGAACACTGTTTGAATTTTATACAAAAAATCAAAAGTTTAATTGGAAAAATGATTAGTCGTCTGCACGTACGTAACTAGTCGATGCACATGCACGAGAGCTCTATGGCGCGTCCGATGCGCGCAGTTGCCGGACGATCGGACGGACGCCGCTGGTCCGGCGCGCGGGCGTCCGTCCGAACGTCTGGATGCTGGCGCTCGCCTTTAACTATTGTTCATCAGACTTTTAACCAACATCTGTCTGCTATTAACCATCACGGGAGAAACATCATTACAGTCATCTACAAATATTGTAGATAAATCTTTCGGACTTCAAAAAAAACTACAACTAGTCGTGGAAGCAACCGTTGCTTGGAAACAAAAAAACTATGAGAGAAACATTGGGAGCAGCGCGTTGTCAAGGAAGGTCGGGGGAAGCACTGCTGACAAGGCGCGGGGCCGCCGTCAATCGAATGCCTAGGCTAGGTGTGGATGTAGGTCTGGGGCGGCGTCGACAGAGGGGCGGGAGTGCCGACAGAGGCAGGGCGGGGCACGACGGCAGGGGCAAACCGAGTAGGACTCGATTTGGATCAAAGGTAGCTAAACCGATCTAGACTCGACTAACCAACAACACGACGAACTGTGGGCGAAAACTCAACGACGTATACAGCAAGAACAATTGTAAAGGCTAAATGTGGATCGGAAAAATAGTAGATGCAAACTCTTTTTGTGTGTGGCAATTTTCTGGACTCTAGGTATAAAACCAATCTACTAAACTAGAAAACAAAATTTTCTCACCAGGCAACGAATGCTCTGATACCACTTGATGGGCGCGGACGAGGGTCCCAATCTTCTGGTGAGAGACGACGAGGATAATTCGGTAGGTGTCACGGAGACCTAAACGATCCGGCTTCCAACCCCACAAGGAATAGAAAATCCCGACGCTCACTAAACTTGTTATCGACCGAACCAAAAGCACGATCAACCTATCCATGAAGGACGGTTCCTGTAGACAACCGAAGAACGAGTAAGAACACAAGATAAGCAATCACAATTGCAAATATAGATTAAGGATAATGGGGTTCAGAAACTTGATCCTGTTGGTCTAGCCGACACAAGAAGAACAAGGCGAAATCTCACACAACCGTGACGAAATCAACTAAATAAAACCCAACTAAAACGAAGCATGGCGAAAAATTTATATAGGACGGCGGCCAGAAGAGGGACACCCAAAGAGGTGCCCACACGTGCTCAACCCTAACTCTAGGGGTACACAGGCTTTGGGCCCAAAAATACGGCGACACAGCGCCGGAAAACTTTTGTCTGTCAGCTTGTTTTCGTGATTCCCGTTGACTCGGATTGAATTGGGAGGCATGGTTGGATCCGTTGGAAAGCTTATCCCATAAGCTTTCTGTAGAGTCCTTATTTGCCTCATTTGGATGTTGTATGTGATCTGGGCGTCCGTTTGAAGGTGCACTGGTCCTGAAAGTCCGAACCGGACTCGATAGCGAATTGAACGTCCTCTCGACTTGGGCAACCGCGTCAATGATGTCCTCATCACTTTGCCTTGCCAAGAACCTCCTAACTTAAATCCACTCTCCTAGCCCTGGTATGATTTCCTGATCATGGCAGCGGCCTTTTGCGAGAGCGAACGAGCTAAGAGCATGCCCAACCTCTATATTTTCCCTATCTCATCACTATTAATCAACTTTTTAATCCTTACCCTATCCCTCACTACATTTCCCTCTTTTATATTTCAATACCTATTGATTTCTACAGTGATTTGAGTGCCAAATAGGAGAGAAAAAAGGTAGCATTGGGCATGCCCTAATGCCGGCTCGTTCGGAACTCAGGGCCCATGAAATTTTATAGTCTAGCCCAAGCCCAATGGTACTTAACCCTAATTTCCACCACACTCTTCTTCCTCACCAGTCCTCCTCCCCCTGTGTGGCTGTGCTGCCTAGCCGCTCCGTCTGTCTCCCCACCGCACCTCCTCCCCCACAAGGCCCCACCCCTGCCGCTGCTCCCTCTCTCCCGCCGGCCAACGCACCTCATCCCGCCGTACGTATGCCTCCCCTCCCCCCTGCCCCCGCCGTAGAAATGAAGAGTACTCGTGTTTGGGTCGACGACGAGCTTTCGGGCGAGGAAGTGGAGAAGATGGTGATTCGCCTCCTGCCGGAGCCCTCTCGCATCGCGCACGTCGAGGGGCACCCCGTCATCCACATCCACGGCATGGCCGACATGATGGCTGTGGTTAACAACAAGGACCACTATGCCGACGCCTTCCACATCGCCGTCCTCCGCCTCCACTTCTGTGACGCTTACGGAATTATCTAGCATGTTTCAAGTTCAAATCGGGAGATGAGATTCGAGTTAGCAATGCTGTTGTCCTCCTCCTGGCCTCGCGTCTCTACTCCCAATTGTCCAGGATTTGCACAAGCTTGAACACCTCCACGAGGGGCTCTGCCGCCGCATCTTCGTCTGACAGATGGTAGCCGATATCAGAGCCGCCCTGCTGCTACCGCTGCCCTCCGACCTCCAGCACTAGGCCCTCCGCACCGGCGTTGGTGCGCTCGTCGCGGGCGTCGGCGACACGCTCAACTCTCTCCAGAGGAGCCGGCTGGCCCCAACACCGCCCCCGCCCCTGTTCACCCCATGCCTGTCTACAAGTGCCTCGCCTCGCTTGTGAGAGATCACCTCGATGGCATGGACCATCTGCTGGAGGACATGCCCATCGAGTACTCTGACATTCCTCTCACCTCCTTCGTTGTTTGGGTGGCGAAGGAGTTTGTGGTGGAGGACGATGACAATGCCTGGTACACTGGCGTCAGGAGGCTTGATCACCTGATGGCCATTGCCAAGAAGGCTCCATTAACTGACTTCGCTGTGACTCCGCTCTACCTTGGCGCTATGGCTGCAATGGCCCAGGTGCTCAGGACCCACCAGAAGGACCCCCACTACTATGTTGTCACTAACCTGGATCGTGTTGAGGGTGCATGCAAGTATAGATCCATCCTTATCTGCTTCTGACTCGCTGAAGTGCATCACCGCCCCGCCGTCACCATGCGTGTCGCGCCCGTTTCCGACTGCACCATCGCTGTCGCCGAATTACGCGGCGACGCGCGTCCCGTGGGACCTGTAGTTGTCGTCGACTTCGATCGCGCCGCCGCCGAATCACGCGGCGACGTGCATCCCGTGGGACCCGCCGCTATGACCGACTCGGACCCTACCGCCGTTGTCGCCAAATAATGCGGAAGACACGTGTCTGCATGGGACCCGCCGCTGCCGCCCCTACCCCTAGTAGCTGACGAGCGGGCCCGACCGAGCCATGGGTCCCGCACGTCAGCCGCGCCGTGCGGCCTCCTATGCTCGACGCGTGGCGACACGTGCCACGTGCACGCGCGGCGTTTGCCCTAGCACCACTGACCCATGGGGTTCGTGCGCCACGTCAGCGTCGTGTCAGACAAGTCGCCACGTGGCGTGACACTGTCAAGCCATGTGTCATGCCACGTCAGCATCGGACTCATCACTACTGCCATGTGGCATGCCACGTCACGCCACGTCAGCCTGCCGCGTCAGCACTGCCGCCGTCGCTTCGATACGGTGGGCCCCACCTATCAGTCGCTGAGTGACGCTGACCGATGGGCCGCACCTGTCAGCCGCCTCGCGCTGCACCGGACCAGGCCGTTTGGGTCGTCTGGGCTGCGTGCTCGCACACGAGGCAGAGAGATCGGGAGTGAGCCGGATCCGTCGGTTCAGCCCGGTTAGGGTTAAAATAGGTTTTTTCTGGTAATTTTCTATTTAATCCGAAACTTCCTTAAATTGTTTAGGCAGCTCCGTGACTCCAAATTAGGTGATTTTAGAGCCTAAAAATTATATTGTAATCCTAGAATTTTTCCGTGTATTGATTAAATATTTTCTTTGTGCCGATTACTGTTGTGTATTTGTTTGCTCTCCCGCATGTACGGTGGTTGCGACTGCTGTGTAGACTGCTGCCAGGAGCAGGTGTTGGACCCTAGAGCGCAGAATTTTTCGAAGGCAAGCACTAGATACATATTTCTGCCATTATTTTGAATTAATTGCTTAAAGTAGTTATGTTATCATCTAGTTGTACTATTGCATTCATGCGTAGATACTGTGTCCCTAACCATGTTAGTCTTTTATTAACATGATGCGTGCCAAATACGCCTTGTCATGCCCCTCTTTTTTTCCTTACCCTATCCTTTGAGTAGCTAGGTGTTGCTTTGGGAGACTATCTACTTAAAAATCATTATCGAAACTATAGCTTCGTGCTTATCTTTGGTTAAAGCTAAATAACTAAAAGTGGTGTTGTTGGTTAGGGGAGATCCGGAAGTGATGGTTTCGAGGCTGTGGCGGAGATGTGAGGGTCTCCTCTAATAAGAACCCATGCTTGTGAACTATTAGACCAAACCTTACTGTACAACCAATTGTGCATTTGGCTCTGGCTTAGTACCCTACGAAACCTATTAACCACTTGCTTGTAGGTTATCCGGTTATGGTTCGTCACCTTTTCCCTAGAGGGAGGCTTGCAATCTCCCCTGAGGGTTAGGTGCGTCCCTTATACCAAATGGCTTAATTGGGGAACACCTCCGGGTACTTCCCAGAAGTAGTAGGCGCCATACCGCGGCGGGTGCTGGCGGGTCCGGGGAAACCAAAAGAAAGGACATGCGAAGTGGTAGGCGTAGTAGGCTGGAAAAGCCTTGCACCGTATCTCCCTCGGGATGAGACATGACTTGTGGGGAAGTGTACCCACTCTTCTGAGTTAAAACTATCATGATAGCCATGTCCACGGTTATGCACGGGGCGAAAGGTTTTCACATGTAGTCCCACTATTTTAATAATTAATCTTGACTAATGTAGGCTGGGATTGGCCTGGTGTCATGATGCACATTCCTTTGATGTTCGTAATGATACTAAGAATTCATGCATTCAACAAACTATAACCTGTTGTTAAAATTTGATTAGTAAATAGGCCTTGTGTAAAATAGCCAATTCTCCGATCCTTGTCTTTACATACATTAGTTAAGGATTCGTTACTGGGCTGCTGCATACTCACTATATCTATCGCGGATAATTTTATTATTCAGGTTGCAAGTCTGATTAGGACTAGGAGGGTCCAAACTCAGGTGTGCCGGACTAGCTTCGGGTGTCCAGGTCAATTGCTTGGATATCGTCGCTGAAGACTATTGCTGCTCTGATGTTCTTTTTATTCGTTCTTAATATTTGATAATATCTATCTTATTTTAATAGCATTTGATGCTACTTTAAAGTACTTCGTTAATTTTTCAATAATTGCGGAATGCCAGCGATGATAACCGTTGAATTGTCCATCATGAGGTACTAGTCTGGGTCTAGTATCAGATCATGGTGTTGTGTTCCCTGTGCAGACGCAGGGGGTCGTGACAGCAGGACAATGAACTTGTATGGCAAAAAGAAAATTATAATTATTTTGTCCGAGAGAGATATTTGTATTTTGCCATAGATATTGTTGCCAAGGTCAATGGACAAATAAATGTCGCATACCTAAGCATATTTTTTAGTTTTATCTCAAATTTTTTGGCAAGAACAATAACAATCAAAGGAAATCTTGAACTTCACTTCACTGAAAATCCAGTAAAATCTAGATAAAGGACAGGGTAGGCCTGTCAATATGTTGTTAACCACGAGGTGGTTCAACAAAATGAAGCTGAATTCAATAAAACAGATCACAAGTGTGTGGAATATGCTTCCAAGATCTGTATGGAGACATGGTGTAGTCGCTTTTGTCCCTTATTATTGTAACTAGCATGTGATAATTTACAAAAAAAATTTGTATATTTCATTTGAATAGTTTCATGTATGTCTTATTTGTTCCTTATCAAGAGCATGATTATGTTCGTTTCAGTGAGCAAACTATATCATCTGTTTGCTATTGATGTCAATCTATCGCATTAGATATTTGTTTTCTAGATCCCTGAAGATCTAGATTGTTCTATTCCAAGATTTCTCTTTTGGATAAGAGTTGATTGCTTGACAAATATAGAATAGAACAATATGCTTGAAAGCATATCTTACATTTTTAAGATAATTAATCTTGCATAGAATAAAAAACATAGAGATTGTATGTCCAAAATTGTATGATTGATAAACTTTGCCATGTGTGGAAACTATCTGGAACACTTACTAAAGCCTTAATGCACCGATGTCTTGAGGACAACATGGAAATTGTTTTTTATGGTGATATCGATATATAGACAAATGATGAATTGATTCATTTTGGATTAAAATTGGCTATGGTATGTCGTATGACATGAGGTCTCTGCAAAATATTTGTTGAGTTCATGCCATAATCTCATGCATCTCAGTGGTGCAATACTAGTACTCGAAACTCATGGCTGGCATGAAAAAGGGGAGAGCATTAGACATTTTATGAAAAAAGCATGCAATAATAGAAATTTTAAATATTTTCTATTGAGAAGCATAGTTGAGACATCAATAGGTTATTTTGGGAAACATATGTCATTTAATATATTGCTCATATCCACATGGTGGATGATTAGTAGTTATTTTAATATATTAGTCACTGGCATGAGACATTAATTCACACGAGTGTATGTATGACATATAACTAGAAGTCATTCATTTATTTGAAACAAATGATTCCTAATTTAAATATGTACAGATGTCGTCTCCATGATGCTCAATGACGCAACATGGCCATGGTGTGTGGGGCATGGGTATACCACGGCGCCAGCTCGAACACAAATTGCTGGAGGATCATGGAGAGCGCCATCTTGGCCTCGAGTAGAGCAAAATTCTGGCCGATGCAGGTGCGCGGCCCCCAGCCGAAGGGGAGGAACGCGCTTGGGCCTTGGACGCCTTGGAGATCCCCTCGGCGAACCTCTCCGGCCTGAACTCGTTCACGTCGTTTCCCCAGACTTCTGGGCCGTTTCCGATGAGCACGTCTGCGGGGTACGTGACACCTCCGATCTCCATCTCCTTGTACGTTTTCCGAGAAAAAGCGACGACCGGCGGGCCGGTACAGCCGGAGAACCTCGTAGAGTATCATGGTTACCTGCTCCACCATCAGATGTCGTCTCCATTCCTACAGAATAGAATATCTTGCACTCCTCAATGACATCTTCGGTTGTCATTCTCAGGCTAGATTGTCCATTCTCGTCAGTTTGTCATGTTTCATTCTAGGTTTAATAGGATATATGCCGCTACTCAAACACTTAATTTGATAATTGACATCTTTTTTATAATTAGATATATGCCATCATAAAACCATATTTCTTCGATATATGCCACTCCATACGACACGTGTCCCTTTTTTTCGTCATATGTGACTTATATTTATGTATTTTGACCGCACCTCCGAGGCACCATCACCGTCGCGAGCTGGTCCGAGCACCGTCTTCTTCCTCCTCTGCCACTTTTCCCTACGCACAAGCTGCTCCGAGGCGTCGCTGCTGCCGCCTCATGATACAAAGGAGGAAGGTGCCACCTCTTGCCGCCCTTGCCGAAGACACGGCCTATCGCCACCCTCGCCGGAGCGCCGCCTCTTTCCGCCGGCCACGCCGTCCTCCTCCGCGCGCTTCTGACAGCCCTCATTGAAGCCTCTCGTCGCAGCTTTTGGAGGAGTGCGTCGCACTGGTGTCGTCGATGACGAACTTGTAGTCGCCGTCACGTCACGAAGCTCACCGTTGCAAGAGAAGGAGAGAAAGGAATAGGTGAGGATGGGGAGAGGAGGAAGGAGAGCTGGAGGTTGAAGATGAGGGCAAAATGGTCCAAATCCAAAAATACAAGTTAAAGTGGGATACGTGTCGAATAGAGTGGCATATATCGAAGAAATGCAGTTTCGTAATGGCATTTATCTTTTTATTGAATGAACGATGGCAATTCTCGAATTAAGGATTTAAGCTGTGGCATTTATCTTATTAACCCTTGATTCTTACAGTAAGCCGAGTAAGTCATCTTTGGTGCTTTCGCCTTCTTTCATTGCTTGAATTCTTTTCCCAGCTAGACCTCGTAGAATCGATTCAATCTCCGTGTTGACTCGATGCATCCTTCGGTTGTTTTTGGTTGGCAAGGACCTGAAAATTGTACGCCCCTTTACATTTACAGTAAACAATGGAAAGTTTTTTTTTTCCATCACAAACAGTTAAAACGGTTCGGATTTACACAATGATCCTATCTGTAAAATTAGTAGGAGTAATATATTAAGGGTTCTTTTACGGTACCTACTGCTAAAATACTACTACAGTAGTATATTTTAGATCTAACCGTCCATTTTATAGGAGTGTGTTTTGGTCTTTTATTTCAGTAACTGTGAAGGGTAAATTTGGCATTTCCTAATGACTCCATTTCTGGCCGATTCCCGGTCCTCATCGTCGGTCTTTGCCGTCGGCGCTCGCCTACGCCACGCGGTGCGACGATGACGCCGCCTCCTTCCTCCTGCACCCAACCGCGCCCTCCTTCTCTGGCGACGGCACCCGGCAGTGCGGCCACGCCCCCTTCCTCTTCCAGATCGACAGCGAGGCAGGCGGCGTTGGTGCCAGGAGGTCGACGGCGAGGCAGGTGGCGCTGGGAGGATGGCGGCAAGGCGGAGCTTGGCCGAGCTGCTCGCCGCCGACGCACGCAGAGCCCACCTCGAGCTCTTACCCAGCAAGTGGCCTCCTCGACAGGGCCTCCATGGGGGAGGCTGGGCAATCCGTGGCAACGGCGGCGAGAGCTTCGGCGCAAACTCGGTGCGGCGGTGGCGCGAGGCGGCGACTGGCTCGAGGGGAGATCGGGGGCGGCGCAAGGGGAGATCGAGAGCAGCGTCCCCAGCGGCCGTGTGCGGGATGACGGCGATGCCTGCCGCGATTGGGGGTGAGGACGACGGTGCCTGCGGCGATTGGAGCTCGGGGCGTCGGGGTCGGCATCGGCTAGCACTGCCGTGGGAGGAGGTTCGACGAAATGCACTCGACTGCCGCCGAGGAAGACAAGGTGAACGTGAGCTCGCTGAGGCCGCCGACGGAGAACGTGACGGTGCACACGCCGACGCCGCAAGCGCGAACGTAACCGGCGTTGAGCTCGTTGCAACAGCCGACGAGGCGGAGCCCCGTCTCGGCGATGACGGCGGTGGTGGCGACTGCTGCACCGGCGTGGGAGGAGACGGCGGTGACGAACGTAGCTAGCGCGGGAGGAGATGGCGGTGACGACTACGGCCGACGCGGGAGGAGAAGGCGGCGGCAACCGCAGTCTAATAATCACTTATTTGCCATTCTATCTAATTCTAGAAAAAGTCAATTATATCCTTCATCTATGAATACTACAGTTGTAGTATAATATACTAGTTTTGCGGTATAAAAAATCTAGAACTAATCTCAGCTATTGGATTGAGGGGAATGAACGGTCCTCATTACTCAGTAGGTACCATAAAATACCCCTATATTAACGAGGTTCAGGTACTACTGTGCTAACTATATTAACGAGGTTCAGGTACTACTGTGCTAACGTACTCACATGTAACCTGGAATGACGATCATGCTTGCCATGAGGCGCTCAGCTTGCTCGGCCTGGAGCTGGAAAATCCTCGTCCTTCAAGGTAGTTAGGTAGCTACTGCCGAAAGCGGTGCGCGAAATGACATCTCCGGTGAGGCTCTGGAGGTCCGGCCAGACATCCACTTCGCAGGAACCGTCGGTACCAAGTGACTGCGTCCATCTGACCCCAAGCTCTTCACAGCAAGCAGAAAACGCTGGCAGCATGAGCTGCAAATCAAGCCATGCGCTCCAGGGATCAACCACACACACTCACAGTTAATACTAATTCACAAGAGTATAAAAGAAGATTAAAACTAGCTAGTACTATATGCATATGACTATATGAGTTACTGCATATATGTCTATATACCTTGAGCTTCTCGAGATGGAATGCAGGGCTGAGGATCCCATTTCTCGCCGTCGTAGCTCGCTAGGCCTTCAGCGAGCAGCCTGGCCGCCGGGAACTTGAGCTTCTCGAAGTGGCCGAACTTGTTGGACATCACATCCCTGGTCAGGGCAGGGTCGGCGATGGTCACCATGGGGATCGGGCCGAACCAAGAGATGCACGCCTTGCCGTGCGCCCGGATCTTGTTGTAGAGGAACGGCGCGACGTGCGGGCCGATGTCATGCCAGCGCAGCGGCAAAGGCCTCGACCACGCCTCCTTGTCTTCTGCCGGACGTTATGGCTGAGATCGCCGGTGAGAAAGCGGTACGACGTGCCGCGAAGGCCCTGCGCGCGCAGCGCCTGCCACCACAGCTTGTCCAGCAACCGGGCTGCCTGCCAGAGAAGAACTAAGCCCAGGAGACCGCAGACCAGGAAGCTCCATGGCACTGCGGCTGGACTCATCGGCGCTCCAAGAATCATCGCTGTGGTCACTGGAGAACGGTGGTGAAGGACTGAGGTGGTATTTCGCCAATATGAGGGATTCTACCTATTGCCATACAGTAATTGCAACAAAATAAATTTCGTTGTTATAACCAATGTTATTGCCACATAATATTTTATATTGTAATAAGTTTTCTATATCGCAACAATCGTGAATTGTTGCATTATTTATTATTTTTGTTGCAATAAATTGAATGTATTGCAACGAAAGTTCCATTAACTAGCTACTATTGCAACAAAAAACCTGTTGAAATAACTAACTTCTATCACAACAAAATTATATTGTTGCAATAATTTTTCATATATTGCAACGATTACAGGTAGTTGATTATTGATATGGGTAGCAATGATTTTTATTTCGTTCCAATAAATACATATTGCAACATTATTGATCATATTACAATATTTATTTCGTTGCAATATGTTTATGAAGAAAGGTCAAAATGGAAACATGATATATTTTAGACAAGTAGTTATGTGAGGTGAGCTGGTTAGGTAAGATTACTTTAAATTAAAAGGTTGTGGGTTCGAATTCTAGAATCTACGTATTTGTTTTTTTATGTGACTTATTGGTTGTTGCAATAAGTTTTTACCATGAATTTTATTTTGTTGTATTATGATATTGCTATAAAATAATATCTGTTTTAATAAGTTACAACAACGATTTTAAAACCGTGGCTATAAAGCTCATATGGTTGCAATAAAGAAATTTATTGTCATAATTTTGATATCGCCGCAACTTCTTATTACCACGGAGATTATTGTAATGATTTTAGTTTTGTTGCAATATACACATATTGCCACAATTTTAAGTTTAATGCAACAAAAATTGCAATAGGTTGAATTCCTAGCAGTGCGTGAGTGTGAACTCCTACTGGTATTTGGCGTCACATATATAGAAGTATAGATGTGGCACAGGGACTGTCACTATCAGTCTGGAAGGCTGTGTAGGGCCTATGACTAGACCTGGGAATTGGGTCGTGCCGGGCCGGCACGGCACGTGCCCGTCATGCTTCGGGCCGCCATGTATTGGGCCGGCACGGCCCGGTCAACACTACGGGCCGTGCCGGGCCAGCACGAACGGCCGAAAGCCAGGCACGGCACGGCTCAAAAGCCCGACGGGCCGCAATCGGGCCGGGCCGGCCCGAGCACGGCACGCCTGACAAAACAGATAGATAAATGATTTTTTTATAAATTCATACGTTATTCAAATAGAAAAGTTGTCTATACGAAAAAGATGCGTCTAGAAATTCCATACAACTTTCATGTAGAACATAAATTCATATGAGCAGCGGAATATCTTGAAAAATGTTAATTACCGAAATGGATAACGTGGGTTCTAAAACAGCCCGTGCATTAAATATTTTTTATAAATTCATTCATTACTCAAATGAAAAAGTGATCTACATGACAAAGATGCGTCTTCAAATTATCTACAACTTTCATATAGAAATAAAATTCATCCGATCAATAAAAGACCATCAAAAATACAAATTACTGACTCGTACCTCAATTCGGGCCGTGCCGGCTTCTCAGCCCGGCACGGCATGGCAATCGGGCCGGGCCGGCATGGCCCAAATAATTTCGTGCCGGGCCATGCTTTGGGCCGACAAAATCGGCCCGTGTTTGGGCTGGCCAAAAAGCACGGCCCAATTCTCAGGACTACCTGTGACTGACCTGTAGATCCTCTATCGTTGTATACTTACGGCAGACTGCCGTTGAGTCACTGCACACTACTAGGGAAACCAGCAATACAAGCGGTTGGTAACCCCTGTACAAGCGATTTCACGAACCGCTTATGAGCAACCGCGACTGATGCCTCACGGAGCATCACAAGCGGTTTTAGGAACCGCTTCTAGTGGTGCCAAAAAAGCCAAATAATATTGAGGGAGGTGGGATTTTAACCCAGGACCTCATCCCTCCACGTGACGTGAGGCGGTTTCACGAACCGCTTATGAGCAACCGCGACTGATGCCTCACGGAGCATCACAAGCGGTTTTAGGAACCGCTTCTAGTGGTGCCAAAAAAGCCAAATAATATTGGGGAAGGTGGGATTTGAACCCAGGACGTCATCCCTCCACGTGACGTGAGGCATCACAAGCGGTTCTAGGAACCGCTTCTAGTCAAATAATATTAAAAAGCCAAATAATATTGGGGGAGGTGGGATTTGAACCCAGGACCTCATCCCTCCACGTGAGCCACATCTTACCCAGCTAGCCAACTCACCCGCGTGTGATCTCTATTTAGATAGGGGGAGCTTTTCTTTTATCTATTTGAAAAATGGGCTTTTACAAACGGTTGGGGGCACGAACCGCTGCTAAAGCCCAAGCATTATAAGCGGTTCGTGTCCCCAACCGCTTGTAGTGCTTTAGAAGCGGTTGGGGGCATGAAACAGCAGCGGTTCATGCCCCCAACCGCTTCTAAAGATGCTCTTCTGGCTTGTGGCTAATAAACCGCTTGTAAAGGCTCGCTTCGGAATTTTTGAACCGCTTATGAACATCCATTCCCTAGTAGTGGCACGTGGGCTCAGAGGGCGGTGGGGCTCACGTGGACCTCACATGTCAGTGGCATAACGGCACTCTGCCCTTACGGCAGAGGATGCGCGCTCCTGTGCCTGTGTGTGGCCTTTAGGCATTTTGGGTCAAGCGGTCAGCCAGACCTGCTCAATTGCTCGAAAGGAGCTTGGGTGGAGAAGATTAGAAAAAAAACCGACCCGGATGAGAGTGACCAGCTCTTGGAGAGTGCCGGACTGCCGGGTGGAATTGGGGAAATTATCTCGGTAGTCTGGGGCTCCGAGTATGCGTGCAATGTTACTCTGCTTAGAGCGTGACATGCACTAGCGGATTTTAGACAAAGATAAATACAAATCATAAACTTCAAAAACAATTGTTTTTAAATTTCAACAAATATTCTAGATTACACTTTTTTTTTGTTTAAATTTTTTTGTTTGGTTCGGCTTCACGACCATTAGAAACCAAACAACCGGCTTGACCTAACAAAATTCGAGGCAAGCCCTGGGTGGCTAAAGTTTGGCTCGAGCACGATGGAAAGTGTAAGCTAGCTGTAATCGGGGTTTTATGGGTAGGTGTTATTGATCCCTAGCCAAGATCTAGCAAGCTCTGGCAGTGCAACCTTACAAGAAAGCGCAAGAAAGAACATAGTAGGAACTTGAAAATAAATTTAGATTCTAATTGAACTTGGATTACGAAGACTATGACCTAGGTCATATATAATTGGACTCTCATGTCCACTTTGCCCCAAAAGTACGTGGAATCTTGGAGGCAAAGTGATAATTCTACTCTTACTTCTCCTATTTGACTAGTGTCGCCAAAGTAGGGCCTGCCTATCTTCTTCCCTACTCTAATTCCTTTTGCAGCATTCGTAGCTGGGGACAAAACAATTGTTCACTCTGTTTGTCTATGCTTCTAACTAACTGCGGCACCTCCCATCTTCTTTGAATCTTTAGCCTTCTTTCAACCATTAGCCTTGGGTGGGAATCTTAAATCTCCCGCTCGATCATGGCAATGAATAACGCAAGGGAGTCCAGGGAGGAACCTGCATGGAGCTTTGGCCCAAAGCGGCCTCCAAGGCACTCGGGACCCAGGAAGGACCCAGTGCGAGGCTTTGGTCTGCAGTGGTCTAGGAAGGAGCCCGCGCGAGGCTTTGACTCAGAGTGGTCTCCGGCCATATGGCAGTCCAGAAAGAACCCCGCGTGAGGCTTTGGCCCGAAGTGGTCTCTGGACACGTGGCAGTCCAGAGAGAACCTCGTCCGAAGCTTCGTCCTACAGTAGTCTCCGAGGCACGTGGCAGCTCAAGGAGAACCCCGCGGGCGGCTACAACCTGGACTGGTCTTCGAGACATGTAGCGGTCTAGGAAGGACTTTGCGTGATGCTTTGGCTCGGATTGGTCTCTAGGGCATATGGTAGTCCGGAAAGGACTCACGAGCATCTGGAGCGGTCTTCCCCTAGAATCTTGTGGCATGGGGGCCTCCCCTACAACAGAAGCTCTTCATGGTTGAAGGGCTAACATGTCATGGTGATGCTCTCAGGCATGGTTCCTTACCCGGCTCTCTTGATCCCTTCGACAAAACGTGCCAGCTAGATGTCACACGTTTTATTAAGGCCCTGCTTTTGATGCCTCTTAAAAAAACTTGGAAACTAATGCACAATGGGTTTGTATCACCCACCATTTGGTGGTCTCGAGGGGTCACTACCTTTTCTCTGTTCCATGACATGTGGTAGCTTGTGATTGTGTGACAGTTTACCTGCTTGTAATTAGTGGGTTGCGACAGTCCATGCAGTGAATTGGCGATGAAGGTCGCTCCTTCTCCAACATACGCCTTTTGATTTCTCCTTCTGCCACATGGCCCATACTTGTTCGCAGATCGGTTCCACCCGTTGGATAGTGGGGTTTGCTAGCGCCTAATGGAAAAACTACGTAAGGCCACTTAAGGGTTTCTTAAGGGTTTCCCCTACCTTTGTTCCCCAAGACTTTGCCATGCGACCAGATCCACTGGAAAGATCTTGTCGAGGGCTTCTCCGTATTATACTTGAACGTCCCATTCGGAGTTCGTACGCATCTCTTACGCTCATTGGAAGACAGACTGTTCTGCAATGGCCGGCCCATACACTACAGGAGGCGGCCACAGTACCGACGGCCAAAGCCATCGATAAACATCACGGAACTGTATGGTTTACATAGTCTCAACGGCCAGCTGTCGACACATAGCCGTCGAGTTCAGGTCGTCGAGACATGGACACAGTGTCGACGGCCAGGCCGTCGATAGTCTTAGTATCGATGGCTAGACCCTATGCCGTCGAGACCTACACCCCAGACGTCGTTTCCGTCATATGCGCTCTGTATCGACGGCCAATCCATAGCCGTCGACACAGATTCACGTGGGCCCCGCAGCCGCTAGGGCCAGATGACGTGGCTGGCGGAGTCAGTGTCGACGGCGATCCTTTGGCCGTCGGGAAAGGTCCAGGCTAAGCAGTCTCGACGGCCAATAGTGAGCCGTCCGTACAGGCTCTACTAACAGACAGTATCGACGACATAATCCAAAGCCGTCGATAAAAGTGCCTGTTTCGAGGGCAACCCCCCCTAAAGGGCATCAATGGTCAAACCACTCTTTTTTAATTTTATAAATTTGAAAAACCTAATTTCAAATGTTCAAACTGTTCCATGTTACTTTTTACTGGGAATTACACACCTAGAAAAAAAATCAAAGAATTTAGAACTTCCTTTGAGGTCACCCCTTTGAAACGTGAAGCTTTTCGAAGAATTTCAGCTGGAGTTTCGTATTTCATGTGATCAACGCAACGTTAAACATCCCATTTCAATTTAAATTATGTTTATTTATATATTTCTTAAAAAAACTTGGAAACTAATGCACAATGGGTTTGTATCACCCACCATTTGGTGGTCTCGAGGGGTCACTACCTTTTCTCTGTTCCATGACATGTGGTAGCTTGTGATTGTGTGACAGTTTACCTGCTTGTAATTAGTGGGTTGCGACAGTCCATGCAGTGAATTGGCGATGAAGGTCGCTCCTTCTCCAACATACGCCTTTTGATTTCTCCTTCTGCCACATGGCCCATACTTGTTCGCAGAGCGGTTCCACCCGTTGGATAGTGGGGTTTGCTAGTGCCTGGTGGAAAAACTACATCAGGCCACTTAAGGGTTTCTTAAGGGTTTCCTCTACCTTTGTTCCCCAAGACTTTGCCGTGCGACCGGATCCACTGGAAAGATCTTGTCGAGGGCTTCTCCGTATTATACTTGAACGTCCCATTCGGAATTCGTACGCATCTCTTACGCTCATTGGAAGACAGATTGTTCTGCAATGGCCGGCCCATACTCCAACTAGCGATTGGCTTGGTCCCCGGCTCATCTTGACGCAAAGTGACATCCTTCCTAGGCCATATCATGATTCCGACTATAAGCACAATATCATTAGGTAGTAACTTGCTCTCTATAATTTTGCACATATAGTAAGGAATGAGCTCACCTGGTGATTTAGTTAATGTGCACGCGTCCTTGTTATTAGTTCTTGCACAAGGGGTGTTGAAAAAATGGATGCATCATTAGGGGTGATGTTGTCATGATGTCGTCGAGGCAATCCGGATACTGAATTTGCGAGGGTCACCACTCCAAGAGTAGTGAATTCCACAAACTCAAAAGTGTAATCGTATTGGGGAAGCACAATCTAGGAAGAGGTGAGTCTGTGTGAGAAATTTTTTTATTTCTATTGGACTTGAGTTACAGCCGGCAACGTGACATTAATTAGCTATATGCATCTCGATACTTTTGCTGGTTGAACCCCTAGGAATGAAAGGAATTGCGAGGATGAATTGGTATTTTACTCAATACTCTTTCATCTGTTTTCCCTTTCTTGGGTGGACAAAGTAGGGGTGTCGGTCTTTTCACCTCGCATGGCTTCCATTTTCAAGCATCACAATAGGGAAAAAAGCGATGGTTTCCTCTAGTGGTCTCTATTTAGTTTATGACCGCCTACAACACCCCATTTTGGCATGTAGTTGCAATGTTAGTAGGCGCGGAACATATTTGAATCTCGATTCCCCTTTTGACCGTTAGCTACTTATGAGCGGGAGTTTTGATTTCCCACGGCTATGATTGGCACATGGGCGTACAAAAGAACCCTACATAGAGTGCAGACTCCGGCTCCAGGTGCGCGGGTGTCTGGGAGGACGCAGAGTGCAGGCCCGGAGTTGGCTCCAAGGTGCGCGGGCGTCCGGGAGGACCTCATGCCGGGTGCGGGCTTGGAGTTGGCTCCGTGTTGCACGGACATCTGAGAGGACCCCTCGTCTGAAATTGTTTCCGTGGTGTGCAAGTGGCCAGGAGGACGCGGAGTGCAACCTCGTAGTTGGCTTTGGGGTGTGCGAGTGTTTGGAGGACGTGCTATGTTTGGACCCGGAGTTGACTCCGAGGTGCACGGCCATTCGAAAGTTGGCTTTAGAGTGTGCGGGTGTCTGGGAGGACTCCACTGGTAGAGTCTTGGTGTATGAGGGGCGGGAGGCGCTCCCCTACAACTGTCGGAGTCTCGGAGAGCTTTGACGCCCGGGGCTATATCTGTTTCCGAGATCATGAAGCCGGTTTGCTATCTCTGTTGCAAAGATAAGCGATGGTTTCCTCTAGTGGTCTCTATTTAGTTTATGACCGCCTACAGCACCCCATTTTGGCATGTAGTTGCAATGTTAGTAGGCGTGGAACATATTTGAATCTCGATTCTCCTTTTGACCGTTAGCTACTTATGAGCGGGAGTTCTGATTTCCCACGGCTATGATTGGCACATGGGCGTACAAAAGAACCCTACACAGAGTGCAGACTCGGAGTTGGCTCCAGGTGCGCGGGTGTCTGGGAGGACGTGGAATGCAGGCCCGGAGTTGGCTCCAAGGTGCGCGGGCGTCCAGGAGGACCTCATGCCGGGTGCGGGCTTGGAGTTGGCTCCGTGTTGCACGGACATCCGAGAGGACCCCTCGTCTGAAATTGAATCCGTGGTGTGCAAGTGTCCAGGAGGACGCGGAGTGCAACCTCGGAGTTGGCTTTGGGGTGTGCGAGTGTTTGGAGGACGTGCTGTATTTGGACCCGGAGTTGACTTCGAGGTGCACGGCCATTCAGAAGTTGTCTTTAGTGTGTGCGGGTGTCTGGGAGGACTCCACGGGTAGAGTCTTGGTGTATGAGGGGCGGGAGGCGCTCCCCTACAACTGTCGGAGTCTCGGAGAGCTTTGACGCCCGGGGCTATATCTGTTTCTGAGATGATGAAGCCGGTTTGCTATCTCTGTTGCAAAGATAAGGTCTTGTATAGATCTAGCCTCACATCAAAGTTCAATCTTAATCACATGACCAGCCAGAAATGATTACACCGGATGTACAGGAGGAGTCAAGCCACAAAAGTGATTTTAACATACGCCAAGCATGGCTACGGCTAGTCTATAGCCAACCAAGCGCCCGGCGGCCGGCGCCTAGCTCGCACGAACCTGACTAGGATAGAGGCAGATAACCAAACACGTCCCTAGTGTGCGCATCTGCAAGAACCTGACCAGGACCTGGCTAGATGGAAATGAAAATACGAAAGCAACATCCAGATTTACAGCTAGTATATGCTTGCAGCATTGTGTAGTATCCTTGAAGACATCTGCTTTGTCGATGGCTCAGCGCAAGCGGCAATTTCAGGCTCTGCTTGTCATTGCGTGGCGCATCTTTTTCCTCGATCCTCGTCCGTGGCCGCCGGCTCGCTTCGCCAAGTATATTTAAGACTTAAGAGGGCAAAGCGCCTGTCACCGTCGACTCGCCGTGCGCAGATGAAACTATGGAATATGGATAGGACATCAGGACCAACCGTGTAGTCCTTGTGCCGCTCTGCACAAACAAACTCGCGGTTACGGCCGCTTGAGGAGAGCGCAGATAATCAGCAAGAAACCGATGGAGACTGTGGCAGCAGCTTCACTGGTAGGCGAGCCTTCCCCGTCGGCGTGGAGTCTTCTTTATGCTCTTCCTGTCGTGCTCCTCGTCTGGGCGGCTTACCAGGCTGCGGAGAGATGGTGGCTGAGGCCCCGGCGGCTCGGCCGGGCGCTCCGGGAGCAGGGGCTCCGCGGCAAGGCGTACCGCTTCCCGGCCGGTGACCTCATGGAGAACCGCCGGGTTAACGAGGAGGCGCGGTCCAGGCCCATGCCGCCGTGCCACGACATTGTTCCCCGCGTGGCGCCGTTCCTCCGCAACACTGTCGAGGAGCACGGTACGGGATCTAATTTGTTGTGGCTACTGATCTTCTTCATCTGTGTTTTGAATTTTTTTTCCCTGTGCACAACAATTCAATTGATTTAGATCAATCTGTGGCTTGTGTATACCGGTGGTACTCATGAGTTTTTGGCGGAATCAAGGCTGGATTTCTTAGTTTTTCAGTCAATTACGCATGATTCCGACATGAACTGTGAACTTGACGCGTTTGACTAGTGTGCTGTGAATTATTGGCTGATCATTAACCGAAAATTTCCACATTACCGGTGAGGCAGTGACACCACGCATGACGCATGCCGACTATAATTCCATCCTATTCTAGAAGGAAAAGGTACCCGATTGGTCTCTAATTTTTTGCTCCAGTCCTAAGTTGATTCCTGAATTTTAAAACTGGGTTAAGTGATCTTTGGACTGTTAGAACAGAATACAACTGGTTTCTTGACCAATCAAGGACGGTTTTGGGCTATTTCAAGATGAGTTTTGCTGACTAGACGACAACATGGTGTTACATGTGGATGTTATAGGTAATGTGGGCTTACACTGAAGGATCAAAAACGGCGACTAGAGGGGGTGAATAGGAACCAAATTGAATTTTATCCTTTTTCAACCTATTTCATATTGGATTATCCGACGTTATATCGGACTATCCGATATTCAGCAATTTCAACACAACATTTGGGAACGAAAATCGACCTAGTTTAAAATCTATCCATGGGATTCGTCTCAAATTTGAACCATAGATTCCTGAAAGAGTCTACTATCCATTATAGGAGGGATCTGAAGAAATATTACATAAAGAAGTTTTTTAACACGCATCCCAATTGTTTTTAACCATTGATCTAATCTGATCAACCCCTTTTGACCTTTCGATGAATTTTTTTATTTTCGATGGCTTATTCCCGATGTGTAAGGGTGTGAACGCACGACCATGCGTTGTAGCTGTTTGCTTTGCAAAAAGAAGGATGCCGCCTACGCTCGCCGCCCTCGTCGACGCCCGCCACCGTTAGACGCCATTCCCATGTCTTCATCGACAACTGGGTTGGTTGAAAAACACATGGTTGCGGCCGCCGTGGGACACACAACAGCAGTGGGGGCTGAGAACGCATGGCGTCGCAGGGCGACGAGCGTGCGGCCGCGGCTGCCGGGGGGCGAGGTATGCGTAGCGTCAGTGGTTGTCGGGGACACATGACAGCGCCGGTCGACAAGCGTACGGACGCCGAGGGGATGCGCAACAGTGGTGGCGGCCATGGACGCATGGCGACGCCGGGCGACGCATAGCCGCGGGAGACGCGCAGCCGCGGTGGTGCACGAAGACACATGGCGTCGCAGGGCGACGAGCGCGCGGCCGTGGGGAGACACGCGACGGCGGTGGGGGCCGGGGACGCATGGCGTCGCCAGGCGACGAGCGCACGGCCGCGGTCGCCGGGGGGACAAGTGGCGCCACACGACGGCGAGCGTGTGGTGGCAGTGGCCGGAGACGCGCAGCAGTGCCGGTCGACGAGTGTGGCGGCGGCTGAGGACGCACAGCAGTGAGCGATGCCGAGCACGCGTCATATCATTTTACGAACCCAAATTAGCCATATGATGGACGATGCATGGTTAATAATGCTCTCATCCCCATGAGGGTTGAGAGGGAGTACACCAGAGGCCCCCAAAAATACAAAAAACCCAACCTTTTTCTAATGTAAGTGCTCAAGGTAAAGGATAGGCAAGAACCGTAATAACTTCGTATAGCATACATTATACGAAGTTATACGATTGTGTATACCGGTGGGGCGAGCCTTCTTCTTCTCCGTCGGCGTGGAGCCTTCTCTATGCTCTTCCTGTCGTGCTCGTCGTCTGGGCGGCTTACCAGGCCGCGGAGAGATGGTGGCTGAGGCCCCGGCGGCACGGCCGGGCGCTCCGGGAGCAGGGGCTCCGCGGCACGGCGTACCGCTTCCCGGCCGGCGACCTCATGGAGAACCGCCGGGTTAACGAGGAGGCGCGGTCCAGGCCCATGCCGCCGTGCCACGACATTGTTCCCCGCGTGGCGCCGTTCCTCCGCAACACTGTCGAGGAGCACGGTACGGGATCTAATTTGTTGTGGCTACTGATCTTCTTCATCTGTGTTTTGTTTTTTTTTTCCCGTGCACATCAATTCAATTGATTTAGATCAATCTGTGGCTTGTGTATACCGGTGGTACTCGAGTTTTTGGCGGAATCAAGGCTGGATTTCTTAGTTTTTCAGTCAATTACGCATGATTCCGACATGAACTGTGAACTTTACGCGTTTGACTAGTATGGTGTGAATTATTGGCTGATCATTAACCGAAAATTTCCACACTACCGGTGAGGCAGTGACACCACGCATGGCGACTATAATTCCATCCTCTATTCTAGAAGGAAAAGGTACCCGTTTGGTCTCTAATTTTTTGCTCCAGTCCTAATTTGATTCCTGAATTTTAAAACTGGGTTAAGTGATCTTTGGACTGTTAGAACAGAATACAACTGGTTTCTTGACCAATCAAGGACTGTTTTGGGCTATTTCAAGATGAGTTTTGCTGACTAGACGACAACATGGTGTTACATGTGGATGTTATAGGTAATGTGGGCTTACACTGAAGGATCAAGAACGGCGACTAGAGGGGGGTGAATAGGAGGCAAATTGAATTTTATCCTTTTTCAGCCTATTTCATATTGGATTATCCGATGTTATATCGGACTATCCAATATTCAGCAATTTCAACACAACATTTGGGAGCGAAAATCGACCTAGTTCAAAATCTACCCATGGGATTCGTCTCAAATTTGAACCATAGATTCCTGAAAGAGTCTACTATCCATTATAGGAGGGATCCGAAGAAATATTACATAAAGGAGTTTTTTAACACGCACCCCAATTGTTTTTGACTATTGATCTAATCTGATCCAATGGTATTTATGAGGTCTCAACCCCTCCACGTTTCCTTTGACTTTTCGATGATTTTTTTCATTTCCGATGGCTTATTCCCGATGTGTAAGGGCATGAACGCACGACCATGCGTTGTAGCTGTTTGCTTTGCGAAAAGAAGGATGCCGCCTACGCTAGCCGCCCTGGTCGACGCCCGCCACCGTTAGACACCCATTCCCATGTCTTTGTCGACAACTGGGTTGGTTGACAAACACATGGTCGCGGCCGCCGTGGGATGCACAACAACAGTTGGGGCTGAGGACGCATGGCGTCGCAGGGCGACGAGTGTGCAGCCGTGGCTGCCGGGGGGCGAGGGTATGCGTAGCGTCAGTGGTTGTCGGGGACGCATGATGGTGCCGGTCGACGAGCGTGCGGCCGCCGGGGGGATGCACAGCGGCGGTGGTGCACGAAGACGCATGGCATCGCCGGGCGATGAGCGCGCGGCCGTGGGGAGATGCGCGGTGGCGGTGGTGGCCGGGGACGCATGGCGTCGCCAAGCGACGAGCGCACGGCTGCAGTCGCCGGGGGACAAGTGGCGGCACGCGACGGCAAGCGTGTCGCGTCAGTGGCCGAAGACGCGCAGCAATGCCAGTCGACGAGCGCGGCGGAGGCTAAGGACGCACAGCAGTGAGCGATGCGAAGCACGCGTCATATCATTTTACGAATCCAAATTAGCCATATAATGGACAATGCACGGTTAATAATGATCTCACCCCGTGGGGGTTGAGAGGGAGTACACCAGAGGCCCCCAAAAATACAAAAAACCCAACCTTTTTCTAATGTAAGTGCTCAAGGTAAAGGATAGGCAAGAACAACAAAACTTTTAAATCCACCCCATCCATTAGGGTTGCTCATGAAAGATGGTTCTTACTGAGTTTAGATGCAAATATGTGTCAAGATTCAACCATCCCCAACCCCAAACAACCACAAAAAAGGAACCAACAAGTATCAACCCAAAATTAACAAGAACGAGAAAGAAAAGTGGAACGGAGGAAAGAAGCACGAATTTGCAAATACCAACTTGATTGATGTTTGATGTTTACAGTGATGTCTTGCGGAGGAATGCTTAACTTGAATCTATGATACTCAATCCCCTTGGGATCTCATCCTTTTCCCCAACCTTAGTTCAAAGCCACTTCCTTCCTCTAAAAGCCAAAAAAACCTCCCACTAAACAATTGATCCCCTTTTCTTTATTGGGAGGCTCTCCCAACCACCCAATTAAGGTTTTCTCCAAATAGGCTCACCCAAAACCCGTTAGCTTAAGTGACTACCTATTCAACTACCCTTTTCACGAAGTGGTACCTTTCACACGACCCGGTAACCCTGTTTGGCCTAGCTTAGTGCCTAAGCTTTCCCAAAACCACGGACCACTTCGGAACCTTCTTGTACCATCCATGGTTTCGCAAAACCACTTTCCTCGGCCGCCAAGCCCACCACACGTCCAACTCCCCTTGGGCCGCTTCCACTAGCGCACCTCAGAAACCCTGACGCCCAACCATCCTTGTCCACGTGTCTAGACCGAATCTTATCAATCCCGCGTGACCCTCGACCGCCTGGACCATGGATCCATCCATGTTCCCGGTCCCATCACCGCCATCGATCCACTCTGAGTCACAAGTTTCTCTCAACTTGATCCACACTAGTCTCAAAACTCCCTGCAAATTAGTCCACATGATATCCAAACATTAAATTCAAAAACATATCAGACTATCCGATATAACATCGGACCATCTAATATTTTCCAGACAGAGGACCCCAAATCAGACCAAACATTGGACAATCCGGCCAACATCGGACTATCCGATATTTTCCAGACAGAGGACCAAATCGGACCCAACATCGGACAATCCGGCCAACATCTGACTATCCGATATCCAACATTGGAATATCCGATATTTTCCGGACAGCGATAGTATTTTGCAGTTTTGATGATCTTCATATGCTCGAAAAAATAAGTGTTATATATGAAAGTTGTAGAGAATTGTGTTGCGCATCTTTTTCATGTTGTGACATTTCTGATTTTAGCAAAGGAAACAAACATAAAAATTAATCCACACTTCAAGGTCCTTACTAATTCACACACAAACACATATTCAATCAATGACCATTTCAAATACTCATCACACACAAAATGTGACCCAAATGGTCTCTCATGCACGTAGAATTTTCTTTTTAAATAAAATTTTACTCATGGGTTCCTCATGAAAAAGCCATGTCACCATCTACGTCAGCAAACACCCACCATAAATAGCTCAAAACCTCTCATGCACCAACAAAAGAACTAATTGTATCTGATTTTGACAATTCAGGGACCTCTTTAACTATGTTTTGGAGCTCAGGGACCAAATCAAAACCAGTGCGAATATTTACAGACCAAATAGAAACTTTCCCTTTCTAGAATTATCTCGTTCCTTCGTGTTGTCATCAATAAATGTATCAGGGATTAAATTGTGCCCTAGGATGTAAGCACCCCAAGCAGATTCCCGGACCGATGTATGTTCTAGAAGGGATACTTTGGACAGAACATGTGGCATCGACCGTTGAAAGTTGCTTGGCCACGAGCAAGGGCAAAGGGGGATCGATCAGCCTATCCCAGCATTTTTTTTCTGCTTGATTACCTCCAACGACCAGGCCTAAGCAACCCCTTGCTGAGGCGGACACGTCGCAGTGAAGCAAGTCCCTTGTCGATTAACCACTTGTCAGGGACTAGTTCGAGGCGCCCCAAAGTCAAAGCGGGCGTCATGGCAGCCCACCCACCACTGTTTCGACGTCACAACGCCGTGGGTGATGTCATTCCCATCATGGACAACTCGCTACAATGGCACCACGGCCTGTGGGTCGTAGACTTTACCTGCGTGCATTTGGGAATTGTTGTCCTCTCGAAGAAAGGCTAGACGCAGGGCTTTTCGATAGACAAACAATGTACGGGATGTATTTGTCGTCGACGTGTCTCAGACCGTACTTCGGGTGTCTCCCCAGAGAGGAAAGATCACAAGATAAAATAGGGTTTTGGAGCTGGAGACGCAATGATGGGTTAGGAATAAATGCTCTGCCCCAATGAATGGGGTGCTCTTGTATTTATAGGGGTCGATGATTAGGGTTTACATCCTGAACATGAGAATACACTTCTGCCCTCATATCTGAACCGTTGATACGAAATCAACGGTCCTTACAACAATAGATCCTTTTTATTGTATGTGAAAAACCCTCACTACCCCTAACATCTTTCCAGCCCTTATTGAAATATTGGGCTGAACTACGGTAGGCCCATCTTCTAGTAGCCATGTTCAAGGCCCATAACTCCCGCTTGGCCCAGTCACTACTGGGCCTTCTCATCCATGAGGGATGATGTCTTCGGGTGATACTGCCCTCATCCTTGTTGAAGTATCTTCGGGAAATTCCTCCGTAACTCTCCTCTTCGTGTTCGTCCCGAAGATACCCCGAGGATCTTCGGAATCTTCGGGCTCTTTACGCTTGATCATATCTCCAGGATTTTTGCCATGGTCTTCGGGAACAAGGGTAAGCCTTCCTACAACAGTACTGTTATGAGAACAAGGTATGATACATATAGCCCCGAGGCCTTCCATGTCTCAGCCATCGATTTGTAAAATATGATCGAAGAGATAAAGGTGGACGCCAGGGACAATAATACATGTGTGAATATCATAGGAGATCATGGGTGCAGTGATACGCAACACGCCACATCTGTACTACTACTAACACTATCCCATAGCCAGAACGGTGCATGCATGAACACTCTAACTAGACTAAGAAGCTAACACTCTCCCGTAGTCGGAGCATCGACACGGACGTTCAAACTGGAGCAAAACTCAATGAAGATTGAGGAAGATGGGCCCTTGGTGAAGATATCAGCAAACTGCGACAAAGGTGGAGCATGGAAATGCAAACTTGTCCGAGAGCGACACGCTCATGCACAAATTGCAAGTTGATCTCAACATGTTTAGCACGCTGATACTTCACGGGGTTGGTGGAGAGGTAGATGACGTTGATGTTTGTCGTGGTAGGCAATGATGGTTCAACAGAGAGGAGTATGAAGCTCCTAAAGATGTTGATGAACAATGTTTGGGATGTTGTGGGAACAAGGTACAATACATATAGCCCCGAGGCCTTCCATATCTCAGCTATCGGTTTATAGAAATGAGCAGATAAGGGAGGACGCCAGGGACAACAATACATGCGTGGTCATAAGAAATCACGCGTGCGATGATACCGCGACACATCACGACTATAACACTGTTATCCCCCAGTGGGAGATCTGAACCAGGATAAAAACCAGCATGTCACTTGTAGGGCTTGGGAGATTAGTCGTCTCCAAAGTCCTCCCCAATACGGACAGGGGCCTAGTTGATCCCCATTCAATAAGTAAGCTTGGCGTGGTAATTGATTCCCAACTGCCGACGATATGTTTTACAATTCTACCAATATCCCACGAGAAAGTTTCCTACTAATATTGTTTCCACTGAGATTGACAAATAATTTTCTCTAGTGCGCTACACTGGTCACAAATAATTATTGTTTTAGACATTGACACAATTGTCAAAATACTTCTGACTACTTATACTATTTAAATTAATATATTGCCCACCTTCTTCCACTAGCTTAAGCATTTGGGAGAACTAGTTTGTGCATGAAATTTAACATGGTATCAGAGTTAAAAAATCTTGAGCATTATTAAAAAAATAATATTTGTACCCTACAGTTGAGTCCATGTCTAAGTCCGGGAGGACTTCTATATGTGAGAGGGAATGTTGAAATAAATATATTGTCCATCTTTCTCTATCAGATTAAACTTTTGGGTGAACTAGCTGATTATGAAATTAACTTTTGGGTGAACTGATCATGAAATTTAACAATTACTAGTACATAATATTATGAAAGTGCTCCTCAACATGAATTTACGCGTAAGTTTTTTATGCACTACATCGTTGAACGTCCTGTAGGCAATATTTGCATCACCTGGTTCGGCCCAATCCCCACGGTGCTTGTCACAGAACCAGCGTTAGTGAGAGAGATCCTATCCAACAAGTTTGGCCATTTTGTGAAATTCACGAACAAACGGCTCGTAAAGTTGCTGGCCCTTGGGGTTGCGAGCTATGACGGCGAGAAATGGGCGAAGCACAGGAGGATCCTGAACCCTGCTTTCCATGCTGAAAAGCTCAAGGTACGATCTTACAAGAATGAACTGACATTGGGCATAAGTACATAGCTGTGCGCTAAACTGAAAGTTATTTTTCAGCGCATGCTGCCGGCTTTCTCTACGTGCTGCATCGACTTGATCGGCCGCTGGGAGAGTAAACTGACTGCTACTGATGAATCATATGAAATAGACATCTGGCAGGAGTTTCAGAACCTCACGGGGGACGTGATCTCGCGGACGGCGTTTGGTAGCAGCTTCATGGAAGGACGAAGGATCTTCCAGCTTCAGGCAGAGCAAGCCGAACGACTTATTAAGACAGTGCAGTATATGTACATCCCAGGCTTTTTGTGAGCACCCTCCCCTGGAAATTTATTTTTAATTTGTCAAGTACACATTTAGATATTCCTAGTTATTTGAAGCTGCATATGATAAAACTGCTTCCGTTTTGCAGGTTCTTTCCAACTGAAAATAACAGGAGAATGAAGGAGATAAATCGAGAGATAGAAGGCATCCTAAGGGGAATGATCAAAAAGAGAGAACACGCCATCCAGAACGGCGAAATCAGTGGCGATGACTTGCTTGGCTTGATGCTGCAGTCGAACATGGACAGTGGAAAATCAAACCTAAGGATGAGCACGGAGGATGTGATTGAGGAATGCAAGCTCTTCTACTTCGCAGGGATGGAAACCACGTCGGTGCTGCTCACATGGACACTCGTCGTGCTAAGCATGCATCCTGAGTGGCAGGATCGAGCGAGGAAGGAGGTCCTCAGCTTGTTTGGTAGAGACCAACCCACTTTCGATGGCCTAAGTCGACTGAAAACGGCAAGTATATGTGGCACTCGTAATTTCTAGATTACATCAGAAGTAGTGTTATTACTCGCCATTGATTGATAATGTTTAATTATGTATACCATGGGCTTCAAAATTTTATCCAGGTGACGATGATACTTTATGAGGTGCTCAGGCTGTACCCACCGGTGATCACGCTAAACCGAAGAACAGTCAAAGAAATGCAAATTGGGGGTATCAGATATCCTGCTGGGGTAACCCTTGAACTGCCAATAATTTTGATTCACCACAACCCTGATATATGGGGCAAGGACGTGCTTGAGTTCAAGCCCGAGAGATTCGCAGAGGGAATTTCCAAGGCAGCTGAGGACCAAGACCAACAGGTATTCTTCCCATTTGGTTGGGGTCCGAGGATTTGCATCGGCCAAAACTTTGCATTGCTCGAGGCCAAGATGGCTCTAAGCATGATCCTACAACATTTCGAGTTTCAACTGTCGCCGGTGTATGTGCATGCACCATACACCGTCATTACACTACATCCTCAGTATGGTGCACAAGTTATACTCAGGAGACTTTGATGTTGTTACATGGCACGCTTGGAGCATGGAGGTAGTGTGGAACATGTGGAGGCCATCTCATGTATTGTGATGACTAATTAACATTTTGGTATGATTGAGTGGATTTTGTTTTCCAAAAAGATTCAAAAGCTTTCCCTTAGACTTATTCCGGCAACATGTTCTTTAAATAAGTTGGGAGATAAGACTTTGGTCAGCGGATCCGTGAGCGCTGACTTATTACTAATATGCTCAACATTAATAGTTTGATCCTTGATCCTATCTTTTACAACATAATATTTGATGTTAATGTGTTTAGCAGCACCACGTGACTTGTTGTTATTTGAATAGAAAACTGCAACTTTATTATCACGATATATAGTGAATGGTCTAGCAATGCTGTCCATTACTCTTAGTCCTAGGATAAAATACTTAAGCCACATGGGATGCCCAGTTGCTTCATAACAATACCAAAAATTATACTTGCATTGTCAACAATACAGTCAGAGATTGTTTGGAACTTTTTGACAAAATTGCTCCGCCTATGAGGGTGAAGACATAGCTAATGTGAATTTTCTAGTGTCCACCCCTACAAAATTAGCGTCTGAATAATCCAAAACTTCAAGATCATTAGATTTTTTTTATATGTGAGCATGGAAGGTTTAGTGCCCTGCAAATAATGCAAGACCTTCTTAACAGTCTTTCAGTGGTCTAATACTGAATTAGACTGGAATCTACCAAGCATTCCAGCAATGAATGCCAAGTCTGGACACGTATAGACATGAGTGTACATTAGGCTTCCAACACCATAAACATAATGAATCACCTTTATTTGATCTAATTCTAATTGATTCACCGGGCTTTGGAATTATCCAAATTTATCATCTTTAATTAGTGGAGCAGGCGTAGCAAAACGCTTACTCATATTATATCTTTCAAGTACTCGTTCAATATATGAGTTTTGAGATAATCCTAGTACTCCTCTAGACCTATCTCAATGCCTAAAACATAAGAGGCTTCACCAAGACATCTGCATGGTTGCAAACTGAACCTGCCACTGTGCTGTAGGCCGGCCCAGAGGGAATTACAATTAATATTACTATTACACGGCAGGCTCAATGGTCCTCGTATACAGGACTCGCGAGTATTCTTTGCTCAACAGGCAAGCTCAAGTGAACAGTCATCATTTAGAGGTGTAGCTAGAATCACGCAGCATGTGACGATAGCATGACTACATTGAAATGGAACCATGAAAGCAACATCCAGATTTACAAGAAGCATAAGCGAATAACATGATGTAGTCTTTGTAAATATCGGCGCGGATTCGTGCCCTCCTCATCAATCCAAGCAGCAAAACCCGGTGTTGCTTGTCCTTTTTTGTGGCAAGTCTCATTCCACGAGCCCAACTCTTGGCCGGCAAGAAATCTTACTGGAGAGAGAGAGAGAGAAAAAAAGGACAGAAAAGAAAATGCATGCAACTCCAAACAACGCACCTACGACAACACGTCCAATGCCCATAAAAGCTCGACCGTTTACTGCCTCAACCGCTCACTACACACCTGCAGCCGCAGGTCAATTTGGCTCTGAAGAGCACAAGCTAAGCACAGTCAATGAAACCAATGGAGGCGACGGCAGCAGCAACGTCGACGCTACCTGCCGGTGAGGCGGCTGCCTCGTCGCGGTGGAACCTGCTCGGCGGGCTCCCTGCCGTGCTCGTCGTCTGGGCGGCTTACCAGGCCGCGGAGAGATGGTGGCTGAGGCCCCGGCGGCTCGGCCGGGCGCTCCGGAAGCAGGGGCTCCGCGGCACGGCGTACCGCTTCCCGGCCGGCGACCTCACGGAGACCTTCCGGCTCAACGACGAGGCGCGGTCCAGGCCCATGACTCCGTGCCACGACATTGTTCCCCGCGTGCTGCCGTTCGTCCACAACATTGTCAATGAGCACGGTATTATATGCGAATTAATTTTTTTTTCAAATAAAGGATCATTTTGGTCGGTCACATATCTCACAAATCGCAACTGTGCATGATACTTTACTAGTGTGACTTCGAAGGGCTGTTTGGTTGTCTGCATTTACGCTAGCCAGGATTATAGGATGCAACTATCCCATATTTGATTGCTTGAACATGCTTAGATTAGAGCTTGTCCAAGCTAGATGCAATACACTGTTCTTGACTAGGGATGCAAAGTGGACGGGCTGGCCCACCAATCCTTTTGTCCGTTCCTAATTTTTGGGCTCGAAAGGGTCGACGGGCCGGAACTAAAAAATCAAGGGCCGAACGAGGACATTGGACCTGGCCCTAGGGTCGACCCTACGCACCGGCAGATTGTCGTGCACAATAAACAGATCGCTAACCGACGCCGCCAATCGGGCGGATAGCACCGAAGAATGGCAAATAATTTCCTCTACTGCTGCACTAAAAATATTGTACTCTCCGAAACAGAAATAACTTTTCACAAACTTAAGTTCACATTGTTTTTTCTTGCATGTAGGTAACATTTGCATCAGTTGGTTCGGGCCTATCCCAAGGGTGCTCCTCGCAGAACCAGAGCTAGTGAGAGAGATCCTATCCAATAAGTTCGGCCACTTAGAGAAATTCGTAAACAAACGTCTCGGAAAGTTGCTGGCACTAGGGGTTGCGAGCTACGAAGGCGAGAAATGGGCGAGGCACAGGAGGATCCTTAACCCTGCTTTCCATCTTGAGAAGCTCAAGGTACGATATAAAAAATAACTACCATTAAGTGGTTAGTCTAGTTAAGCACTTAAGCACATGTACACAGGTGTGCCGTGTGTGCGCTAAGCCGCTAACTGAAGTTATTTTCAGCGCATGTTGCCTGCTTTCTCTTCGTGTTGCACCGAGTTGATTGGCCGCTGGGAGAGTAAACTAGCTGGTTCTGATGGATCATACGAACTAGACATATGGACAGAGTTTCAGAACCTTACCGGAGACGTAATCTCTCGCACAGCGTTCGGCAGCAGCTTCATGGAAGGACGAAAGATCTTCCAGCTTCAGTCAGAGCAAGCCGAGCGCTTTATCAAGGCTGTGAAGTATATGTATATCCCAGGCTTCTTGTGAGTACGCTAATACACTATACCCTCATATGGCAATTTATTATTTATCACGAGTAGGACTTGGTATTTCAGGTTCATTGAAATTGCATATATATAGGCCTATGGCTATGATACAGCCTTTTGCATTCCGCAGGCTGTTTCCAACTGAAAACAACAGGAGAATGAAGGCGATAAACCGAGAGATCAAAGGCATCCTACGTGGGATGATACAAAAGAGAGAGTACGCCATCCAGAGCGGCGAAATATGTGGCGATGACTTGCTTGGCTTGATGCTGCAGTCGAACATGGACAGTGGGAAATCAAGCCTGAGTATGAGCACGGAGGATGTGATCGAGGAGGCCAAGCTCTTTTACTTCGCGGGGATGGAAACCACGTCTGTGCTGCTCACATGGACACTCGTCCTGCTAGCCATGTATCCTGAGTGGCAGGATCGAGCGAGGGAGGAGGTCCAGAGCGTGTTCGGCAAAGACAAACCCACTTTCGATGGCCTAAATAGGCTGAAAACGGCAAGTGTTTGTGACACGTACATCTAGGCTAACCACATGCATGATTACGTCAAAAGTAGTACTATAATTGTTGCCGGAAAGAAGCTGATTTTCTACAATTCCTAACTATGGCTAGATTTCTTTTATCCAGGTGACGATGATATTTTATGAGGTGCTGAGGCTCTACCCGCCGGCTGTCACGCTAAACCGAAGAACATTCAAAGAAATGCAGATCGGAGGCATCACATACCCTGCAGGGGTACTCCTTGAGCTGCCCATAATCTTGATTCACCACAACCCTGATATATGGGGCAAGGATGCGCTTGAGTTCAGGCCAGAGAGGTTCGCAGGAGGGATCTCTAATGCGACCAAGGACCAGCAGTTGGCGTTCTTCCCATTTGGATGGGGTCCGAGGATTTGCATCGGCCAAAACTTCGCGTTGCTCGAAGCTAAGATGGCTCTGAGCATGATCATGCAGCATTTCGAGTTTCGTCTGTCGCCTTCGTACGTTCATGCGCCATACACAGTGCTTACTCTGCATCCGCAGCATGGTGCGCAAGTCGTACTTAGGAAACTCTGATAATCTATATTGGCATGTTTGTTGGAGAGACCGAGTATTAAGAGTGCGTAGCAGCTAGTAGGTACCTAAATTTCTTAAGGTGCAAATAAAAGGCAAGGGATTTTGCCCGTTGTAAGAATGCCAGGCTAGTGGTAACCAACCAATACCATGTTCCACTAGCAATGTGCACAGGTCAACAAATGGGCATGCACGCAAGGATGTGGCGTGCAACAACGTCATGAACTTTGTTTCAGCTTTGCCTAGACGAATAAAACCAAACTACTGGATTTGGTTAATTAAGGAGCATGGTGCCTAGCACAATTGTACGGCTAATTTTGTATATTTGATATGAATTCCTTTTATAATTTATTAGATGACTCGAACTCTTATTTCTATTTTTTTTCGAATTAGTTTCCTCATTATAATTCATATGGACTCTTTCTAATCTAAGCCGTTATAATCTTGTCCCACTATAATTAACAGGGAAAATGCTTATACGCGGACGTCCGACGCGTCGAACGCCACGCGCGTGGCCCAGCCCGCGCTCGCGTACGGCTACGCTAGCTAACTAGCTTGCAGCCAACTAGTTAGCTAGCTATGTGCGTTTCATTTTTTGTTCTTTTCGATTTCTCATTTTTGTATCCTTTTTATTTGGAGTCCAAATCGCGTAGTACAAATTATTCGAGTGATAGTAAATTAGTAAGCTAGTAAAAATTAATTCAGAGTATAATACGTAGAAAAAACTATAATGTCAATGAAAGTTTATGATAACGTATGTGAAAAATAACTATGTTGACTAACCAGTCATAATAAATATGTAAAATACTATGACTCGGTTAGTCGGATTATATTTTTCATGTACATTATTATAAATTTCCATTAACATTATAGTTTTTATGATACTAAAAAAATTAACATTGAATATAGTTTTGTTTTGTTTGTCAAAATGTAAGTAATGCAATGGAAAAAACCGTTTATTAACATGAGCTTCCATTCAAAAAATACGAAAAAGAGTAATTTAAAATGTTTTGCATGGCTATTATTGCGTTCACACATGAGTTGCGCGGTGCATGCAACTTCCATATTTGATAATTTTCGTCACTGGTTTGATAGTTTTAATACAGACGCCATACATTATTTTTATTTGATGGAAAAGTGTGACTAACGGTGGACAAAATACAATCTGGTGTCACCGTACTGTTGTGAGGGACAAAACGACCTAGGCGTTGAATAAGTATTCGCACCGTGTGTGCAGAGAGAGACGCGAGGATGTATAGACCCAAATATTCCATTATATAAAAATGATGTATACACCAACATTTACACAACCCTGCTAATATTGGAATAACAAAATTCACGTGTTCTAAAATAAACTAAGGTGCAGTAGAGCTATGCTGCATCTTTTCTTGTTCCACTTATTTTTATGTTTTGTATTCACTAAACTTTTTTTCCAATATATATCCTTTTGTTTTATATTTTATTTTATGTTGTATTTATTTTCTGTTGGTGTGAACATGATGATAGTTAGTGCGCTCAGCTACGTTACTGAAACGACATGGATATGAGTTGATTAATCAATAATTGACCGCTACACAATCGCAAAAAAAATTGTCACTTAATGATATTCTAATCAGATATTCAGATTGGATGGCGCGTATCACCAGTAACAACCATGGAACCATAAACAATAATCGGCTTTATACATCGATGGGCTCAGTTAACTTTTTCAGGATGCATGTGTAAAGTTAACACACAGCCAAATAAGTAATGGCCGGGCAAAATTTTGGCCCAAATTACGTTGCTTATCTAAATTTCTGTCTTTTTCGTTATATTGGCTGGTATAAGTTCCTGGATTCAAATTTTAGTTAAAAATCTTCATCAAAAAAGAATTCCAAAATTTCTGCTAATCGCCCTTAATTTTTTTCTACCGCTCGCCTCCAGTAAAGTATGCCTTGAGCATCATGACTGGAAATTGCAAAAACACTAAAGCCATCACCAATGAGTCTTTAGACCGGTAGAAACATTGTAGCAAGTCACAAATGTAAGATACTAGCTGCATCACGCCGTGGGAAACATCACGCGCGCCCAGCGCTCCCGCGGGAAAAAGAAATAAAGCGCGGGTGGCGGTAGGAATTGAACCGCGGGCGGCTGGCTGAGAGCTGGCTCAGCTAGCCAGCCGGCCAAGCTACCCACACTGTTGAGACAGTGCGAAAAAATTTGTTTTATAGCCAAATGGACGATTGGATCTCCCTCGCGCACACGATCGGGCGGTTGCGCGTGACGGGACGACATGGCCAGCGCGGGGGCAGAAAAACTCCACGTGGCGAGGTGGACGAGGCAACCCGGGCTTGTACTATTTATTGATAAGGGAGACGTGGAAGCATAGTGAAAAAATGGTGCGAATAATGGATGAATAGTAGGGAAAAATTGAGCTGGTGACATCGAAAGTAGACCTTCCCTCAATTCTAGCACCGGAATTGAGCTCCTCTCCAATCTAGCACTAAAGTGCTCCTCCGTAACCCCTTTCTAGCACTCCGTCACCCCGGGTGTTAGATGGAGCCGTTAGCTCAGTTAGCTGACATGGAGAAGCCAATAAGGGAGATCTCGGAGGGAAAGTACTAGAGGGGTGGTACGTAGTGGCTTTTTAGCATAAGTGAGAACATTGAGAAGGAATGGTTAGAGTTATACTAGTGGTTAGGTGGTGGGTGAATTGAAATAGTTGGTACACCGGATGCATGGGTGGGAGACCGAGAGGTTGGGTTGGATTGATCTTTTTAATTATTTTTGATACCTACGATATAAAATGAGACTCGAACCGGAACTGAATACTGGGTCTCATGGGACTTAGACACGAGTATTTCTGCCATCCCTAATACTGTTGCTTGAGACCAATGATTCCTGGAGTGCTGTTTGTATCTGCGGGCTGCGGCTACAGTGCCATGAAGCTTAGGGATGGCAATGGGTCTGGGTCCTTCGAGTACAGCCTCCGTGGACCCAGACTCGAGACCCAAGAATTGGACCCAGACTCAGACCCGAAAACTATAATGTGTCCAAAGTCAGACCCACACTCATCGGGTCTACCCAGATGTTGACACAAAAATAAGCTTTTTGTGAACACACGTGCGGAAGCGTCAACTCTGGGATTGCGTCGCAGCCAAAGACCAAACGTGCCAGTCAATTTGACCTGTAAATTGACAAGGAGAAAATCGTCAGTGACTTAGCCCTAATCGGCTTTTAAATAGCCAGATCAGGTTATTTCGAATCGGCTTTATATAGCCTGATTACAGAATCTATCGGTTTAATGTCAGATAGAGCAATTAATTATAAATATTCAATTACAAATCTTACTTCTTTTTGGTATTTTTGTATAATATCAGCAATAAACCTTTTAATCAATATATCAGATTAAATCAAGGAATAGATGGAATAGATTGGTCAGGCCAAGACAGTATTCAAATCTAAAACGAGGTGTAAACCAACAGATCGGTTTAAATGTTTAAAACTAATGAAGGTAAATACAATGTTAATCGGCAAACATCTACACATGCGAAATCCTAAACGAGATAAGCAAGATCGATTAAACGAGACAGTTGTATACATCGGATTCAGGAAAAGCATATAAGATACTTGATGATCGACATTGCAAGATAAATACACATTACAGATCGATGAAATCGAGACAGTGTAACATGCGAGAACACATTAAAGATCGGTAAACTCCGAGACAGTTTAATATGCTTTGTATACATGAGATCAACATGATACAGCCATACATACGAGTTATAAGGAGAGAATCGATTATCCCATCGAGATAGCTCTACCTGCGAGTTGAAGCCTTTCGACGAGGTCGATCGGATTCGAGAAAGTAGTTGTGTTTTGAGTATGATGTTGTCTTTCTCTCTAGATTTAAAGTCCTATTTATAGTATTACAAATTCGATACCGATACGACCTATTTTACCGCGCCACGGAAGATATCCTGATCAGAACGTATTTCTCCCGAAGTCTCATAACTATCGATATTCTTCAACAAGCTTTTCTTCTTTGCCGATGAAGCCCATTTTCTGATTCGACCCAATAATTCTGATAAATTTAGACCTTTTACAATATCCGATTTTCTGTCAAATTTGGGTGACAACACCAGACCCGACAATTTATAAAGACACCAAATACCATTCTAGAATCAGCAGCACATGTACATTACAATTATGTCACATATATAGCAATGGTAGCATTTCAAGAGCATATAAACACAAAGTTTATCTAGCCATTTAACTAGAAGAACACAATTAATCAAATATAAGCTAACACAAATATAAATTGCTTCAGTAGCCACAACTAGGAGGTTTAAACACAAAGCAACAAACGGCCTTCAATCCAGCAACATATAAATTTAAATCCGTTACATATAAATCCAAAAACTCAATTAATAGAGGTCTAAAATTTTAAAGCAACAATAATGCAACAACTTTGCAACACCAAAACAATAGTTAGCCCCACATGTCAGTGATACAATTCGGGTCTAGGTGTCTATATACCCATGGGTCTAAAGTTAGACCCAGACCCAAACTCGGACCCAGACCTAGACCTAAACTTTCATACACATGGGTCCATACTTCGACCTAGACCCGGACCCATCGGGCCGGGTACCCGGAACCATGGGTATTTCTGCCATCCCTAACGAAGCTTCGTGGTGTACGATGTCATGGGCCGTGGGCTCTTGTGGCTGGTGGGCTGGCTACTGGATCGTCTATGGTTGCGACGGCCCGAACGGGACAGGTGCACAGGGCCGCAACGGCGCGTTCCGTTTCCAAAGAAAACGAACGAATCCAAAGTTCCGAACTCGTACCCACGACCAACAAAAACGAAGCTGCAATTTTTTTTTTTAAAAAAAAACGAAGCTGCAATGAAACAACCCGGGGATGGCCATCCCGTGTCGTGCCACCCCCTTGATCGATCCGATCGCCGTGGCAATTTCTTCCCCACCAAGTTCCTTATCGTCGAGGGACCAGCATGTCTGACCGAAATGCCCATTAGTCTTACACTCCAAGAAACCATAAACAAATGGGCACTCAAGCCGAACTCTCTGACCACACCTGTATTTAACCCACCGTAAATCCGTGGTCAAGGCACACTCCTTCTTCTCGCCGCTGATCTACTGACACTTGACGCTCAGCAATGGTACTTGGTGTGTTGTTTGCAACAGCGGCCTCAGTGCCGTGGAGCTTCCTGGTGTACGGTCTCCTCGCCCTGGTGCTCCTGTGGCAGGCAGGCCGGCTGCTGCACCGGCTATGGTGGTGGCCGCGGCGGCTCGAGAGAGCGCTGCGCGCGCAGGGCCTCCGCGGCACGCCGTACCGCTTCCTCACCGGCGACCTCAAGAGCTACGGCCGGTTGAACAAGGAGGCCTGGGCGAGGCCCCTGCCGCTGCGGTGCCACGACATCGCCCCGCGCGTCGCGCCGTACCTCCACAACAAAATCCGGGAGCACGGCAAGGCGTCCTTCTCTTGGTTCGGCCCCATCCCCACGGTGACCATCACCGACCCCGACCTTGCCAAGGACGTCCTCTCCAACAAGTTCGGCCACTTCGAGAAGCCCAAGTTCCCGGCGCTGTCCAAGCTGCTCGCTGAAGGCGTGGCGAGCTACGAGGGCGAGAAGTGGGTCAAGCACAGGAGGATCCTCAACCCTGCATTCCATCTCGAGAAGCTCAAGGTACATACAGACAGTCATACAGAATTACAGATTTACAGATACAGTTGTTTCCATCTTATGTATGCGTGTCTGAATACTATTTACTGTGGATGCTTGGTTGGGTGGTTCGAGTGCGATTGATCCTTGAAGTTCATGGCTTGATTTGCAGCTCATGCTGCCGGCGTTCTCTTCGTGCTGCGAGGAGCTGCTTGGCAGATGGATGGAGATCATTGGTTCGGATGGTTCCTGCGAGGTGGATGTCTGGCCGGAGCTCCAGAATCTCACCGGAGATGTCATTTCTCGCACTGCATTTAGCAGCAGCTACCTTGAAGGAAGAAGGATTTTCCAGCTGCAGGCCGAGCAAGCTGAGCGCCTCATCGGAAGCATTCAGAAGATTGTCATTCCCGGTTACATGTGAGTTTTTTTAAAAATACTACTAGACCAGAACAACGTGGACAGGTTTACACGCGGTATCATTTAGTACTACTACCTCCGTTTTTTTTTGTTTGACGCTTTTGACTTTTTGGCACGCCTTTGACCATTCGTCTTGATGTCATTTCTCGTACTGCGTTTAGCAGCAGCTACCTTGAAGGACGAAGGATTTTCCAGCTGCAGGCCGAGCAAGCTGAGCGCCTCATCGGAAGCATTCAGAAGATTGTCATTCCCGGTTACATGTGAGTTTTTTTTAAGAAAAAAAGATTTCGTTACATGCATGTCAGTTTGTAATAGAGTACTACTAGACCAGAACAACGTGGGCAGGTTTACAGTTTACAAGCGGTATCATTTAGTACTATTAGTTGCATCCATACTGAAATTGCAACGTGATCATTTGCCGTCCAGGTCCTTGCCAACCAAAAACAACCGAAGAATGCATGAAATAAACAAGGAGATTGAATCGATTTTACGAGATCTAGTTGGGAAAAGGATTCAAGAAATGAAAGAAGGCGAGAGCACCAAAGCTGACTTGCTCGGGTTACTGCTAGAATCAAACATGAGACAAACAGACGAGAATGGACAATCCAGCCTGCGAATGACAACCAAAGATGTCATTGAGGAGTGCAAGTTGTTCTATTTTGCAGGAATGGAGACGACATCAGTACTACTCACATGGACAATGGTTGTGCTGAGCATGCATCCCGAATGGCAGGACCGTGCAAGGGAGGAGATCCGAGGCCTATTTGGGAAGAACATACCTCAATACGAAGGCCTGAGCCGCCTGAAAACGGTGAGTGCTTACTAATTTCATTATGCTGTGTGCAGCTAGGCCTGGGTTCACGGTTCGGGCCTAATCTAGTTGTCTGGGCCAGCGGCCCAGCTCTGCCCTGCTCTGCCCTCAAGGAAGTTGAAACTTACAACAACATGTTTGGTTCGTAGAACTCAACACCTACAATTCAGCATGTGTCGGCCCGTTTAGGCACGGCTAGAAAATAGTCCCTGTTGTGCCGGCCGAGGCCCAGGCATGGCACAGCACGACGGCCAGCCAAACCGAGCCGGGCTGGCACGAGGCATGGTAGGCCTATAGGGGCCATATTGGGCTGAGTGGTAACTAGAGAGACTGAGGAAGAAAAAAGTGTTGCGTTGCTGCCTCTCGATCCCACGACCTCTTAAGAAGAGTATTAGCGCCCTCCCCTTGACCAAAAGGACATGAGTTGATTTATGTTTATTTAGCCCTAGACATTCTAATATACATACATATAATAAATAAAAACTAAAAAATTAATTGTGCCGTGCTGAGCCGAGCCGGCCCGGCGTGAATAGCCTTCAGCCTAGGCACGGCACACCTAGTCGGGCCGGACTAGCACGAGACCGATTTTCACCATGTTGTGTCATGCTTCGGGTCGGGCCAAAATATGTGCCTCGTGCCGGTCCATTTAGCCTGGCCCATTCGGCCATCTATATGTGGGTGGATGGCCAACCTTTCAAATTTAGAATTTTAGGTGTTTGGTTTACAACCAACAAAAATGTCTAATGAAAAATACAGATAATCTAAATTTTTTAAAAAAATGAAAAGTATTTAAAAATTTTGTTTAGGACTTTACATGAGTTTTAAATTTTATTTTGTATAATTTGAATATTATAAAATACATATGAAAAATGAGAAGTTTAATATTATCTAAAAAGGAAAAACTTCGCTGCTAGCTACTCTCTCATCTGTTCGCAACTGGGCACGTGTGTGTCGCCAAACCAACAAAAGGCATGGGCGTCGGATTTCCGCGCTGGTGTCGTGCCCCCCTGCGCAGGACAAATCTGATACCGTGCCGAATTTTTCGGACGAGCAAGTGAGCAACGGCCACCATCCAAACTTTTACACTGCTGTTGCATTTGCAGGTAACCATGATCCTTCACGAGGTTCTCCGGCTGTACCCTCCGGCCATCGTGTTCAGCCGGAAAACGTACAAGGAGATGGAGATCGGAGGCGTCACGTACCCCGCCGGCGTGATCATCGAGCTGCCCGTGCTGTTCATCCACCACGACCCACAAGTCTGGGGAAACGACGTGAACGAGTTCAGGCCGGAGAGGTTCGCCGAGGGGATCTCCAAGGCGTCCAAGGAGCCCGGCGCGTTCCTCCCCTTCGGCTGGGGGCCGCGTGTCTGCATCGGCCAGAATTTCGCGCTGCTCGAGGCCAAGATGGCGCTCTCCATGATCCTCCAGCGATTTGAGCTCGAGCTCGCGCCGTCTTACACCCACGCGCCGCATACCGTGATAACGTTGCATCCCATGCATGGCGCGCAGATTAAGCTCAGAGCTATCTGATTGCTTTGCTCACGCAGGGTTTTAATTACTAGACGAATAAAAATGCGGCAGTAAAGTTTCGGTTAATTGCTAGTAGATTTTTATTGTCCGTTTATGCACGGTTATACAGCTGCATGCTATATATGTTGCCGCGCGCGTCAGCAACTCTACTGTAAAAACTTTGTTTTCTACTGCAACTAGGAGCATCGATCTCCCACGTATTAATTTGCATTTGCTATATTTGTATCAAGTTAAACTTTAGTGTAGACTCCATTTTCACAAATCGTGTACATACATGTGATGCTTCCGCATGTGTATCTTCTGAAGGACACCTAGTTGTATTTATATGATTTTCACTTTTCCTCGCCTGAGAATGTGTATTCAAAGCGTATTACGATCCTTTCGTTCATGATAGGTCCTAGCTAGCGAGAGGGTCCAATCTGTGTTGGCTTCATTGGGCCTACAGATCAATTACACTAGATCAATAGTGTTAACAAAGTAGGCATAGAGATAGAGCCCAATCCTATAAGACGAATGCAATCTAAAAAAATTATTAATTTTCCAATTGCTAATAAGTTTAGTTTCCAAAGCAATTATATTTCTCTCAATGGTAACCAAATGTAGAAATAGAATCCAATCCAATGAAATCATGCATGTAGGTAATATTAATTTTTAAACCGAACTAGTCTCTTTCCATTCTAACCAAACCTTCTTGTCATCGAACAAATCTCAATCTTATGATTTGGTTCCATATAATTTCTAGTATTTTAGCACGAATGCTGTGGATTCATTGACCATATTTTTTAATAATATAGCGAGCAAAGTGTCCTGTGCATTTGCGGCTATGGTTTGTGCCAAAGTTCCATATGTAAGGATTCATAGTGTACTAGTTGTGATAGGTCTTATATAATCCAGGTTGAAGTTGGATAAATAATTATATTGGCCATAGTAAGATCCTAAGGGATCTGTTGAACATTGGGAAATAAATTTCCCAACAAGCTGAGGATCAATAAAGCCTCTTTTTCTAAGGTGGGACTTTGGAGGATGCAAATGAGCTAAAATGACACACAAACAGGGTCCATATTCTCATCCAATTCAATTGTTGAGACAGTTGAAAATCGCGTTTACTTGTTCCGGAATTCTTTATCTTTGATTTGTAAATTCCTTGCGTTTAGACATTACTTCGGGAATTCCTATTCTTTTTTCTTTCAAATTAAAGAGTAGCAACATGCCTTTTTATTCTATTTTGGGCCTCCATCAGTGGAGATAACATTCTTATTCTTTGCGTTTGATATGAAAATGCGGGTGTGAATATGTTACAATATGACATAATCTCTATTAAATGAGAAAAAGATGGGCTGGAGGTGGTGACGCGAATGTCTCGGGAGGAAATGCCTATGTCGATCTCGATAGTGTATACCACTAGGCCAACATCTTGATGGTTGCTACCGAAGACATCAACGGTGATGGTGGATGAAGCTTCTAAGGTCGAAGATGGAGGACGGGCCTTCATGGCCGAGATGGCGAGTGGGGAGGCGGCGAATGAGGTGAGGGTGGTGCGAGATCCAGGGTGGCCGCGGTAGCCGGAGTGGCCGGACATAGGATGGTGACGGCCATCGCGGCTGGAGTAGCAGGCGATGACATGGGTATACTCAGTATCCTTGTTCCACAATTCGGCCCTTGATATAGTTTACTACACGAATGTCCGCTGACGCACTCCTCTTGCCTTAGCCAAACGGTGTCGTCCAACACGGTGGACTTCTATGGCCACTTCATTTGCATTTCTACACCCACCGGTCGCGCTTGTTCGCCGCAAACTTTCACTACAAGGATCGGTCTGAATCTCAAGGGCCAAAAACCCTCGAGAAAGAGGGATGAAAAACATGGCTCTCGAGAGATGCAGGCTGACGGACGGAATACTGCAGTTAACATCAGTGGAGAAGATTTCTCGAGGGCTAAGCCCTATAGAGACATAATTTTTCTTAAAAAAAATAAAACTTTATTTCTGCTGGGGAGGCAGCCTCGATCCTCGATCCGCACAATATTCGCTTACCGAATCACTAATATTTCGAGGCAATATTTCACGGACCGGATAACAACCGAACCACAATATTCACATACCGAATCACTAATATTTTGAGGCAATATTCACAGACCGTAAAAGAATACTAATATTTGAACATGAACTTGAATGTCAAATCACATACCGAATAACTAATATTTCGACGCAACATTCACACACCAAATCGCAGCCGAATGACAATTTCTCCTGAACATGAACTTGAATGTCAACAATATTTCGAGACAACATTCACAGGCTGAAAATATTCACAGAATATGAGAGAACTTGAACATGAACAATATTCATAGACTATTTCGAGACAATATTCACAGGCCAAAAATTACTAATATTTCACGGACCGAATCACAATCGAATCACAATTTCTCTCTTGAGCATGAACACAAGAACAACCCACGGAGAGATAGCCGGCGGAGAGGGAGGAGACGACGGGCAGAGAGAGGGAGACGGCGGACAAAGAGAGGGAGAGACGCCGGAGAGAGAGGAAGGGAGCTCACCAGCAGAGGGGGGAGGAGGTCGGGATGGAGAACCTGCTGGATCTGCTGGCGAGGCGCCAGATCTGGCCGCCACGGCTGGCGACGAGGCGGGGTTGGAGAAGGATATGGCGGCGCGGCTCGCCGGCCACGCTCGTCAGTGAGGAGGCGGCGCGGCTCGCCGGCAGCAACCGTCGTGGGCGCGCGGCGTCGAGCCCGGTGACGAGGTGGCCCAGCCCTCGCCGAGGCCGGAGAAGGAGATAGCGGCGTGGCTCGCCGGCCACGCTCGTCAGTGAGGAGGCGGCGCCCCGCTGGGGTTGAGGGAGAAGCGGCGACCGCCGGCGAAGCGAAGAGAGAGAGGGAGATACGGAGAGAGAGGGGGGAAATTTTTACTGTTTGCCCATAAAAAATTCCGCAAATAAAAAAATGTCCAAGCTTTACGTGCAATTTGAAAAATACCCCTAGGTGCTCCAGGCGAGAGCGGCATAAGAGGTCTAGACGCTCTGGCGGACAGCGCCAAGGGGTAGGCGCCCCTGCCCAGAGCGCCAAGGGGCACGGCGCCCCTGCCCAGGGCGCCAAGCGGCACGGCGCCCCCGGCGAGAGTGCCATGGGCAGGGCGCCCCCGGCGAGGGCGCCAAACTTGCATGACGTGATTAGCACTAATTTGCATGGCCGTGATTAGCACTAATTTACATGGCTTGCATGGTCTAAGCTAGCTAATTAATCTTTCAGATGGAATGTATTCTATTATTGCTAATTAATTACTAGCTGGCTCACGTGGCATGCATATATGCATGCACATCCTTGCTGTACTCGAGCAAAACCTAGGCTTTGTTTGTTTCAGGTTAATGTTCAGTTGTGTTTTACTGTAGCAAATTTGTGATCCACTCGAAAGACGTTTTAAAAAAATTCAAAAATCTATAAAAAAAAATATTTGTTAACTTTAAGAAGAACTATTTAAAACCCCATAAAAATAACCACAAAATATTACAACATTTGGGCGCCTACCCCTTGGCGCTGTCCGCCAGAGCGCCTTGACCTCTTATGCCGCTCTCGCCTGGAGCGCCTAGGGGTATTTTTCAAATTGCGCGTAAAGCTTGGGCATTTTTTCATTTGGGGAATTTTTTATGGGCAAACAGTAAAAATTTTCAGAGAGAGACGATAGATAGGAGTAGATATTTTATTTCGCCGCGGCGGTTGGATAAGAACGAGCTACGCCTGCCGCTTGCGAATTTTTTATTTTGGAAAATTTTTAACGCGGTGGTGGGACGGCCCACGAGTTGAAATTTTGGGAGGCGCGCGTGCAAAAAAAATTAGTTCTCGACAGCCAGGCCCTCGAGAAACCATGCATTGACCTAACGGCCGTTACCTGCGGTGGGCTCCGTCCCTAGTATCTCGAGGGCCAACTGTGAACCCTCGAGAAAACGTCTTATTCTTGAGGTTTTTCAGATGGCCCTCGAGAAACGCTTCCCCTTTACGAGGGCTGGCTTAGCGCCCTCGAGAAAGCCTTAGGCCCTTGAGATTCTGGCTAATTCCTGTAGTGTTTAACCTTGTGACGACAATTAAAAGTGGTAATCAATAGCAAAAAAACAAAATTAGACAAATTATGATAAATAAATAAGAGAGAGGTTATCTAGCTCTACCATGCATGTCCAAAACATAAAAGGTTTTGATTAAAAAAATAAAGACATATTGTTAAAAATGGAACATTTCAAGATGGATGCCCTTGTGGGCCTCGTCAGTCGTAATATGACACGTTTGCTCGTCAGTCTTCTCTAAGCATCTACAAAAAATCACGTGCCCATGAAAAGACATGGATGTGACATTATCTTTTAGCGAACAAACTTTTTGTGCGGGCTGAGCACGGGACTTGGGGGCAGGTGTTTCTTTCGAGCTTACCGACGTGCAATTCAAATCCCCTACAGTAGCAAGTATAAATGCATGGTGTGCATTTTGACTTGAAAACAGATTATAACTTCTATAAATATGTCATACAATGTTCAATTTGTACGAAACAAATTTTGTAATCCATATAAAATCCTAAACAACCTATTTTCAAAACTTTTTCATTTTTTCAATTTTATGACTTTTTTGAATTTTTTGAATTTTAAAAATTCAAAAATTTAAAAAAATTGAAAAAGTTTCGAAAATGGGTTGTTTAGGATTTTAGATGGATTACAAAATTTGTTTCGTATAAATTGAACATCATATGACATATTTATAAAAGTTATAATTTGTTTTCAAGTTAAAATGCACACCGTGCATTTATACTCGCTACTGCAGGGGATCCCAATTGACCGACGTGTAGTGGCTCCACAAATATAAACAGAAAAGTAAAACTGATCAAAATTGGTTTCAAGCAAAACTGATTTAGAATTCAAAGTCATCAACATTATTTTTTTGTCGTTCTTCCAAGCAAACCGAACACTCTTCTTTAATCTATGTCTGGATTACTTTGAAACATTCTCGTCTCTCGAAACTATCAAAGCGCAGCTTTGCAATAGCTGTAAACAAAGAAAAACTGGGCTTAGAGCAATATCTCCTTTCGGTATTCCCTGGTTAAAAATCATGATGCTCTCATCACGTCATATAAATCAGGTATATCAATCATTCAGGTTTTGTTTGGGAGTATAGATGAGCAAACCTCGGTGAGAAAAATCCTCTAGAGGATTTTGTTTTCTGGGTTTATTTCTTTGTCAAAGCTACCCGAACAATGAATTTCGGGGGGAGGTGCCCCTCCCGAGGCCAAGATTAGGTAGCCTCAAGCGACAACCTATCAAGGAAGTGCAACTTAGAATAGGGCAAGAATTTTTTTTTTTATAAAAAAACTATGATTCCAATTAAATTTGAGTTACAACAGGCTATGTGACCCTGGTTAAATACAACCGGACCCTCCTGTCTACTTTGCCCCCCATAAGTACAAGAAATTTTGAGGCTAAGTGGTAATTATACATCTATATCTCCTGTTTGCCCCTGTTCGAATCGTCAGGTAGGGGCCTGTCTTTCTTTTCTCCTTGCTTGTTTTTCTTTTGCAGCCTTCATACATGAAGATAAAAACAATAGTTCACCCCACTTTGTCTCTGGAGTGTCTCTCTTTGGCTCATAGCTGCAGCGGTCGTCGGTTTTTGCCAGCAGTGGTCATCGGTTTTTGCCAGGCGCGGAGCATCACTGAATCCTGAACTTTCTTTCAACTACTATTGGATTTGGGCGGGAGTCCCAAATTTTGGCCCATGGCAATGATTAGTGCATAAGGACGTAGCCTAGAACGATGCTCCAAGAATGAGCCCGCACGAGGTTTGGGCCCGGAGTGGCCTCCGGGACACGTGACGGTCCAGGATGGACTCCACACAAGGATTTGTTCCGCAATGGCCTCCGAGACACGTGATGATCCGAGAAGGACCCACGCGAGGTTTCGGCTTGGAGTGACCTTCGAGACACGTGGAGGCCCGAGAAAGTTACCCACCCCGACACAGCGGATCTAGAAAGTTGCCTTTGTTGGCACCACATTGATATGTGTGCTCAACTACGCTCAACTTTTGCAACATAAAAAAGTTAGTTGAGGTTAATTTTATTGAAATTAAATGTTGAATTAGGCTCCTATTTTTATTGATTTCACATTTTTCCTTATATTTATATTTTGCGAGTCTTATACACTACTAGAATTATAACTTTTACCGAGTGTGTAAATACCGTCGGCCATTAGAAAATACCGTAGGACATGTATATGGCCGAGCGTATACCGTCGGTAACCTCCCTTCGGTCACACGTGGTCGGTAATTCATGCAATTACAGACAGACCCTCGGGAATGAATTTAGCGACTGTTTTTTAAGCACTCGGAAAATGTATGAGTGAGTGACTTTAACTTACCGTTGGAAATAGAGAACACTCGGGGAAAAGTATAAATGAGCGGGTTTGACTCACTGACGGAAATGATAAACACTCGGGAAACGTGGTGGAATAAATATGAGGAAATGTAATGGAAGAAATAGGAAAAAAAAATTCATATGGGATGAACCTCTCTCTACATACTTGATCTTTGAAGTCATTTTTTTCATTTTACTCAAGTTAATTATAAATGTGTCTTGACTAGAATTCGAACTCATGACCTGTTGAATAAAACTCTCCCACCTAACCAATCCACCTCACGCACTTGTTGTTTAAAATTGTATATGTGTTCCTTTTAACTCCTATCTTTTTTTATGCAATGGTCGAGTGTTTTCTTTCAACCGTCGGCCATTCTCTTGGAATGGGTGAGGGTTTTATTTTAACTGTCGGCCATTCCCATGAATAACCAAGGGTTTTATTTATCCGTCGGCCATCCCTTGAATGGCCGAGTGTTTTCTTTTAACCATCGATCATTCTTTTAGATGACCGAGAGTTTTTGTTCTACCGTTGGTCATTCATGAGAATGGCCGAGGGTTTCCTAGAAACCGTCAGTTATTGTTGCGCCCTCTCGGTAAAGCATTTAATTGCTGACCATTTTTTCCTAATGCTAGGGAAAAGTATGCACCGTCGGCCACCTTAACTTTTTTTGAAGGTTTGTGGGTAATTGTCATTCATACTCGGCAAAAGTTAGATTTCTAGTAATGATATTTTTATTAGTTGTCGATAATTCCCTAGAATCAAACAAACATCACAAAATTTGCCGCATGATAGGAAGCAAATTTCAAATTCACATATGAATTTCTCATATTTGTATAGACTTAATGGTATATTATATTATAAGCTCCCAATAATTCTCTAATCATAAACCAAATAATTTGTATCTAGAAAACCCATTTGTTTTTAAATTAAGCAACACACCACCACATATGCCCTCTCCTCCCTCTTATAGAAAAAGAAGGGAGAAAAATGAAGCAAAAGCACGCCCTGTAGAAGAAAACACAGGGATCGAACATTGAAACCTCACAACGGGTGTGATCGTGTTTTACCGCTGTGCCACAACTTACAAAGGGTTCCGCTCTCAGGGCAAAAAAAATTCCGCCGATGCACCCCGGTGTTCCCAAACCCTTATGGTCTGTTTGGTTCGCTGGACCGACCTGTCCAGGACCATCCGATCCAAAATCCAAACCTACATGTCTTGTTTGGTTTGCATCGTCGAATCAGTTTGTTCATGACCAATACATCACTCGAGATGCCATCATTAAGCCAAATTCCGTGACCCACTCATTCCTCCAGAAGTATCGGACGACACCGTGACTCGAGAGAGGCGGGGCTTCTCTCCAATCGTCGGCGCCTCCACCGCTCGTCGGCGCCGCCGCTCCACCTCTCCTGGCGCCCCTTCGCTGCTCGCCGACGACGCCCATCCGCCACGACGAGCCCCTCATCCCAGCACCGCCCTCTTCGCTGCTCGTCAGCGGTGCCCCTGTACCACTCCCGGTGCCGCCCCTTCGCTGCTCGTCGGCGGTGCACCTCTACCACTCCCGGCGCCGCCACTTCGCTGCTCGTCGGCTGCTCCCAGGTTTCTTCTCTTCCAGGTTTCAAGAACCTGCCCATAGATCTGATTCTTCAATAACCTACACAAGCTTAGATCTACGCATTTGTTCTTGATGCAGGTGAATAGGTTATGTTAATAGGTTCTTGATGCAGGTAAAAATCTGCTTGTAATTGTTTATGTGAATAGGTTATTGATCTGCAAAAGCATAGATCTACAACTGCTTGCTCGTTCGTGAGCAAGAGAGATCAGTGAAACATGAAAGCTTGTCGTAAGAACCTGTCGCCCTTCTAATTATACTTGACAGAGTTATTGACAGATTGATAGTTTGAAAAATCAACACACCTAGAGTAATTAGGCTAAGTAGGATTTAGCAGCATCTAACAAAGGTTAATCATTATCCATCTCACCTATCATTAATTCTCCTCTTGCTTACTGATTTATTGGTATGTTCTCAGTGCAAGGGTATATTTTACTGCTTGTTCCTCCGTTATTATTTGAGTGATTGATCTCTTGAATTTATTTTTTCTCACTCCTTCAGGTTGCATCCCCTTGCATCTCACTCATTCAAATCTTTGGAATTTTCTAGGGAGGCTCTACCAATCTGGTAAGTAAGATCAATGTGCTTCTTTTATATTGCTAATTTTTCTCTAGTTACTACTTTGTTCTATTTGGTGGAGAGAGGGCACTATTGAAATCATTATTTTAATATTTTTACAGCTTTTAAATGTGTAAACAAATGAAATCCTCATAAAACATCATGTGAAATAAAAAAAAATGAAATGCTCCTAAATTCAAAGAGGCAGCAGCTGTAGTTAGCTAGATATATAGTCATGGTTATAGTCATAGTCATAGCCATATTCAAAGTGGAGGGTCACTTAATTTGACTGCATCTGCATGATCGAGTTGTATACTATTAACCCCATGGTCCTTGGAGCCCCCGTTCCATGCTAATGTGCATGCTGTTTTGAAGTAGAAACATTGGTTTAACCAATAAGCAGCCTTGTAATGAAATAAGTGATTTATGAGAGCACAGCACTTGTAGTATTGGCTCTTCCTTGTGGTGTGGTGGCTGTTCCTGTGCAACTGTTGCGGTTGGCCCATGCCCAGGCCCAGCGAGAGCTTGCAATAACTGGGCCGTAGCGCATCTTTATGCGCAGGAGTGGCCCATATATCCGTGCGGCCCTGCTCACCTTCATCCAGATCTTGAGCCAGATGGCGTGGGGAGGTCTCTGGTTGAGCCTGCGGCGCCCCTCGCCGGAGCAGCAGAAGTCGTGCGTCGCGGCGGCCGGCGGCTTCAACTACGACGCGGATCTCCAGGGTGCCTCGTCGCGCCTGGAAGAAGCCGAGGAGAGGGCACTAGTAGCGCGCGGCTTCTTTGTGAACCGCTCGCGCGTGCTGCTGGGCTCCGGCGCCGCCACCTTCCTCCGCGCCAAGGCGGCCCTCCTCTCCTGGAAGTAATCCTCCTCCTCCTCCTCCTCCTCCTCCTCCTCCTCCTCCTCGTTCCTGCAGACTCCTGGAGGTGGACTGAAGCATCTCTGTGTGTGTGTGTGCGTGCGCGCGTGTGCCGGCGGCAGGCACGTGGCGGTGGGGTGGGTAGGCGTGGAGGCAGAGACACCGGTGAAGGTGGGCACCAGGTTCTGCATTTGCAGCAGGGAGGTGGTCCCCTGGCTCATGCTCCCGCTCCAGATCGCCTACGTCGCCGACGACACCGGCGCAAGAAACGCCTTCGCCTTCGGCAGCGGCACCCTGCAAGGCCATCTGCTGGTACAGACTACACATTGATACCATCCCTTATGTATGAACTATCTGCGCTCATCTCTCTGTGGGTGATGATTCTGGGGATGGCACAGGCCGGCGAGGAGAGGTTCTCGGTGCAGCAGGAGGGATCCAAATCCCCTGCCGTTGCGTGCTAAAGGCAGAGAAGCACTGTGTAAAACAGGTCAAAAGGCACGGTACTGTAGCAAAAACACTGTTAGAAAATACTGTTCATGGTACTGTAGCAAACACTGTTGAAAACACTGTTCATTTTCGCTGTTTTGCACTGTTCATCAGTTATAAAGGTACGGTTACTGTTCAGCCTCTGCCGTTGTAACCAACGGCAGAGGATCTCAATCCGCAGCAGGAGGGGGGGGGGAGAGGGAGGTGTGGTACGAGGTGGTCTCCTTCTCCAAACCCGCCCACCTCCTCTCCGCCGTCTGCTACCCCTACGTCCAGCTCAAGCAGAGGCTGTTCGCACGCCACTCCGCCCATGACCTCCTCAAACACGTTGCTGCAGCTCAACCTAGTAATAATGATAACAATAGGGAGCAACCACCCAACTAGCTTACATGTTACATGCATGCCAGGTTTCATTTCATCAAATTCACGCACGCCTCCAAACAAGACTAGCAGCAAGTTCATGCTTTACCATACATTTAAATCAAGGAATAATACCATACCATACCATGTTGTGTTATCATGTCATAAATGTGTTTGGTTTGCGCACTCTGCTACGCCTACATACTCAACTCTGCAGCGCCCACAAACCTTGAGTTTGGGATTGCTATCAAATGATGTCCATGTGGGCGCACGGATGCGGCGGAAATTTAGCTTAGCTTCTGCGTCACAAATGCGTCGACTCCTCCACCGCACTCTAAGGCGTTGTTCGTTTCCGTGTTGCGTTGCGTTTCGTTTTCCGCACGCGGTTTGCCGCTCAGCGCGTACGAAACGCATGCGTACGCAACGCAATGTAACGCGGAAAAACGCTGAAACGAACACGCTCTAAGTTTAACTTGGGTTGAAGGGGGGAGGAAGAGGAAGGACCAAATCATTTTTCAAAAAAAAAATAGTACGGGCTTTGTTTTTTTCAAAGACTATCTAAGAAACTGTGTACAGTATATACATGAATCTCAACGCGCAACTACAATTCGACATATATCTAGAAAATACTTGTACAAACCAAAACGACCAATCTAAGAGAAAATGTTCTTGTAATGCATAGGGCATAACATAAAAAAGCAGAGATGCTAACAAATGATATACCATCCGAATGGTATAAGTGTTTCATGTAGTGTTTCATACAACAATTTAGGAGCATTTCATTTTTTTTATTTCACATGATGTTTTATGAGTATTTCGTTTGTTTACATGGTGTCCCTCACGGCGTTTCACCCAAAACGTGATGGCTGCGGTCAACGTAGTGCCACGCCATGTGTGCAGTAGTGAGGATGACCTGAAAGTCAACTACATCATCTTGTCTCGACGTTATAAGATATGATAAAAGAAAAACCCAAAGGATAACACGCATGTGCGCAATTGAACGATGAATGTTGCGTAGGATGTACTGAGGCAGAGAGAGGAACAGACCGGTTCAGATGATTATCATAGGCCACTGGGTCAATGCGCATCTAGCGCTTCCAAGTTCCAACCGTAGGAAGTACTCCCACATGTCAACATTTTGTCCACAATTTTCAGCTTGTCGGGCTCCTTCGCACCACAAGAGGGCTTGACATGATCACATGACGTTGAAAGGAACATGGCGCCCAAGGAACGCAACGCATCACCCATTTGACCCCAGCGGATTTCGATCGTCCACTTTCATTTTTTTTTCACTGATTGCGCAAAATAGCACGTGGTCAGGATCGATGCATATCGATAGTTTGATAGGCCTTTGACCTTTTACAGTTTTACTCCGTTTGAGCTTTGGCAAACCTCGCCAGCAGATAAGATTTTTTTTATTTGCACTGCACGTATATAAAGTTAAGGCACGGACTTGGGAACGGACGTCCGACGCGGATGCGCACGTCGGACACTGCCGGCCCAGTCCAACGCAACGTTTTCAGCTGAAACAACTCTGCGTCTCACACCGGAACAAATTTCTCCCCCCCCCCATTTAAGGCGTGGACTTGGGAACGGACGTCCGACGCGGATGCGCGCGTCGGACGCTGCCGGCCCAGTCCAACGCAACGTTTTCAGCTGAAACAACTTTGCGTCTCACACCGACACAAATTTCTCCCCCCATTGTTTCGAAGTTTGCCGTAGCGCTCTCTGTTTGCATGTAATGACGTCAGCGATGACGTAAGCGTAAAGATTCCTTTCAGTTTTCTCTTTCGACGGCCATAAATTTTGACTGGTTGCTCCAATGCACGAACCGTTTGCATCACTGCGTTCCTCGCATTTTTACGAACAAAACAAGACCAATGTTGCTATATAAAAATTTACCGAAACAATTTGTTATCCTAATGCAACAATTAGTTTAGCCTGTTGAAACAATATGACTAGCCTGCTGAAACAATTACTTTTGCCTAGTGGACATATAACCAAGTGAAACAGTTGATTTAGCCTATTGAAACAATATATATAGCATGCTAAAACGATTGGTTTAGCCTATTGGAACAATATATATAGCCTGCTGAAACAACTAGTTTAGCATATTGAAACAATTTGTCTATCCTGATGAAATAATTTATACAACCTACTGTCACAAATATGTTTGGCATGTTGAAACAATTAGTTCAGCCTGTTGGAACAATTTATCTAGCCTGCTGAAACAATTAGTTTAGCCTATTGAAACATTTTTTTGAATTGTTGAAACAATTAGTTTAGCCTACTGGAACGATATGTCTAGGCAAGTTCAACAATTAGTTTTTTCTATTGAAACAATATGTCTAGCCTCCTGAAACAATTAGTTTAACGTATTGGAAACAATCTGTATATACTGTTCAAATAATTTGGCTAATGAAAATAGTTAAAATTTTAAAAAATAAAATGTATTTAAAATGAGTTTATTAGGATTTTAGATGAATTATGAAATTTGTTCTATGCATTTTGGACTCCATATGAAATAGAGACAAAAATGATAAATTTAAATAGGAAAAATGAAATGTTGTTATTTTGCTAGCAGCGCAGTGCATCAGCGTCCTCGCATGTTGCTGGGCTGCGCAGCTGGACCGCGTAGCGTCCGACGGGTCGGACACCCGTATTCAAGCATTATCGTAAAGTTTATTACGCGTTTTTTTAAATACTGAATTTCTAAAATCATGTATTTCAATATATAAAGATGTGTTTTTATTTCAACCAAACACAAAGTGGTTTCTATAGAATGGTTTCATGACTTGGCACTCCTAGTCATCTGACTATATTACCTACGTGGCATGCTCTTCTTCTATTTCTTCCTCTCTATCCACCCCTTATTTTCCCCTACTCTTTCGTCTTTGCTTTGACCACCCAAGACACAAGAAGAGCACGAAAATGGAAGAAGGAGGAAGCAACTAGTCATGGTGGAACGACGCAAAAAACTCGGGCTCCACATGGATGACGAGGAGGAAGGTGACATCAATATGGATGGAGACGATGGCGTGGCAGCGACGACGAAGCACGAGGCGATGCCCATGGAGCTGCTGGAGAGGAGTTCCATGATGGGGTCTCAGGGGTAGAGGATGGCAAGTGTGGTGATGGTGATGGGCACTGCGAGAGCTCCTACAGTTACGTGGTGATGGCGAAGTCGTTGGATCGGAGAAGTCGATGTTGGTGGCCGCTTTGTAGTGTGGTGTTGACGGAGAATTTGCTGAGTGGCCCACCTTGCGAGCGGGCTCCTTTGTGGGGCTTCTCGTCATCCACTGACTCTTGCTTGTAGGCCTCCTTTGGCAAGCTCATTGCAGGGTATCGGCTCCTTCTCACGTAATGGCAAAGTGGGTGGGTAAGCCGGTTGCGATAGTGAGTCGGCTGCCAAGAGGGCAGCGATGGGTGCATCAGCTTTGGTGAGGAATTCTGTGAAGCTCAACGGTGACATTGAAGGCGCAGAGTGTAACAACCCGGTTGTTATTTCCGATTAAGCATGCATACTATAGTTGAGTTCATTTGATTTTTCTATGGTTCTTTAAAACTTTTCATAGATATGCATTCATCCATCGGGCTATACTGATGGAACATAGGACCTTGAACTAAAATACCAGTCACCCGAGCTACCAGAATGGTGAGGTAGATATTGACCGGGCTTTGGCGGGCAACTATATATAGCCACTGGGTACGTTCCTTAGCTGGCCGGGCTGGAAAGCACCCCACCGGGCTAGCCGAGTGATCTACTATCCAAGCCGAGCATCCCCTACCAGGCCTTGGTATGCCCGCGGGCTACTCGTATGTTGATTTTCAGCCATTTGGACAGCACGAGAGCCTTATCTCCATTGAACCGAGTGTGAAAATGGGGGTACTACACAGAGGGCATGACAGCGAGATCCCAGGATAATACTTCCACGGGGAGGCAGTGTTGCTTAGGGCCTTTAAAGGGTGTAAGTTCACGATGGTGAGGCTTGGGCTAATGGGTCTTCGAAGTGGTGATAATGGGAATGTGGAGAGGAATGATATAGAAGGAAGGAGAGAAAAAGAGGGGAGGAAGAAGATGAAGATAAAATGGTCATATTACACAAACACAAGGTAGGGAATATGCAAAATGAAACACGTAGCACACGGAGTGGCATATATCAAATAAACATGGTTTCATAATGGCATCTATCGTAATATGAAAGGAAGAGTGAAATATATCAAATAAGCAAGGTTTACATTAACGTTTATTTGATTAACTCTTTTAAAAATAATTATCCTTTTGATTGAACATGTACTATCGCAGTACAAAAGGTCTTTAAAATTTTATAATAAATCTAGCCAGACAAAATGTGTGGGACACATTAGTAGTTCTCCACAAATATAACCGGCTTTTGAGTAACAAAAATGTACTTCCTTCGTTCATGAAAAGAAGTCGCTGTTGACTTTTGAACACATATTTGACCATTCATCTTATTCAAAAATCTACTATATATATAAAGCAGAGTTAAACGGAGCACCACATTAATCCTAAAATCATAGATTTTCTCATATTAATAAAAAATACTAGAAATTTTCACATTAATCAGAAAAAAAAGAAAAGATCGTCATCGTTGAATGTGAATAATATTATGTAAATCTAGCGATCAATATTGAAAAGATAAAAAATATTACTGCTAAAATTGATTTAATATATTAAGATAAACTCTAAATCTGATCTGATATATTAGAGATAGATTATGAGTTATATGTAAAGCAGGGGCAAACGATCTACATTAGTTGTTTGATGATTATAGCTCTACACCGTTGAATTAATTCATATGAAAACAATGAATCACGATTAATACCAACATGCCAAATAAGTTCGTATCGGTGAACCCATCCCTAACAATCAATCCTAGCTAATAACGTTTATCATCGTAGATCTATCAAGATGGAAACTAATTAATGGTAGATAATACATAACAAACATGCCACCTAAGGTGTCCATATCTAACAATTATGCATAGCTAATAACCGGCATGCAAACTAATCAACTCCGTATCTAACTAGGAAAAGAAGAGAAAATGCAGCATTAATGGCAGCAAACAAGATTATAAAGACTTAGATTAAAATAAAACATATAATTCGATATTATTCATATTAAAATAGCTACACCATTAATTGTCATGAGATCAAATTGTCACCCGTAGATCCCATCGATAATAAAAGAAAAGTTTACTAAATTTAGAGTTAGTTAAGGCCCACCATCATCTGTTTTTTATGAGATCGAGACTATATATATCAATTATTGTTTGTTATGAGAGATATAAACAATATCGGCTATCTAAGAAATGTAGGTTGAGTAGGCTACGTCATTAGGAATAGTTTAGAGATGTAATTGTCGTGCTTACGTACAGCTACACTTAAGCGATAAGGCACAGTCGCACAAACACAGGAATCTCATTGAAAAGTAGATGCACCGGCCGCCGTAAAATTAGATCAAGCCCAAGAAGTTAAAAATAATATAAAATTCGTTCGAAAATCTTCCACCATTCGACCAATATCCACCAAATCAGATAAACGCTCAATTGACGTTCACCAAATCATATAAAAAAGATAAATAAATAATCTCAATAACAAACTACTAAAACTAATCTAATATATATTAGAAATAAACTCTAAATCTGATATGATATATTAGAGAGATTATGAGTTAGAAATTACACAAAAAAAGATTAGATAAACTCTATATGCCGATATAAATTCTAGCTGCGTAAACTCGCGGGCCACCTTGAATACTAGAAAATTCCACATTAATCAGAGAGGAAAAGGAAGATCCACACCATCGATTATTGAATTATAATGGCTTAGATTAAAAAAATAGTTTGTATCCACTTCAATAATAAAATAAAGCAATTTAATAGAAGTTCTTACCAAATATTAGGTTAGAAAAGTAGTCTATAATAAATACGAGATCTAGCAACGCAAATGCGCGAAAGTAGAATTAAACAGAGCCACCATGTTAATTATAAAATACTAGAAATTCACACATTTATCGGAAAGAAAAAAGAGATCCACCATAGATTATAGTGGGTCCGAATTAACGGTTTAAATTAAAAGAAATAGTTCATATCAACTGCAACAAAAAAATAAAATAGATAAGAGTACATGTCAAATACAAAAAAGAGTCCATACCAACTATAATTAAGATACACAAATCCAGAATTGAAAAATAGTTAACAACAATTTCAAAACTAGCCGCGTAATTGCGCGGAACACCATGCTCGTTTATTATAAACTAAAAATGTAAGTCATACTTAAAGTACATTTAATAATAAACAAAATCATAACAAAATAAATTATGAGTAAATTACACTGTTGCCCCCGGAAGTTGAACAAAAATCTCACTTAGCCCCTTAAACTTTATTTTGTCCGCTGCGGCCCCTAGAAGTTGTTTCCGTATGCCACAAAGCCCTAGAAAGTTGGATTTTGTTGCACCACAACCCCCGGAAGTTGGCTTTGGGTGCTGAAAAAATTAGTCTGCGTGACACCCGAAAACAACTTCTAGGGACCGCAGCGGACAAAATAAAGTTTAAGGGGCTAAGTGAGATTTGCTACAAACTTTAAGGGGCAACAGTGTAATTTACTCATAAATCATACTCCCTCCGTTCCAAAATATAAGGAGTATTTTGACCGGAGAAAAGTCAAACTTAGTAAATTTTGACCATAAATAAATCAAATAATATGCATCGTTAGTATACCAAAGTTGTACCAAATTGTTCATATTTCAAAGCTCTTTTTTATACAATATTATATTGTAAAAATTCATAATATATAATAGAGGAATCTAACAGTCAAACTCTACCTTTAAAGACTTTTGTGCAGTCAAAATACGCCTTATATTTTGGAACGGAGGGAGTATTACATAACCTTTTTGAATAAGACGAATGGTCAAACATGTGTTTAAAAGTAAACAACGGTTTTTTTTGTGAACGGAGGGAGTATTTGGCGAATCGTCTTTTTATATGCAGATCAGCCATTCCATGCATAGATCTAAACCTCCTCCTACGCCGGCCCCTGCACCCGACCATGTAAAGCAAAGTCGATAGGAATAGGAATAACAACTGGCCACACATGGTCCTCTGCTCCGATGCTCCCCGTCCCGGCCAAGAGCATATACTCCCAGCAAGTGCTACAAGCCTTGTTGTCACGTACTTAATGGGAAAAATTGGAAAGAAAAGACAACGGCGCACAATAAGATTAGGTATGGCCTTGTCATGCTCGGACATGCCCTGCACGTGCCGTTTCCGGCCGGTACGTCGCTCTGTGGCACTGGCACGCATTTTCTTGACCTTTTTCGTTTATAACGAGCTACAGACCTGCCTTCCAGTCACATGACCGCCGGACCGTACCAACCTTGTTCGACGTGCAATCTGTCATCCGTGCCCCGAGGAAACTAGCGCAACGATGCCATTTTCCAATAAAAGCATCTACATTAGGCAATTCGTTCCTACACTTTATTTTACTATTAGCTACTTGTTATATACTACACTTTAAATTTTCTTTATAATTTACACTATACTTTAAAAGATTACTTTTTTCCATAACCTTGTTCGACGTGCAATCTGTCATCCGTGCCCCGATAAAAGCACTTGTCACATGACCAGTGCAAGGATGCCATTTTCCAATAAAAGCATCTACATTAGACAATTCGTTCCTACACTTTATTTTACTATTAGCTACTTGTTATATACTACACTTTAAATTTTATTTATAATTTACACTATACTTTAAAAGATTACTTTTTTTTTCATAAGAAAACACTACTGTGCGGACGTCCAGCGCGAGCGCGCGCGTCTGGACGCCCACAGCAACGCACACACGTACAGGGGGCAACATGGGCAGCCATGCAAGGTGGGCCCCACAAGCGTTTTTTCTTTTGAATGGCCATAAATTTCGACTGGTTGCTCTAATCCATAAACCATTTGTACCAACGTGTTCCTCGTATTTTTATGAACAAAACAAGATATATGTTGCCACAAACTTACTGGTGAAACTTGGGTTTCGCCTACTGAAACTTGGGTTTCATACTCGTTAAACTTTACCGAACTGTCAAGTTTCAACAGGTTTCATCCAAGTTTCTTCAAGTTTCATCAGGTCAATTCAAGTTTCATCAAGTTTCAATAGGTTTCATCCAAGTTTCAACATGTTTCATCCAAGTTTCATCCAAATTTTATCAGATTTCATCAGCACACAGCCAAATTTTATCAGCACACGGCTAAGTTTCGCTAGTATACATGTAAGTTTTATAAGTGCCTTTTTCTAGTTTCACATAAAAAATTGAAAAAGTGAAAAAAGAAAAAAATTTAAAGTATTTAAAATGGGTTGCTCTCGATTTTATAAGAATTATGAAATTTATTCCACGCATTTTAAACACTGTTTGAATTTTATAAAAAAATCAGAAGTTTAATTGAAAAATTAATCAACTGCAAGGCTAACAACTCAGCGCTCACATCCGATCACGCGGGGAGCGCGCGCGCGTTGGATGCGCGCGCGGTGCTGGCGATCGAACGGAGGGCGCTAGTCCGGCGCTGGCGCGTTCGTCCAAACGTCCGACGTCTGGCGCTCCCCTATTCCATATGCTACTTTATCTAAAGCTACAGTATTTTAAAGTGTGTACTATGCTCTAAGAGCTCGCCTTCCATTTGCAGACTCCAGGGTTTTTTTATCCGTGTTTCCATTTTTGTTTTTTATTTTTTGAAATTCCGTTCTCGTTAAACATCGAGAAGGACCTTTCGCTGCTGTTCTTTCCGACGAAAAGCTCAGAAATGGATAGCAACGGGACAGTTTTGGTTCTCTGTATTCGAATTTGGAATTGGAGTTCAATTCAAATTCAAATTCAGTTACACATTGAAAGTGCATTACAGCTCTATTCTTTTTGTTTGATTCAGAAAAAAAATGCTGAATTGATATTCTGGGGCTATTAATTGCCGCTCTTGTTTGCTTAACAAAGATGACAATCACTCCACATCGATCACAGTTCATCATGACGATGGAGGTGACTTGGAGCTTGCCAGATATATATGACAGAGGCTACTGCGTTTGGTTAGAAGCCAATTTTACCATATGTTGTCTAAGACTACCAATTTTTCTTATACAACACTTAAGATGCGGCAAAACATACACGTGGATCTGATGGTGGTATGTGCGTATGAACCAAGACAAAGAAAGGTCGACGTTGGAATAACACCACGTTAAAAAATTTCTTTAGTCTAATTCAACCTTAGCCAATAGATGTATATTACTCACTCCATTCTTTTTATTTGGGGTAAAATGCATATACATGCCACTGTGAAGTCCCCTTTGAACAGAAATGCCATCGTAGAGTCCTTTATATCCTAGACGCCATTATAAACATAAAAAATATGCACAGATGCCATTATTCGAGTTGGGAGAGAATTTCGGACAAAATACATGGAGAAATACGATAGAAAATACGGTCTAACATGTGGGTCCACGTACATGTCAGCCTCTCATCTTCTTCTTCTTCCTCCATCTCTCTCCCCTCTCTCCCTCTCTCCCCGATCTACACAGCCGTTCCTCTCTCCCCTTCTCTCCTCCTCTCTCTCCCCGATCTGCATAGCCGCCGCCCCACGCCGCCGCCGCCGCCGCCCGCCGCCGACGCCGGATCGAGCCACCGCCCCATGCCGACGCTGCCTTTCCACGCCGCCGCCGCCGGATTGAGCTGCCACCCCATGCCGCCGCCGCCTGATCGAGCCACCTCCCCACGCTGCCGCCGACGCCCCATGCCTCCGCCGCCACTGCCGCCCCACACCGGCGTCGCCGGTGCTGCTGCTTGTGCATATCGAGGGGAGAGAGGGAGAGAGAAGGGGGAGAGAGATGGTGGAGGAAGAAGAAGATGAGAGGGTGACATGTGGGACCCACATGTCTGATGAGGACATCACTGACGAGCTCGCTGTCGCTGACGAGCTTGCTATTGGAGTAGAAAAGAGACAAGACGGCATGAATCCTCATGCCCTACCATTCAAGCCTTCATCCAAGAAAATTCAGAAAGTTTGTTACAAGGTTCAAGAAGTCCCCGACCACCAGGCCCAAGTCGAGAGGACGTCGAATTCGCTGCCGAGTCCGGTTCGGACTTTCAAGACCAACGCACATTCAAACGGACGCCCAGATCACATACGACATCCAAATAAGGAAAATAAGGACTCTATGGAAAGCTATCGAGATAAGCTTTCCAACGGATCCAACCACGCCCTCAAATTCCATCCGAGTCAACGGGAATCGCGAAAACAATCTGACGGACAGAAACTTTCCGGCGCTGCGTCCGCCGCCGCCGCCGCCCCACGCCGGCGCCGCCGGTGCTGCTGCTTGTGCATATCGGGGGGAGAGAGATGGAGGAAGAAGAAGGTGAGAGCGTGACATGTGGGACCCGCATGTCAGACCATATTCCTCCACGTATTTCGTCCGAAATTCTCTCCCAGCTCGAATAATGACATCTATGCACTTTTTTTAGTTTATAATGGCATTTAGGATGTAAAGGACCCTACGATGGTATTTCTATCCAAAGAGGACTCTACAGTGACATATCCTAATACGAGAGGACCGGCAGTGGGATTATATCCCCAAACATATCATGGGATTAGCGTATTATCTCACGGAGATCCACAATAGCCATACGATGGACGATGCAAAGCAAGGTCAGTAACGTCCTCACCATGATTAGTTTTTGCCTTTCCGGACAAGTAATTCAGATTAAGTTGAGTTAACACTAATATAAGTAAATCAAAATTATCTAATTAACCCTGTCAGTTTATTAAAGACCCAAACCCGGTCTGGGAGAGTGCATACCTAGCACTTTAGATTCGACCGCGAGCCACTACTCTGAGCGACTAAGCGCCAAGTCTCTAAAACCAGGCCGCACGTGGCGTCACCGGCGTGCTCCTATTCTACGCAGTTTTTCTTGTCGGACCGCCGATTTCGTCCAATTTCTGTCACACTACTTTCTTCGCGCGTACGGTCCCGCCCACATGCCGCCGACTGTAGAACCATCGCGGAAATAGCGCGCGGGGAAAAAACGTGAAAGAACCAGACCTGCATGCAAATTGCAACGGAAAGAAAACGAGCAGGGAACGGAGCTGAGCTAGCGCCCGCGCGAATGCGCTATCGTTGTATATATAAACGGCAGAAGGGTGCGCGGCTACCACTCGTACTCCTCCTAGCTGGTCCTCTCCTCCCCCACTTGATCAGATTCTAGCTAGTACTCTACACGCAGCGTTCCTTACCCCCTACCTTCGGCAGCACACCACCGCTCCCGTCTCCGAAAGCACAGCGTAAGCTAGAGCCTGACCATGGTGGCGGCGGCGGCTGGCAGCTGGGTGATGTACGCGCTCGCCGTCGCCGGCGCGGCCGCCGCGTGGTGCGCCGTTCGGGTGGTGGAGTGGGCGTGGTGGAGGCCGCGGCGCCTAGAGCGCGCGCTGCGGGCGCAGGGGCTCCGCGGCACAGCGTACCGCTCCGTCGCCGGCGACGCGCCGAGGATCGAGCGGCTGAACCGGGAGGTCAGGTCCCGGGGCGCCTTGCCGCTGCGCTGCCATGAGGTCGTGCCGCGGGCGATGCCGCTGTTCCATCAGTCCATGAAGGAGCACGGTAATATGATTTGTGCAGATGCTTCTCTAATTCCTTCCTTACTTTCCTTCGCTACTTGATCAGATCCCAGGAACACATTTGGCTGCTGGCCTCAAAAGTTAAAAGTTTGAATATTAAAATACGTGCACGTACGTTTTATATTTGGGATGAAGGGATCAGCAGAATGATCTTGTCGGTCAGTGCGTGAGTTGTTTTTGGACAAGTTTTCACTATTTTATACTCCTATCAAGGATAAATTAACACAAAGTGAAAAGGTGTTGCCCCGATGGTCAGTCTGAATAGTCTTCCAACCAAGGCACTCGGCAGTCGGCAGCATATGAATAATTTACAAGCTCAAAAATAAATTCACTGCCTGCAGCGTTAGGTTCATTTTTGTGCCGTTTTTATCTTTCTGGTCCCTTTGATGATAGAAACTTTTCCAAAGGAAAGGATATCTAGCATGGCTGGTTTCATTTCTTACAATTTCAATGCAAACTTCCTTTTTTTTTCCCCTTTCCGATTCTCTTTCTCTGATTAATTAATAATATCTAATATCAAATTTCTACTTTTTTTCTCATAAAGCAATGGAATGCATATTTTTATACAATTCTTTATGCTTTTACTTTAATTTGGACTCGACATACCATGCTATTTCAATTCTACATTTTTTTTATTTATCCTCTCAATCAAAGATGGTCCTATTGTAGTTATTGTTCATAAAGAAACTTAGTCCCGTCTAAATTAAAATATATCTAAAAACCAAGCAATAGCATGTCCAACAGTTTTTCTAAAACCTCTCTTAAATCAAATTTAGGGGATCAAGGTGAAAACATTTGTGTCAACGATCATCTATCACATCCCCTAATTTGGTTTGCTCTCATTTTCTGAGTGGTCCATTTAGTTGAAAAAAGTTAAAATCGATCAGATGCATTTTAGGAATTACTTTTGGAGCAAAATTTAATTAGTGGATACACAGTATAAGGTCACTAGGATCCCTAAATTTAGCTTTAGGGAAGATACTCTTGGGAAGTTGTGGACTTGTTCTAGACTCCCAAATATTATATATTCGCTCTATTCTAATATAATAGTTGTTTTGTATTTGTCATAAGTCAAAGTTTAAACTTTATTTAAAAAAAATTTGTATAACTATTTGGATTGGACACATAAAAACTATGCATATAAATTCATCTCGAAAACCACTTCGATAATATCATATTTTTGTAAATTTTATAAATGAATTGTAATGGTAATTAATGGTCAAACTTATATTTTAAAGACTGTGTTAATTTTCAAAACAACTGTTATTTCATAACGAAATAACGAAGTAAGTAACATGAAACTTCCATGCAGCATCCGTATGACTTATTTGTAGTATTGGCTACTGTAACTAGCATAGTTGCAGTATCCACACGGTCATGGACTACATTTCTCACGGGCCGGGGAAGACCAACCACATTAGTCCAAATGCCAAGGTGCTCTCATTAATGTGATTATGACAGATCTTTTATTCCCATAATATGTACTAAAAGGTCTGTGTTTGTTTTTTTCTAGAATTTTAATGATTTGTGAGATTTAATCTTGTGTCACATCATTGTTGAACGGTTTAGGGTTTCAGACTCACATGAATTTTGCAGGGGAACAAACGCCGCATCTCAAAATAATAGACGTTTCCTGTCATGAAAAAGCCATATGAATCCATGCATTTTAAAGATTGACTGCATGCTAAAAAAAAAAGATTGACCGAACCCTCAATACAGCGGCGCGGCTACCGTTTATGACAACATATATGTAACACTATAGTATGACAATATAGTAGCACAAAAAAAAACTGTATGACTCGTCACAAAAACACCGCTGCCCCATTTTAAAAAGCATGATTTGAAAAATATGGATTGACAGGTAAAATGTCGATCACCTGGTTTGGGGCAGTGCCTAGGGTGACTATTACCGAACCCGAGCTGGTGCGGGAAGTGCTATCCAACAAGTTCGGCCACTTTGAGAAGCTCAAGTTCGGCCGCCTCCAGAGGCTGCTGCACAACGGTGTGGGTAGCCACGAGGGCGAGAAATGGGCCACGCACAGGAGGATCATCAACCCTGCCTTCCACCTGGAGAAACTCAAGGTGACATTTTCTGACATAAACATGGCAATCGCTAGCTCATAGCTGCAAGGTTAGGCTGTGTATACCGAAACTTTTGTGCTCGCTTTCCAGCGTATGCTGCCGGCTTTCGCCACATGCTGCACAGAGCTGGTGAACAGGTGGGAGAGCTTGGCCTCAGGCGACGAGCCATGTGAGGTAGATGTTTGGCCTGAGATGCAAAACCTGACAGGAGACATCATCTCCCGAGCCGCATTCGGCAGCAGCTACCTCGAAGGTCGGAGGATTTTCCAGCTCCAGGGGGAGCAGGTTGAGCTCGTCGTGCAGGCCATGAACAAGCTCTACATCCCTGGCTACTTGTGAGCTCTATATATCACTCTATGCCACTCTCCTCTTGCATTAACATCAAGGCTCTCTCCTTTTGCTACTGCAGTACGTATATACCTGACTCAGTGAGTGACGCGTTCTTCTGTGAAGGTACTTGCCTACCAGAGCCAACCGAAGGATGAGGTACATCGCGGCAGAGATCGAACGGATCCTGAAGGGCATCATCGCGAAGAGAGAGCGCGCCTTGCGAGCCGGGGAGCCCACCAGCGACGACCTCCTCGGCGTCCTGCTTGAGTCGAACATGGAGCACTGCAAGGGGGACGGCAACTCGAACGCCGGCTTCACGACCGACGACGTGATCGGGGAGTGCAAGCCAGGCCGCCTCGGCTCAAGCCGGTGATCACGCAATCCATGCTCAAGCCGGTGATCCAACCGGCCAGGCTGAAACTAATGTCGACGGCTGTGAGGTATATATAGCCTGAACAGGGAAATGACCGTTTCTTACATGTCTCATAGCAATAAGCCTCTGACACGTGTTCCTGTTTTTTTTAAGCCGGAAACGTCCAACAGCCAATCCAAACAAATAAGAGGGCCTAACAAAAAGCCGTCGACAAAGTACGTGATAACTCAAGTTTCGGCCACTGGGAAGCCCGAAGCCCCTATGTCGGCACTTGCCCCCTTCAACAACGCCTGCGGAGTCATTGTGAGGGATCACGTCCCTATTAGCATCAAGACATGGCCCAAGGTTCCTACGGCTACGAAAGAGCTGCTCTGGAAGGATATAAAAGAAAACTTTACGATTCCGACGGCTTATGAAAACAAGTGCAAGAAATTTACTCTGAGCAAGATGGCGTTATGCTTTCAGTCGTGGAAGAGCGAGCTCAGTAAGAAGTACGTGCAGACCGGAACAACACCAGACTTCAATAAGTATCCGAAGCTAGCGGATCACTGGCAAACATTCGAGGAGTACAAGCTGTCGGTTGAAGGCAAGGCCGCGAGTGAGCAGAACAAGGCCAACGCACAGAAGAAACAATACCACCACCATCTCGGGTCCGGTGGTTACATCAAGGCTATGCCAAAATGGGAGAAGCAGGAAGAAGAGCTTAGAAAAAAGGGTATAGTACCTGAAACAGAAGACTGGGAGCTCCGCCCACGCAACTGGACCTTGGGCCACGGAGGGAGGCTGAAGGATGATGGCAAGCTGGAGATGGCACCACAAGTGCAACCCGTGAAAGAAAGGATTGTGGAAGCCATCGAGAAGCAACGTGCAGGTTCCTTGGTGGTAGACAGGGAGAATGACGAGCTTACGTACGCACTCGGGAACGCAGAGCATCCAGGAAGGACACGAGGACTTGGCAAGCAGGTGCCGTGGATGGCTGGCTTCTCAAATGATCAAGCCACATACCGGAGCCGGGAAAGAAGAAAAGTAAGAGAACACAACAGAGTCAGCAAAATCGAACGGGAGCTCAAGGAGCATAAGGAAAACATGGCAGAAATGCTAAAGCGGGAAGTGCATGCTGCAATCGCCAGTCTTCAAAGACCAGGTGGGGTTATCGTCATGCCTCCGGAAGTAGATGTGGTTAGTCCCCCGGGCTCCGGTCGGCGAAGCAGCTACGCGTCAAACAACGTGCCGGCCGATGAATTGCAGGCCCGTTATCCCGTGGACGACATCATCGTGCCCCGCCAATGTGAGCTACGCGTCCAACTGCACAACCTCACCCTCAAGGTGGCTTACGCTTTGGCCTTCCCCGTGGAGTCGGGCCAGACATTCCACTGTAACCCTATACCCGCGGGATACTCCAAGGTCACGGTGGACGAGGTGGTGGCCGGATTTGAGGATATGGAGCTCGATATTGCTGGAGGAGACGATGTGACCAAGCTTGGAGAGGCCGTCCATAACATCATCCTCTGGCGGAAGAAGTACATCGTGTTTTCTGATGGTGTGGAGGTGACATCTATACCGAGACAGAACACTCCACCGAGACGGAGCTCACCTCCTCCACCAAGACAGGCCACGCCACCACGCAACGCCTCGCCGGTGAGACAAAGCACTCCACCACCCGCTAGCGCTATGCGCAGAAGCCCAACACCGCCGCCAGCCCCTCAAAGCAAAAGGAAGCAGCAGCCTCCGAGAGAAACAACGGAGCCGGCATCTCCCCCCAGTAAGAAGCTTGCTAGCAAAAGGAGCATTCCTGCAGCTAGAACGACAACAAGCAGCAGGGCGGCCGGTTTCCCATTCAGACAGAGAATGAAGGAACCTGGAAAAACACCTTATGAGATGACGTCTGAGGAGCTAAAGAGCGAGTCGAAGAAAGCTGTGGACGCATGGATAGAGGGGTATAAAGCTAAAACAAATCCACCGCCAAAGGAACGAATTGATTCAAAGATCGCGGACTTCTTCGCGACAACTAGTCAGCACCGACCGCCTCTCTGTACCGACTACCAAAGAACTATCAGAAAGCACGTCTTCAAGAGTAAACAACCTCCGGGCACATACATGAGCAAGGAAGAACAGGAGGAGGCAAAACGTCTACAGATGGAGTATGACTTCATGAGGGAAGCTGGCCTTGATAACATAGATGCCGCCCGTGGAATAACTGATGATCTTCCAACGGCACAAGTCAGGTGGCCATTTAAGCTGGGCCAGCCGTTGCTAGACCCTAAGGACATACGAAAACTACCGGTCAAGATGCGACGCGCGCATGAATGGTACGAACACAGGTCCGCCAGGGGATATGCTCATTGCTGCGTCTCGTTTCAAGAAGAACATTTACATCGAGGGAATGATCAATTGATAAATCTTGAATTTGAAGACTGGTACAATGTGTACCATGCAGACGCCGTCAACGTGTCCTTCATGACCTGCTGGTGCCTGTGAGTGTCGACTCCACAAGATGTATATATATATATCTATACATGCTGCTTGCCGAGAACCCTAATTAATTAACTCAATTAACCTATTTTCTGTAGAATGGAGATACAAAGACTTAGAAAGCAGAAGCCGAACTCGATTGGCTTCCTTGACCCTTGGTTGGTCAACGAGGAAGTCGGGCAATACCCTGGAAAACCAAAGGAAATCCACGACTACGTTGTACATGCACTAGTACAACAATACTACAAGCAATACATACTTCTGCCATTCAACTTTAAGTACGTGCTGATGTCCTCACTAACATCTCGTTCTTACATTGCTTAAGGCACCTGATGGCACACTATATATTGTTTAATTACATTTCATAACTGTTGCAATATATAAATAGGTTTCACTGGATCCTTATAATCATAAAGCTTGACCAAAGCATGATCATCGTCCAAGACTCACGGAGAAAACCGCAAAAGGAATACCAGTCCTTAACAAGGCGTTCATGAGCTTTCAAGAGATTCAGAAAGGACGTTTTAAGAAGGAATTCGATGTCAAGCTAAGCGACTGGGTACGCTAAAACGACGTAATTGCCCTTTGTCAATTAATATTTCTTGTTATTACTGATCTGTAATTGCCCCGCATCGACCATAGGTAAAACAACAATCTGCGGGAAACAACCTATGTGGCTACTATGTGTTCCACTATATCCAAATGATGTGCCACGGCGAGCTTGAGCCTCAAACTCCTGAAGAGGTTCGTATATATATATGCACGCAACCATGCATTTAGTGACAACTTAATAACGTTCTTATGTACTCCATTAATTTACATGGGTGCACGTATTTATTTATTTTTCACTTTAATTGAATTGGCAGCCCGACATAGATAAACATACTGAAATGTTACCACATCATTGGGTGCTCGCATTATAAGAACAACTATTCGGTTTCATTCTCGATGAGGTCATTAACTACCAGGGCGAGTTCCATTTTCGAGAGCCATATTCCAACACGAACGAACTAGGGACGACTTCTACGTCGTCAAAGAGCGTCAAGAAGAGTACTGCAAGAAAAGAATAAACTTTTCGGTCCATTTTGTACAATGTATATTAATTATAAACTTTGTAAATTTGGCCAGTGTATATAAAGTGTACAATATTACATGTATTATCTAATATATATATTTAAGCTTGTGTGATCGCTAATTATATGCTCATTGTATATGTTTATAAATTTAAATGACAAATAAAAAAATCCCCTACCGAAATATATATTTAAATATCTATTTGTGCCGCCCCGAAATGAATTAGCAAAGTAGTAATTAAACTGCACGTTTGTGCAAGCGGTTATTCAACCGCTTGCGGAGATGCTCTGTGCAAGCGGTTCGTGGCTCCAACCGCTTGCAGAGAGCCCCACGTGGCCTACAGGCCCGCTCGCGCCATCGCCCTGCGAACCGCTTGCAGAGGGGCATCACTAGCGGCTCTGGGAGCAGCTTGTGATGTCCCTCGGGCGTCGGTCGCGGTTGCCTGCAAGCGGTTCTAAAACCGCTTGCACAGGCCTTACGAGCCGCTTGGCCTACCCCAATCCGCAGTAGTGAGCATAGGGCAGTTCCTTATCTCTAGCACGCAGAGGCCGGGGAAAGCTATGTTTCCGGATTCTGCGTCGCCGATCGACCATTCAGTGCAATGCGGTGCATCTTCAAAGATGAGGCTTCTCAGCTTTTGGAAGAATTCCTGATGGGATCTATCAGCAACAAAGCTCACCTTGTGGAGAGAATGCATCCTTCTGATTTCAAGAACCTCAAGGCTGGGAAGCAAGTGTAATGATGGTAGCGTCTTCCGGTTCTTGCAATCAGCTAGGTACATCGAGGTCAGACTCCGTAAGGTATAACTGGCCTTGATCACCATCCATGATGGGGATTTGATTCCTCCATAGCCACTAATTTTGATGTCGTTTAGGTTCTCATGTGGTTGCAAGCATTCAACTACCTCTTCATCAATAGAAGTATGCCTGCTTTGTCCTTCAGAGTCACTCCATGACAGGTCTAGTGCATTCAGGTGCTGCATTCCCTTCAGGATGCCTTTCCTGACCTCACCAATATCAACCTGACGGAGATCAGCAATGCAAAGTCTGCCTCGGAGTTGGTTCATACCTTGTAAAGCATCCAAGCGTGTGCGACCGCCGACACGGAACACATCCAGTTCTTGCAAATTTGAGAGATCGTGCATGTCAGGTATCTCCGAAAGGAACGAGCCACATGCATACAAGTGCCTCAGGTGAACCAACTTTGTGATGCCATTGGGAGGATAGAGGCAAGTAGCATTACACCGGATGTCCAGCACCTGCAGGAGGTGAAGTTGGCACGATGTCTCTGGAATGTCAATGATCCTGTTCCCCGACAGATCGAGATACCGGAGGCGTTGCAGCAGACCGATCTCGGGAGGCAAATACACTACATTTGCAGATGATAGGCCAAGAACTCTGACGCCCCTTTCCATGGAGAAGGTCTCAGCCAAGACTCCCGGAAACTCTTCTGCATTGCCGAAATCTGCATGAAACAGAATCGTTCGAACCCGCCCAAGGAAATGGTGATGACATTCAGAGGATGGATAAATCTGCAGTGACAGGTTCCTCTTCAGCTTCACCAGGTTGTCAGTTGTGATTGTCAGGTGCCGAACCTCTCGCGGCACTTCGCCTGACCTGTCCGTGACCGTGAAGAACTGACCCGTTGAGACAGCTTGTGCCAGCGCATGCATTGAGTTTTGCACCACGTATCTGTTGCTTCCGATGATCTGAAGGAAGCACCGTTCGACGAGCTCGTCGAAGAACTTGCCGCCGATGTCCTCCGGCCTCGCCACCGCACCGGCATCACCCGAATAGATCAGCCCCTGCGCCATCCACATCTGCACGAGTTCTTCCTTCCTGAAGAAATACTCACCGGGAAACACTGCACAGTATGCGAAGCACAGCTTGAGCAGAGGGTCGAGGTGCTGGTAGCACAGTCACAACGCCGGCGAGATCTCTGCGGGGTCTCGCTGGCGCCGCTCCCACGTCTTGTCTTCGAGGACGCTTCTCCAGTGATCGTCGTCGTCCGGCCGGAAGTACAGCGCACGGCCAAGTGCCCGTGCCGGCAATGGCAGGCCGTCCATCCTCTTCGCAAGCTCCTACGCGGTTTGCACCGCCGGCGACAGCTCCTCCGGCTCGTCGGCGTCGTCCCATTCGTCCCCCTACCGGGTGCAATCTTCTTTCTCGTCGGCGCCGCCGTCGAATGTGAAATGGCTGAACATCTTCTCGTTGTCGTCGAACGGGAGGGGGCCCAGGTTTACCGTGGACATTGTGCCGATCGCTACTGCTGTAGTTTGGGATCGAGTTGTCGCCATGATCAAGCTCCTCCTGGCCGCCGGTTTCAGCACCTCCATTAGATCTCTCCACTGGATGTCACCGATGGCGGCGCTGGCGACATCGTCGAGCACGAGTAAGAACCTCTTGCCTCTCAAGTCTCAACTCCTTCTTCAGAAACTCCATGTGATCGCTGCCATCGTCGGCATCCTCGCGGGGGACCGCATCGATCATCTGAACCAACAGCCGCTTCCCGAGCTGGAGCTCTCCGGAGACGTGCACCCACATCCGGACGGGGAACTCGGACACGATGATCTCATTGTGGAAGATGAACTGCGCGAGCGCCGTCTTGCCGACCCCCTCGCAGCCGACGACAGGGAGGACGCCGACGGCGAGGCGGTAATGCGGGTCGTTTCCGAATCTCGCTGCCTCCAAGATCTGCTCCACCTCAGCTTGCCTCCCAAAGATGTCGTGCTGATCATGTACGGCTGTTACTGGAACGCTCGTGCCGTAGCTCCTCTTCGCCGCGACGTGCTCGTAGTCGTAGATGGACGAACACCTGTACGCGGCTTGTGCCATCGTCTCCAACGCGTCGCCCAATGCGCTCAAATCAAGGCTTCTCACCTTCTCCTTTGAGCTTCTGCCATGGCGCGCTGCCATTGCTGCTGCTAGGAGCTGCTTTTCTGGGTGGGCTAAAGCACAGCAAGAACATCAGTGGGCTGCGCGGTTTGCTCGCCGGGGCGCACGCAGCGGCGTCTGCGCCGCGCTCGCTCCCGTCTGCTTCCACGCGACCACGCCGGCGCGGAGGCGAGCGTACTCCAGGTCGTCCAGCGCGTCGGCGGCGGAGTAGGCGGCGTCGAGCAGGTCCTGAACGGGTCGTCGGCCGATGTCGATGGCGCCGGCGTCGGCGGCGTCGAGCACGCGCCAGACGACGGCAAGAAGATCCTCAAGGCGTCGCAGCTGGCCCACGGCGGCGTCGTCGAGCTCGGCCTGCAGCTCCAGTCCCTTGCGGATCAGGCGAGCGAGCACCGCTGCGACGAACGCCGAGTCCGACCAACCGACGGCGGCTGGCATCGCCGTCGTAGGCATCTGCGGTGGCGCCATTGATGATTGGTGTTCTTGGCGGGAGAGTTTCTTCCGTTGATTTATCGATTTGTGGTGGTGAATTGCAGGGAAGAAATGATGCAAAGCTTGCTGCCCTCGAGAATATTTACGTTAGTCGGTGTGTGTCTGTCATGTGAGTGTGTGATTCGGTGGCCGTTGCCCGGACGGCCGGACGACGTGCTGGCACGCACGGCGACGGTTTAGGGGTTGACGACGGCCAATCAAACCCCAAACGAATAGTCAAAAAAAGTTTTGCCAAATCTTCAAATTGCAGGTTGGAAGGTATCGACGTGTCGTTAAAAAACAAGAAGATTAAAGAAGCCAAGCACAACTGGAAAATGATATGTGAACTAATAAATTAAAGAAACAAATTTATTGTCGGCGTATTTTACTTGGCTAGATTTGTTTTACAAAGATATTTTATAAATGTAAGTTCTCACGTAAATTTTGTCCAATGAAATTTTTTCTTTAACGTGTAGTTATATACATCCTGGTTATCTGCAGTCAAGTCTAAGTCTACTCTAAAAGACAAGTTAATAACTACTCCGTCTGTTACAAAATATAAGGCATATAAGCTTTTTACATGATCTTCATAGAACTTTGACAATTATTCTATTTCCATAATATATCATTAATAACTACAAAATTAACATCATATGAAAATATTTTTAAATACTAATCCAACTATATGATATGTATAACACGAACATATATGTTTTTGGCTTAATTTTTAGTTAAAAGATATAAATTTTGACTTTTTCGATTTTTAATACTAATCCAACTATATGATATGCATAACACGAACATATATGTTTTTGGCTTAATTATTAGTTAAAAGTTACAAATTTTGACTTTTTTGAATTCATGAAAGCCTTATATCTTGGGATGGAGGGAGTATAATATCCTTACATGTATATCATTACACCTGTCATTATAATTATAATTATTTTGATCTCTACCATCTCTTTGATCTCTGTGTCATCTTTATTTGTGCCGTTGGGATTCATTATATTTGGTATTGATTCTATTCTAGCTTTCTAGTTGACACAAAGTCTTTTTTTTCAACTATTTTTATTAAAAAGTTATGTTATTTTTATTATTTTATTCCAATTGATATGAACGTTATTCTAATTTTTTAGTTGACATGTTCTAGTGCCCTATTATTTTTTTGTTATAATTTTAACTTGATATGGACACCTTCTATATTATTTATTCTAAATTTGTGTTATTTTAATTTCTTTTATTATAGTTGTTATGAATGTTTTTCTAGTTTCTTATTTGACATGTCGTAGAGTTCTATTATTTTTTGTTATGAATTTATGTTTTTACTCCAGTTTTGTAGTTGTGTTGACACCCAAAAATGATCAAAAAAGCCGATTGTTCTACAAATTGGATTAATGGCAAAATTTTCTTTTGGAATGTTCTAATTTTTTTCAAGACAAGATTCATGACGACCCGACAAAGGAGACGATGGACTTTGTGGTTTGTTGAATTGGAGAAAGACTCGTACCTGTATCTATATTTAGACATACTTTACTTATTTAGCAAGTTTTCCCTAGTTCATCTTAGGCAAGTTAGATTCTAAATTGACTTTTTAGGGATAAGTTAAGAAATAAGAGTTTGAGTTGGAGTCTGTCTTGAGCCATAAGTCAATATGTTACTTGTATAAATAGGAGCCGGTTCGGCGTGTAAAGGGTCCTCGACTAGTCAATCTATTTACTTTTATGTCTACTTTTCCTTTAGAGTCCTCTACTAGTCAGTCTATCTACTTTTATGTCTACTTTTCCATTCTTCATACCTTAGGTTGTAGCTTTGAATATGATCGATCCGTTCGTATTGGTTTTACCCTACAGGCACTACTAGAGAACGGGCCTTCCATACCGGCACGTCAGTCCCGGTTATTTACAAACCCGGATTGATAGTGGCATCAGTCCCGGTTCATAGCTACTAGGCCAAAAGCACGATTTTTCGTCCACATTAGTCCCGGTTTATGTCACAAACCGGGATAGAAAAGCGTTTTGGCAGATGGGTACATGCCAGCTGCCACAGACACAAATTAGTCCCGGTTCGTAACACGAACTGGGATTGAAGGTAAGCTTCAGTCCCGGTTCGTGTTACGAACCAGGACTAAAGCCTCGTTTCAGCATAGTTCAAAAGGAATGCATATCCTAGTCTAGTAAATACGCGTGGCTGAGTTGGTTGGTAAGAAGGGTGAGTGTAAAGTCTCGTGGTTGCAGGAGGTTCTAGGTTCGAGTCTTGAGCTCGTCATATTTTTTAGATATTTTCTACATTGTGCTAACGTTTGTGTCCCGGTTGAAAAAACCGGGACTAAAGGCCTGTGACCTTCAGTCCCTAAAAGTTGTCCCGGTTTGGCAACTGGGACTAAAGCCAGTTGCCAACCGGGACTAAAGGTCCTTTCCCTTGTAGTGAGGTAAGTCCCAGTTGCCAACCGGGACTAAAGGCCCTTTCCCTTGTAGTGAGGTAAGAATTGCCTTGGTTTGGTCTGATCTTCTGCTTGTTCTAGTGAGTACTATCTTGATTAAGTTCAATCTTCTCGACATCGACATCGGGATATTGCCCTTCGGTGGTATTGCTGCACTTTGTTGTCTAACGGAGGAGTCATATCCCACCTCTCATTGCGTGGGAATACGTCTTGTTACACTGATAGTCCATTTATTTCGATATATTGATTGAGCGACCTATTGCGTAGTTATTGGATCATCTGTCTGCACCATCGGCTTTTCAATTTTTATCTTGGCCAGTGGTTTTTATAACACATGCCGATTGCAGGGACAAATCAGCTGGCATGCCCACGAACCCAATTTTTGGCGCTGTCAAAATTCTCATCCTAAGACCACGGTGTCGACGCTAATACCAACCCTTTCCGGCATCAACAAGTTGACAGCATGACATTGACAATTTCTATATTATTTACTCTAAATTTATGTTATTTTTATTTTTGGTTGTAGTTGATAAAAACTATTTCTTTGAATATGGGACGTTGTAATCTGTCCATACATTGATGGCAAATAAATTTACTTTTATTAATATATGTTGAAATTTATTAAGTTGATATTTGCTCTTTCTAGTTTCATAGTTGATACGTATTTCTTTCTTTATTTCGGTTATTTTTACTTCACTTTTTAAAGTATAGTAGATAAGTATTTTTTTTCTTGTATTTTAGCTAATATAGTTTTTTATATTTTTAGGGATTTATTAACAATATGTTCATTTTAGCTTAAGCTTACGTTAAACAATTAAGCCAATTAAAAAGCTAAACGGTTTTCATTTTGAAGTCTATATTTTATTTATTATGTAGCCAACTATAAAAGATATTTAAAATAATATAAATGAAGTTGATCAACTTTGAAATTCATATTAAAAATATATCAAGTACAACTTAAAATTTCATCTCAGCGGGTTTATCATTCAGCTCAAACATTCCGAATATGCTTTATATCTGATACGTACTCTTTTGTAGTTGACATGGAGTTTCTTATAATTAGTTATTCTAATATATACTTTTAGTTTTATTGTAGTTGATACAAACTCTTTTTCTAGATTCTAAGATGGACTATTTTCTCTTATTTTCATTTTTGATTTTTTTTTGTTAATATCAACCTTTTCTAGTTTCGTATTCTAGGCTTAGACTAGTATGGGTAGGCTAGCATAGTGGTTTCGGTTGTCACCAAAGTGGAACTGTCATGGCTTTCCGTTGGCGATCATTGGTAAAGGCTTTTGGTTCTAGGAGGTTTACGAGGTTAAGAACTACTGTAGGGCCAAACCGTGATCGAATTGGTGCCCTGTATCTCTGGATCGGTTAAATCTGCCAAGAGCACCATTGTTCTAGCAAGGTCGCCGCCATGGATCTTGGTCGACAGAGTGGTGCATTTACCTGGCTGTTCATGGCCATTAGATTTGAATTGTGCATTTAATGATGTTGCAATAGACTGAATAATGCATTCGGCTTTTTTACTTCACTGAAAGGGATGAACAAGCAAAAACCTTAGTAGAAGCAACATCAACACTTGTCTTCCTATAATCTAGCAGCACGAAGCCGGTTTAGTTTTATGTGTGTTTTATCACATTTTTAATTCAATTATTACTTGTTAGCTTCTCTATGTATCGGCAAAGGAGTTGTTTTCCATTTATATGTGAAGTGATGTACATTACATTATATTTAAGTGAACAAAATATATTTTGTGATTATTGCACATATTTAGAGTTGCTCAAGATCAATTTTGGTAAATTCCGAGTGACAGCTATATTATCTACAAAAAAATAATATAATTATATACACACGCATTTAATGATGTTGCAATAGACTGTTTAAGTGATGCTATTAGATACCGTCAATTAAATGCATACATGTGATGCTAAATGCATGTTGCTAGCTAGCAACACATATTCAAACATACTACACCATATAATTTGTGGTGCGGCATACAACTAGCAACACCAATTATAACAACACCAACATTATGTGGTGTTGTTGATGCCTGCAACACATATGTGTGCATAAAGCACCATATGAGAATGTTGCTATAGGCCAGTCCCCTTGTAGTGATTGGAAGCTGAGAAAGTTCATGGTGGTAGAAGAAAGTGTAAAGAGGTGGGCGACAATGGTCAAGCCTCTCTTGCAGGCGCAAAGAAGATACCTAAGCCATTTGGATCAAGGCACATGGCGAGAAAAGCGAACCATCACCCCCGTTCATCCCCCGGCGTCGCGCCTGTTCGTCCTAGGGTGGGAAACCGTGACGTCTATAGGGACACATGGCTTTTGGAGACAGCCCGGTGCGACGGCGCCTAATTATGGGTGTCAAAGGACCCCAGTAGACGCGGAGACGAGGGCGCAGGCGTGCCCGTAGAAAGCGCCCCCGCATTAAAGACCATCTGGTAATTGGTGCCTCGTTGTTTCAAACCCCCTAGGAGGGATATATAACCATCGCGCGCTGGCGCCCCTCTGCTTTAGGTACACAGGAGTCCAACGAATTTTGGCTACATGTTGGCCGAGATGCAACGTGATGCAGGTCCCGGAGGAGTTGGTTCGCCTGCCCCCCATTTCAAAGGGGAAGGTTCCCCGTAGAAAAATGGACTGCATGGCCAAGGATATGGCGGAGCAGGCCTATGACCATGAGGGGCTTTTGTTGTAGTAGGGGACATTCACATTCTACGAATTGGAGTGAGAGGCGAACCAACCGGAGGAGCACATGAGGTGCTAACTCGGAGGAAGTCCCGCCCCCTTGGCGCAAAGCAAAGGCGGAGTGAAGGAGATGCCTGCCCAGAGCTAGGGAGCCTCGCCCCCTTGATGTGAGGCAAAGGCGGAGCAAAGGAGATAAGGACCAGCGAGCGAGAGCTGCCTCGTGGAGACCTCGCCTGGAACCTAGGTTCCTAAGTCCAATCCGTGAGGCAGAGACAGTTTTGTGGGAACCAAAAAGGTTAGGGGACAACAAGTACGGTCTGCGCGCAATAGTCGGCAGGAATCATATCACGTGTCCGGAGGATATGCTAGCTGGTCGAAACAACCAGCATCGTGTGGCAGAGGGATATGATAGATGGTTGTAACAACCAGGTCCCCATGAAATTTCCCTTGTAGCCCTGTTTTAGATAGAAAAGCAATGGTACTTAGGTCTTAGCCCTAGCTCCAAGGGTGTTTTTCCCTTTGGTGGCCCTGCCCATGGGTATTTTTTCAGCAAAGACCTCTTTGCCCTCGCTTTACTCCCAGATGAAGGGCTATATTGTGAAATGTAAAAATGGCCCCTCACTATAAATAGGGACCCCCGTAATAATAAAGGACAAAAACTACAGTTCATAGGCTAGCTACTTCATGATCGCTTAGCTTCCCCGACATGATTTGCTAGCCACACTTAGTTGCTCCGCGAGGCAGCCCTTTAGAAATTTGCTATCTAGCCTAGTCCAACGACAACAAGTAGCTGGATGTTTTCCTTAGTTAGATGCATGTGACTCAAGGTGGGATATCTATTTAATTTTTATTAGCTATGCTGCAATAAATACTTTAATTTATGATACTTTATTTGGCCCTACGTGGCATTGGATGTTATTTGTGAGATTAATTCGATACTCCCTCCATATCACAAAAACTAGATGTTTTAAACATCGTCATATTAATGTTCAAAATACAACTTGACCACTAATTACTTTATTGCAATTTATTTGTACAATCGATAAAGAATAAGATATTATGGATGCATTTCTTGAGATGAATCTATATGTATGATTTTATGTATCCAATCCAATAGTTGAAAAGATTTGCATACATAAAGTTTTGAAACTTTGACCAAGAACATGTCTAAAATATCTACTTTTGTGATATGGAGAGAGTACTACATAATAAGTAGTGTTTTACCTGCTGTATTGTGATGGTCACCGATGATGTCACTTGTGCTCATTAAATACATGGAGTATAATTTTAGACTAACGGCGTATTTGAGGCACCAAGTTGTATAATTTGGAATACCACCCACCAAACTCAACATTTAGCCACCAGAGCGAGATATTTAGGAATCATAATGAGTTTAATTAAAGTCTCTCGTTCAGCAAGAACAAGTCCATGAGAGGTCGCTAGTCCATGTACAGCAGCACAATGTACAGTAGCAGGCGTTCAATCGTGACTGGTTCCGCTCACGGCGACGCTCCACAATCAACGCCCGGACAAGGCGAAGCCGGCCGCATGCACCGCCACTCGATCCCCACCTCGCGACGCGACGACAAACCCGAAAACAACGCAACGGCGCCCACATACACATGTACTTTAGGTCTTTGCTGCATGGAAAACTCCCGAGTCCCGACTGAAATCCTACCTGTAGCTAAAGTTTAGCTCGTCCCAAACCCTGACACACGCTGTCCATCGAGCCCGACGAACGCATCACTTTCGCATATGCCAGCGCCCCGACCCCCGAAACAACGTTGTTTTCATCACCACTCTTGCCGCTAAATCCTCGCACAGTTTTGGATCCACCTGCACGCCGTGCACATATTTATATCCACGGCTTGTTAGCTACGTACCTCTGCATAAACGCAGAGATCCACTAGCTTGAAAGTTCAGTAATCGGTACTTCGGTAGCTGTAGGTGTCTGCAACTGCAAGTCTGCAAGCATGAGCAAGCCCCGGGCGCTCGTGGAGCTGATGTCGGCCGTGGACGCCGGCCTGATGGCAGTGGACGTCGACGTCAACAGCGCAAACCTCGCTACCCGGCGACGTGCGAGCCACGGCCGTCGCCGGCGGAGCGCGCTGGCAGCGGCGCAGGCGCCGGCGGTGGAGACCGCGCCGACGTCGTCGCCGGACGCCAGCTTCGAGTTCAGCGCCGTTGTCAGCTACAGCTCGGCGTCGCCGGCCAGCATGGTGTTCTCCGATGGCCAGCTCCGAGCGCACCAGTTCCCCGCCGTGGAGTCGCCGGTGCGGAGCTCCTCCTCCATGTCCATGGGCAGCGCGAAGGCGGAGTCTACCGGGAGAAAGAAGCGCGTCAGCTTCGCGGCGGAGAGGAAGAATATTAACGTTGGCAATGCGCAGAAGAGGAAAGGCGGCGGCTTGATGGGGTGCATGGGGTCGGCGTGCGGGTTGTCAAGTAACGAAGTGGAGGAGCCGGCAAAGAACGCCAACCGCAAGGTGCTGGCCATTTGATTTGATTCAGTTGGCGATCTTGCGAAGGCACATCATGCTTGCTTGCTTGTGATGCGTCGATGTTATTAATTACCATTTTTCTTGGGCTATGTCGACGGTTGAGATATCGATCTTAAGTCAACCAAGGTTTTTGAGAAGGGGAGATAGGAGACACGCCGAACAACACGAACAGCAATCAATGAACAACAGGGAGAGACCGAGTTTTTATCCTGTTCAGGCCTCTCGAAGAGATAATAGCCCTACGTCCAGCCTTTCTTTATATGAAAAAGGATTACAAGGTAGAACTCGGCGAGACGAGCAGGTCTCGGCGAGATTATGGGTGTACAAGAGAGCAAATATGCGATGATGCGCTAAGTATCGATCTTCCGGCCCCTTTACACGCCGTAGGCGCCCTGTTTATATAGTGTTGATGAACCGACCTACCAAGGGATAATCGGGCCGGGCTAACTACGAGACCGTAACAAACTCGTACATGCCAAATACATCCCGAGGTAGATAAGGTATACTCCAATTCTTGGGGATCACGACTTCTGCTCCAATCCGGGAAACCACGTCCGGGTCTTCACGTAGTCGTGCAGAACTCTTGCTCGAGTCGGACTCAAACACGATGTCTTGGCCCTTACGCACCATGCCAGCCAGGAAGCTGTTCGGCAGAATGCACATGGGCCGTATAGAACCCTCTAGGGAGCTAGGCACTAGGAGGCTGTTCGATTAGGCCGTCAAGGAGTGGGCCATGGCAATGGGCTGTGATTTTATCCCCGACAGCTAGCCCCCGAGACTCAAGTGGAATATCTCACCGGAGTGGGGTTTTCCTCTTGAGACTCCAAGTCAGAAAGAGGGTAATTTACCTGCTACAAAGACGTGCAGCAGGCGACCGAACAGGTTATGGTTCAACCGAACAAATCTTGTTCGGGGCCGAACAAACCCGCTCAGTGCCGAGCAACTCTGTTGCGTCGAACAGGGAACAACATTTGTCCGAGTAGAGTACTCAGCCTTCGATGCAGAAATCGGAAATCCAGTCCCCAAGCGCAGAGCTCGTCGCGGGGACCAGACGCGCGCTCCGGGCGAAGAGCTGCCCGGTGCGAGATGAATCATCTCCTTGAGGCTGAACGTCATTAAGGAGGGATTGGATTCTTGGTAGTGAGGAGTGTACCACCGCATCCGGTAAGATCAGATCTTCCGAGAGAATGAACATAGCAAGTCACGAGATGGACTCGTGTTGCCGCATCTAGGTATGAAGATACTCAGGAAAGTATGAACGGAAATAGGAAAACCACCTCTCGAGTTGGAACTTGTCCGAGGAAATAGAAATTGCGCTCTCGAGCAAATGTCGTGCTCAGGAGCGAAGGTGATATGCCCCAGACGTAGATCGTGTGCTAGGAGCAGACAATGCATACGAGGGGGAAGGTGACCCAGTCCCCAAGCGTAGAGCTCGTCAAAGGAACCAGGTAAAGAAATCCAGTCCCCGAGCACGGAGCTTATTAAAGGGACCAGAAAGTGCGACCAGGTGAAGACGTACCCGGTAGGAGACCATCCAGTCCCCGAGCAAGGAGCTCGTCACGGGGACCAGACGCGCGCTCCGGGCGAAGAGCTGCCCGGTGCGAGGTAATCTAGCTCCCGAGCGTGGAGCTCGTTGCGGGGACCAGACGTGCGCTCCGGGTGAAGAGCTGCTTGGTGCGAGGTGATCCACAACCCGATGCAGTCAGATCCGCAAGAGAACGTGTGAAATCAACGATTTACCCATGACGTATTCCTTACGACAGTGTAAGCGTTGTCTCGGCAAGTGCAGAACCGACGCTTGGAGTGCCCGTTGCGATGAGAATCAGCTTACGATGGGCAGGACTCCGTTGGTGGCGCACTACCTTGACTTAGCCGAACTGTGAAGGTCAGTGCCGGGCAAAGACAAGAAATCATACGCGAGTAAAGTGAATCTGTCTCCGGACATGCGCGGAGCGTACCCGGAAAGAGAGGGATGCAGACATCGATTTTGGTGGGGAAGCCTGGAACCTCGCCGCGACCATCATCGGCATCTGACGTTCCCCGTTCCTATATTTCCTACGAAAGACAAACAAGAAACGAGCCAGCAAGGGGAAAAAGAGAGCAAGAACAGGCTCTAAGAAGAGCAAAGCGAGTTTTGGAAAACACGCTAAAGACGACTTACCCGCACAAGACATAATTTTTTTCGGGCACGTCCCCCCAATAGCGTTAGTGTCACCTCGGCGAATGCGGAATCGACGCCAGGAGCGCCCGTTGCGATGAGAATCGGCTTACGGTGAGCAGGACTCCGTTGGTGGTGCATTGCTCCGGATTACTGTGCCAGGAAGGACGTAGCATGGATAAAAAAGACGTGTGCGGGAAGTGCAACCCCGCTGTAGCTAAGACCGATAACCAGGAAAGGTGATCGGGACCTTAGCCGCAGGCAAGACGTGCGAGACGAAATCTTATCCGGGCATGGACCCGTGTAGCGCTGGTGTCGCCTTGGCGGGTGCGAAACCAACGCCAGGAGTGCCCGTTGCGATGAGAATCGGCTTACGGTGGGCATGCCCGTTATGATGAGAATCGGCTTACGGTGGGCAGAACTCCCTCGGTGGTGCACCGCTTCAGTTAACCGGAGCCGTACAGGTTGTTGCCAGATAAAAAGACATGCTCGCACGCGGGGAGCGCTACGGGAGTGGATTACCGAACCGATTTGTCCCTTTATTAACCAGGCAGGGGTACAGCGACTAACCTGGGTTTATAAAGAGCTAAATGCGGACCCGAACAACGAGGTTTTGGAAAACCAACGATAAGGAAAGGAATTGGAAAACTGGAAACGTACCGGGGTTGCCGAAATTCAGCTCAAGTCCCAACTGGCCGAGGAGAGGCAGTCCTCCGAGGCTCTTCGGGAAGAAGCCGAGGAGCTTCGCGCGCTGGCCGCGAGGACTAGCATCGCGGAAGAAAGGGTCGAGGAGCTGGCCGAGCAGCTCAAGACCGCCGAGCAGCGCTTGAATCAGAACGAGAGTCTGACCGAGCAGCTGCGACCCTGCAAAAAAGAGCAGCAAAAGACAAGAACGAACAGGAAACCGAGAGCAAGACAGAACAGCGCTAGAGAGTTTTCGAAAAAACGGTAGAACGCCAGCCTAACTCCCAGCCCCCGTTGTGCATCTGCTCGAAAACCTGAGTTTGCAAACTCGAACAGGTGCACAAGCAAAAGAGCGACACCCTAGCCCCCGGTACGGACGATGCATGAAGACCTAAGTTTGCGAATTCAAGCACGTGCGTAGAGAGATAGAGCGACACCCGCATCCTGATCGACTCGTTCCATGAACTGCTCGTTAACATAAGTTAGGCACTTCTAAAGGTATCCGAACAAGAAAAGTGCCTCTGCCGCGGAGGGCTTACGAGAGCAGCCTTTGCCAAGTGGTTGTGCTGTGAGCGGTAAGTGCCTCTGCCGCGGAGAGCTTACGAGAGCAGGCTTAGCCGCGAGGCAGGAAGCTGTGTTACGCAACTCTGAGATTAGGAACTTGTTAAAACTAGATGCGGGCAGGGAAACCCTGAAGATCGCGGAGCCAAGAGTTCGCAAGACCGGGCAGCCATCAAGTGTTACCAGAGAGAAAGGTAGTCTGAGAAGACAAGAAGTGAAAAGGGCCGCAGGGGGCCGCGAAAATTCACTGTTGATTGGATTGAACTTTGCATGGTAGCCCGAGAGATTTGGACGAACTAAGGCGTGAAGTTTGACAAAAAGCGCAGAGCTAAGGAAACAAAGGCTTGCCTGGTTGGTGGATCTGACCACCGTTGCCAAGGCTCGAAGTCGTTCCCGACTCTGCTCAAGGGGTCCTGGGATCCCTGAGGCGTCCGCATTTTGTCCGACCGGAGTCTGGTTGCGCGGGGATTCAACCTGAGCAGGTAGATCGTCTGCCGGGGGACTTGGCGTAGGCGCGCAAAGCGGGTCGCGTCATTGACGCTTGAGCTGATCACGAATCTGCGCCAAGGTTTGATTGATGAAGGCATCTAGGCTACGGCGAACAACTTCTTGCTCGCGAGCAGCCGGCGCAGCCCCATCTTGTTGCCGAGCAGAGTTGATCCGCTCGATTTCTTCGGCGGCCGCGGCCCGTGCAGGATTCTCTAAGGTTCCTGCGCCGGCCATGTTGATGCCGCGATGGCCCTGCGCTGGCGCGCTTGACGATGTCATCACTGTGTCGCCACAGGAAGAATCGACCGACATAGCCTTGGAATCCGATAGATCTAAACCGTCGTAAAGATCGTCGGTTCCGTATTCATCGTCAATGACGGGAGCTTGATCTAAAACCATCTCTGGAATGTATCCGGAGATTTCTGTCCCAGATCAGGAAGGCAATCGAGACTGAACGGATCGATCCGATCTGACAGGGGACGAGACATCCTGTCCTTCTGAGTCGTAGCCCTCAGGAAGAGATCCCTGGTCGCTGATGGAGTTCGACATGCTCGATCTACTAATTCCCCACGGACGGCGCCAACTATCGACGGTTGAGATATCGATCTCAAGTCAACTAAGGTTCTTGAGAAGGGGAGATAGGAGACAAGCCGAACAAGGCAAACAGCAACCAGCGATCAACAGGGCCAGATAGAACCTTCTAGGGAGCAAGGCCCTAGTAGACTGTTCGATTAGGCCGTCAGGGAGTAGGCCATGGCAATGGTCCGTGATTTTATCCCCGATAGGCTAGACTTGTAGTTAACTCGTATCGCGATACTGTTTAGTACGTCATCCTATCCCTGTCATAACGGTTAACTAAAAGTAATGCAAAATTAAAAATCAACCCAAAATATCAATGTGCTTGATCGGCCTAGACCTATACTAATTTTGATTGAGGAAATGAACGAAGTGCTAGGGTCCCCAATATGTAGCATCAAATATGTAATACCTCCTTTGAATCCTCCTATGCTCACTGATTTATTCACTTTTTTCAAACAACTCGGCTCTTTGCTGCTTTTATTTTCATTTTCTAATAATTGTTTTCACTTTTTATGTCAAACTGGTCACAAGTTCATCATCGTGGACTGCTCACGGAGGATTATACACGGGTGACCTGAGGAAAAACCAAAACTAGATATCGAACTGATGAAGCAAATTGACGTCTAAATGTTTATAGGCTAATAAAGCTCAAAACAAGCCGAATTTTTGGATTAAAATTTTCCAAAGCCAAAGTTGGATCTTATTAAAAATTTAGTGAATTTTCCACATGTCCAAGGCTCTGTTCTTTTCGGCATAACGACTTATCTACGTTTTGAAAAGACATTATTTTGCTTTTTTGAGGCTGTTTTTTCGCTTTTTGGAAGGTGGGTTCGATCTTATTAAAAATTTCGTGAGATTTCCACATGTCCAAGGCTCTGTTCTTTTCGGCATAACGACTTATCTACGTTTTGAAAAGACATTATTTTGCTTTTTTGAGGCTGTTTTTTCGCTTTTTGGAAGGTGGGTTCTAACACCTTAAAAAGCAAGTCAAACGATATGAATCCAAATCTCGAGTCTACCTTGAGAAGCTTTAGAAATTTAGTTATTTTAGCAGTTTAAATAGCTGAGAAGAACAGGACCTAAGAATGTCCAAATCTGAATTTATATGCTAAAGTTATGACCATTTTACTAAAACAGTAAAAATTTGCGCATAAATTCAAATCTGGCTCGGGTTGGGGCTAGGTGTATAGGCTTGGCCGAGTTGGAAGGGTGTGGGTCAGCTAGTGGGTGTGGGGAACGACCGTGATGGAATGCTTGGCCGAGTTGGAAGGGTGTGGGCCAGCTAGCGGGTGTGGGGAACGTGATGGAAGGGCAAGATAAATCAAAATATTATTTTTGTGAGATTTGTTTGCTAGAAAATAAACCCTAAGCGACAGCTTCAACAGCGGATGCAAACTCAAGACGACAACTAGAATCAAGAAGTAGACAACGGCAACAACGATAACAGGTGAAAATGAAAAAATAGTAAGGAGCAATGTAAAGGCTCAAAGGGATCGGATAGTAGATGCAAATATTTTTGTCGAGCAATTTTCTGAACACTATAATCAAATCAAGATTGAAAGTGATCTAGGTACAAGGATTCTAACCAGGCAACCGACGCTCTGATACCAAATGATGGGGGAACAGGGTGACCCGATCTACAATATGGATAATTTCAGTTTGGTGTCACGACAACCTTGACAATGCGGCTACAAACCACTTAGGATTGAAACCAGATGATCGTTAAACCACCATGATAGGCGTTATCAACCATGGAAAACAACATCGGCATAATCACGAAGATTTATTCCTGCAAGGAACTGAAGGAGAAGAAAGAACAAGCGTATAAGCAATCTGAATTAGGCATAAACAAAAAGTTGGCGTTCCAAAGACAAGTAAAATAGATGGTCTAGTCACAACACTTGTGATTACCTGATAAGGAGCAATGTTTAACTTCAATCTAACAAGATGAAACAAAGAAATGGAGGGGCACGACCATATATAGACATATGACGGCCAGATGGGGCGTGCTGGCCATGGTGGCACACACCCCCACACAACCCTAGGGTTACATGGGCCTTGGGTCCAAAATTGAGGTGACGCGACACATGACGGATTTGGCATGAATGATTGTTCACTATTTCCGCTAACTTGTGACAAATTTGGAGGCGAGGCTAGATTATTTGAAAAGCTTATCTCCTAAGTTTTCATGCATTGCACATATGCCTCATTCAAACATCGTGTGTGGTTTGGGCATCTATTTGAACATAGACTTGTCATAGACAGTCCAACCGGTCCTCTAGGAGTGTTAGACTTGCACTTGGCCTGGTTAGCCGTGGGAGAGGGTATAGGGTCTTGTTGGTGGCGTGCTCAACTGTCCTCGTTGATGGCCTTAATAGCATGCCAATGGATTCAATCCCACCAATTGTCCTTGTCACCCTTTTGGCAACGTAGTTAAAGTAGTTGATGTAGTGGTCGTATAGGAAGTAGGAGTCCTTCCTTGTGATGTCCACACCAGTTCTCAAATTAGCTTCAAGAAGTCCGAGTTGACTAAGGAAATACACAAATGTGGGTAGGGTCTGACAATATAAGGAAATTGTTTTAGTTGGTTGAAGATATACAAGGAGACGAGAGATTAGCTTGAACAAGGAAATGAGGGGAGATTTGGGTCAGAATTGTGTTATAGGTAGAAAATATTTGTATGAGTTTGTATCAAGTACTATATGTAGAAAACACGTTAACCCTTATATAAATAGGTGGCCTTTGGTCATGTGAATCAATCGACATCAACCAAATACAAATCTATTTCCCTTTACATTACCCTCTACTTTCGTCGCATTAGATCTAGTTAGAGTAATCTCGTTATATTTTACATTTTGATCAACTTGTTGTATATCATTCCGATCTATCTTGATTTAGTTCGATCCTCTTACTGGATCTTACTTTCTATCATGTTTTCATGTTAGGACCATCAGGTAGATTGTTATCATTTGCTCTACTGGTCAGTTGTTTCTATCAATTAACTTGTAGTCTACTTACCCTTCTTTTTGTTTCTCTATATCATCTTAGTAATGGAGGACTGTATATCTTGTTTTATTATCAAGTTGATCGGGCTGGATTAGTAGTAGATTTACTGTTTGAATTTATTATTTTAGATCCCATCTAAGCCAATAGCTTCGTTACTCTTGTTTGGATCCATTTCCTTTTGTTCTAGGTTCAACCTTTTATAGATTTAATGAAAAATTTGATATATGACATTATAAAGTGGTCGAATCTGGGATGTGTCGTGGATAAAATTACGGCCCATTGCCATGGCCCACTCCCTGACGGCCCAATCGAGCGGCCTACCAGGGCCCAGCTCCCTGGAAGGTTCTATCTGGCCCACATGCATCTTGCCGAACAGCTTTCTGACTGGCATGATGCGTAATGGCCAAGGAATCGTGTTTGAGTCCATCTCGAACAGAAGTTCTGCACGGCTACATGAAGGCCCGGACGTTGGTTTCCCGGATTGGACTAGGAGTCGTGATCCCCAAGAATCGGAGTATGCCTTATCTTTTTTCATGAGACCTTTGGTCGAAGAGTTGAAGGGGTTATGGGAGAATGGAGCAATAACATATGATATAAAGACCAATACTAACTTTTCCATGAGGGCTGCCTTTTTGTGGTCTATTCATGATTTTTCGGCTTACGGAATGTTTTCTGGATGGAGTACGCATGGCAAGCTAGCATGTCCTGTTTGTATGGATGACACAAGCGCGTTCCAGTTAACACACGGGGGAAGGCATGTTGGTTTGACTGTCACCGTGCTTTTCTTAAACCAGATCATCCTTTTAGAAAACAGAGAAATGCTTTTCGAAAAAATACCATTGTGAAAGGACAAAAACGTGGGCGGATGACAATGGCTGCCATCAAAGCTTTGCAATCCGAGTTGGTGGAAGGGAGAAATGGTGTTTACAAGGGCTACGGCGTGTCACACCATTGGACACAAAAGTTTAGTTTATACTCACTTCCTTATTCAAACGATTTGCTATTACCCCACAATTTTGATGTTATGCATCAAGAGATGAATGTGGCACAAGCAATCTTTGGGAGCAATTTTGACATTCCTGACAAGACCAAGGATAATGTCAAGGCACGCTTCGATTGCGCTGAAATATGTAATCGACCATCAATGAATATGAGAAAAGGAAGGTCAAAAAAGCCCAAGGCTCCGTATTGCCTGACAATCGCACAGAGGAAAGAAGTTCTCGAGTGGTTCAAGAGACAGTTAAAGTTCCACGACGGGTACGCAGCTAATATTGGTCGTGGTGTCAACATTGGACAAGGTAAGATACATGGAATGAAAAGTCACGACTATCACATTTTCATACATGATCTCATGTCTGTCGTGTTTCGTGGGTATGTACCCGAAGACGTATGGAGAGTTCTTTCGGAATTGAGTTTTTTCTATAGAAAACTCTATGCTAAAGAGATAAAGCGGTCTGAGATGGTTAAGCTCGAAGAGGATATTGTCGTGCTTGTGTGTAAACTTGAGAAGATATAGGGCGTGTTTGGACTGCGGCCGTCGCGCGCCGTGCCAAGGGTTGGCGAGCCGTGGGCGAGGGCGCGCCGTCGCTCGCATTGGCGCGCGTTGGCGAAGAAATCGGCCGCCCTCGCCAACGCTCGTCTCCACGTTTACTGTGCGCGGGCGCCGGCGCGTTTTCGCGGGCGAGCCAACCGACGGCAAGAATCCAAACGCACGCCAAATTTCGACGGCTCGCCGTCGCTCACGTTGGCGCGTGGCGGCTGCGATCCAAACACGCCCATATGTTCCTGGGTTTTTTAACCCAATGGAGCATCTATTGGTTCATTTGCCTGCCGAAGCTAGATTGGGAGGTCCTGTTCAGTACAGGTGGATGTATCCGGTGGAGCGCCGTCTTAAAGGGGTTAGGGCAAACGTTCAAAACAAGGCTCGTGTTGAAGGTTCCATAGCAGAATCGTATTACATGCAAGAGATAACCAATTTTTCAAACAAATATTTGGCGAGAGAGCACAAATAAGTCGTAAATGAGATAACCTCTACCATTCATTCTCATGTCGTTTATTTCAATTAAATGCATAAATAAGTCGTAAATGAAATTTTAGGCTGGTCCGAGTGGTACCGCTGGTGATCCGTTCTTTTATGGGGGTCCGCCACCGTATCGAGGTGGATACGGGACACCGGCTCCCTATATGACCTACTGCGCACACACTGCTCCGCCGGGTGACTACGTGGGCCCACCTCGCCCACAGGGTGACTTGCCGTATGTGACATCGACGGTAAGTTATTAACTCACATTAATTCATGTTGCAAACCGTTTATAAATCTTGTAAACCGTTTATATGTGCTATATATGCAGGGTTCCGGATCAGCGGCTATCGGTGAACTTCACGGCACGGAGGGAGGAGACACATCAGCGAGCCAGGAGGGTCCCACCTGGGTGACCGACCTCTTCGCGAGCGCCCCGTCGATGTTTACCCAGCCGTCCAATCCACCCCCGTCAAGCGAACCTCGGGAGAGCGATCCAGATCAATAGATCGCTAGGTTTATTGCATTTATTTTCAAACTGGAACTTAGATATGTTATGTGATGAATTTTTATGTGTTATATATGTGTGTTGATGAATTTGGATGTGTTATATGTGTGTTGATGAATTTGGATGTGTTATATATGTGCTTTTGATGAAATGTGGTCCATTTATGCGATGAGGGGTATATGTGAATGTCGGGGTGTTTGGGTTTACAGGTGCGGCTGCTGCTGGGAGCAACCGTAGCTGCGGAAATTTGAGTTTTTTTGTGGTTTCAAAAAATATTTTTTTTCTGTTCTGTTAGTGTTTTGACGACCTATCACTGCAAACGCAGTGCCGACGGCTGGGCTAGGGCCGTCGATACTATCACAGTGCCGACGGCTGTCTTCAGGCCGTCGATACTATCACACTGTCGACGGCTGGGACAAGGCCGTCGACACTGCTAGCCCCGTGCCACGTCACCAACATCCCGCCCTATGGTGGGACCCACAGACCCTTTTATCGACGGCTTATATTAGCCGTCGAGACTATGGCGCTCTGATGGCAAACGGCGTCTTGGCCGTCTGTGTCGACTGCTGCAGCGTTAGTCGTCGATACTAATAGTGTCCACGGTCAGGCCGTCGACACTACTGCTCTCTCTCGACGACGTTGCCTCGACGGCTCTGTCTCGACGGCTGGTCGTCGACACTGACTTATCCCGACGGTTTTTATAATTTTCTCGACGGCTTAAACCGTCGACAGTGTTGCAGTCTCCTGTAGTCACAACAGACAATTTAAACTGGATATCACCGAATCATAAATTAACTAATAAAATATCAAGTTTACATTAAAAGTCATCTATTTCACAAATATAATATGGTCCAGTACTGAATAGTAAATAAATACAATAAATTAGAGTATCAACGAAAGTCAACGATAAAATCCAATCGACCAACTCAAAATATGCAGCTAGCAGTGCTCGTCACCTTGAAAACGATCCTTTTGATCCCAAACCGGACGTGAACCTTCATCTGAATCAAATTATTTGTGGTCAATATAATGAATACATGTCTGCCCAGCAAGCAGATCTTAATATGAATGGAGGTAGCAAATTATAGGATGGTTGTTTTGCTAAAACAACACCTATCTATTGCAACAATATTATTATTAGTTGAACACGAGGTATAATACCCTCTAGTGACACGAGCTTAGCCAAAGGACGATCAATTAGCTCAATAGACACTTCTGCCTCTAACAACACAAGCTTAGCCAAAGAACGACCAACCGGCTCAACAAATACTCCATGCCTGTACTATCTAAGCAGATTTATTTATTAACTACGGTGAGACCACCATGTGAAAAATTTCCTCCGTGCTCATAACCGTGGACACGCTCCGAATGCTTTTGGCGATCTGCAAATGTAGTAGATGGTGTCCAATCAGATATGAATGGTAGAGGAGTTGAATTGAAATGTCGGTGCATTATCTTTGACAAGTAAAAAATATGGCTTTCAGAACAAGAAAAAGAACATAATATGATACTAGTGCAAGCATTATGACACATATGTTATAAATACTTGATCTGGGTGAGAAGAATGAAAGTTAATCTTAATACCGTTTAAATAGATATTAGTTCGGTAGGTGGCGTTGTATCGTTGTAGTTTTTTTGTATATACGGTCATAACTGTTTGATGACCGAAAATTGTACTGTTTAAAAAGGAGCCGGTTTGAGCATGAATATGCTGAGATCATCTGTCTCCTTTCCCACGGTCGTTACTGTTTGGTGACCGAAAATTCTATTGTTAAAAAAGGAGGCGGTTTGAGCATGAATATGCTGAGATCATCTGTGACTCCTTTCCCAACACCATCACTATAATTAATACTCATATAATAGTACTTGAGGTCATCATGGACGTCTCTGCACAACAGTATTCGTTATCGGAATATTCAAACCCAAGTTGTAGAGCGGCAGAGTGAAAACACGGAAGGTACAGAGAGAGTGCAAATACAGCACAAAATCTGGGGATGTATTAAAAAAATACAGCAGGATGAGTACCTGATAACCTTTAAAATAAGATAAAAACTACATATTTTTTAAAAAAAATTTAAAAACTTTATAGAAAACTTACAAAGTCTAACCAATCTTTTTTAATCTAACGGGCAGGGGCTCTGCCATTTCATTAAAAGTGAAAAAAAAATTGTACAGCTTTACTGGAGAGAGAGAGAGGGGTGAGGGGGAAGGGAGCAACTAGGCGAGATTACAGGGTGGGTGGGGGGCGTGCTCCGATCCAAACGGTGAGCTCTTCCCGAATGCGCTCGATGACCAGACAAGCAGAGAGGGACTGGTGCTGGAAGATTCTCCTGTTACACTCCTTCTATGAGGGAGATTTACCTGCAGGCCACCCAATTCGACGATCTTTACCCAGACGACATTAATTTAGTCTGCCTTTACATCCACAACACCATACGCCTGAATTTGTTACCTCAGCGACATTTTGACCATTTCACCTTATTTTTCTATCAATTAGCTCTATTTTATAAACTGAAGTGACCCTTTTGCCCCTTCCCCATTGACCTAATACTATGCCTCAATTGTAGCCCCCAGGCCGACACGCCATCCAGCCAGATCGGCGGCCGCCGACGCTTCCCACTCCCAGAATGGTGCCTCCCCCATGCCTCCGCCCCGCCTCCCCCTCCCCTGCGCCTCCTCCCCGCTCATGCCGCGCCCCCTCTGCCGCTCCCGCACCGCCTCCCCACTGCCACCGCTGTGCCTCCACCAACCCTATGCCCTACACCCCGCACTCCCTCCGCCGCCGCCGCCGCCGCCGCCGCCCCCTTCCCCACCTCACCAACACCTGGTGTCCCCTCGTCCACAGCTATGGCAACCCTAGTGGCGCAACGGCTACAGTCAGCGACGACGACGCCACCGTGAAAATGCTCCGCGACACATGCTTTTGTTGTTAGAAATTTGCTATGTATTTTACTATGTAATGGACATGCTTTGGATGCATGTATGTTCTGGTTTTACCAAGTGATTGATGAATTATGCTATGTAACTAATGAATTTTTCTCAAAATCAATGAAATTCTATCAAATTTGTTGTTTTTTTGCCAAAAGTGATTAATTTCTATCAAATTTGATGATTTTTTGGTCAAAAGTGATGAATTTCTATCAAAATCATTTTTTTGACAAAAAGATTAATACATGCTAAATTTGATAAATCCCTGTGAAAACGATGAATTCCTTGCAAATTTGACTTTTTTGATAAAAATTGATGAATTTCTATCAAAAATGTTGATTTTTTTATCAAAATTGATGATTTTTTGCCAAATGAAGTAATTTCTGCTAAATTCAATAAATACCTATAAAAAATGATGAATTTCTATCAAAATTAATGATGTTTTGTCAAATTTAATAAATTTCTATCAGAAATGATGAATTTCTGTCTAAAAGCTGAAATTTAAATATGTTGTATATTATTTCCACATGTTAAAATATTTTTTGATGCAGATTACTCTAATCAGGTACTTGGGAGCGCCTTTGGACTAGCTAGTTTGCTAATTATATTGCTGCTTTTAGCTGGACAATGGGCAAGGGGCAAAAGGGTCACTTAAGTTGTGAAAATAGAGCTAAATGGCAGGAAAAGTAGGTGAAATGGCCAAAATGTCGTTGAGGTAACAAATTCAAGCGTACAGTGTCGTGGACGTAAAGATAGACTAAATTAATGTCGTTTGGGTAAAGGCCGTCGAATTTGGTGGTCTGTAGGTAAATCTCCCCTTCCAAATCTCCCAAATCGAGAGGATCATGAGGTCATTGAGGGAGTGGGAAGCAATCTTGGGGAGGCTAGCCTGACAAGCAAGCCACCAATCACGGAAGTTGACATGGCCAGAAAAAAGGGGTCATGGACCAGCAGGAGTTGCGAGATGGAGGAGGGGAAAACACAAGACTCGCGGAGGTGGTCGATCGTTTCTAAGACTACAGGAAAACGATATATTAACGTCAGCCAATTTTGTTTACGTCGGCCTGGACCAAGACGACATAAATAATGGGGTTATTTACGTCAGCCTGACCATGCCGACGTAAATAATTATATTTGGCCGACGTAAACACAGCAGCTCAGGCACCCGTGCAATCAGGTGAAGTGGCAGGCTTATTTACGTCGGCCCGGTCGACGTAAATAACCGTATTTACGTCGGCCCGGCCCGGCCGACGTAAATACTGGCTTTATTTACGTCAGCTTTGCCCCGGCCGACATAAAATTCCCCTTTAACCTAACCCTGGTGCTATCTCGTTATTTCCCACACGCACCGACGCCGCTGCCCTTCCCGCATCCGATGCTGCCTCCGCCTCCACTTCCGCCACCACCCTGAACCCGTCTTCCCGCGCCGTCCCCGCCCCGTGGCCGCTCCCAGGCCC
>SPJY01018158.1:241567-263348 GCA_005191435.1 Raddia distichophylla
CCGGACTGTCCGGCCCAAGTGCTTTCCTCCCCAGCTTGCGAATTTCATTTTCCAGCGAGCGCATGCCTTCGTCCGGACTGTCCGGCCTGGGTGTCCGGACTGTCCGGCCCTAGTTGTGTCCCCTCTGTCTCGAATTGCATTTTCTACAGGGAGCGCTTGCCTTCGTCCGGACTGTCCGGGAGCTGTCCGGGGGTTGTCCGGGCTAGGGTGTGAATTTGGATCTGAGATCTATTTTCTAGGGTTTCGAAGTGGGGGAGTATAAAAGGGGATTCCTGGTCGTGGGAGAGGATTGAGAGGCTCATTTGCAACCCTAGCCACCATTCCCCAAGTGTGAGAGCTCTCTCCCATGGATCCTTGCTCTAGGGTTCCATGTGCTTGAGAGATTGAGTGAGGGAGAAGGAGGGAGGAAGAAGAAGAGAGCATCCGCTGGTCTCCTCCTCGTCATCCCCAAGGTTTGTGCCCTCTCCCATGGTTGTCTTGCCATCCCCCATGGTGGGATGAGGGTTGAGTGAGTTTTGAGTCTCCGGTTTTGTGCTCTTGGGATTCTTGCCACCGGGAGACGTCGTCCTCGCCGAGCTTCATCAAGCGTACCGCAAGCAAACCCTTCTCCGTGAAGGTCACCGTGCTTCCCACGGTGCTTCCTCTCCGTTCGTCGGGGTGTGCAAAGTCCGCCGTGTGTCGGCGGCCATCTCCGTGTGTCGGGGGTGCCAAGGAGTCCGTGTGTCGGGCCAAATCCTCCATGTGTTGGAGGTACCTCATGTGTTGAGGTGAAATCCACCGTGTGTCGGTGGTCGGTGCCGTGTGTCGGTGCCGGTGGGGTGTGAGAGCTCTCGCGTGTGAGAGCACTCGCTTCCTTGTGAAGGTTTGGAGCTCGCCTACCATGTGTTGGTGAAGAGCTACCACTAGTGGATTGAGGGCTAGGGACGAGTGAGTCCCGACTTCTCTGTGTGAGAAGTTTCCTCAACGGAGACGTAGGTGTTCATGTGTTGAGCACCGAACTTCGGTAAAAAGATCGGTTTGCGCCCCTCTGTCTCATTTACTTACCGCACCGTGATATCCACTGCCTGCGAGTGCCATCGTGCCTCCTACACTTGTGTATCAATTGCTTCCGCTAACTAAACTTGTGTAGGAATTAACGCGTTAGGTGTGTGACTTAACTTGCCTAAGTGACTAAGTGCAACAAAAGTAAAATTTATAATAGTCCGATTCACTCCCCCTCTCGGCCTTAGGATCCTTACACCCGTTGTTCTCCGATGCACAAGTATCATGCGTGCATTCAGAGAACAGCGAGGTTACGCTGCCGAAATTTCGTTCAGATCACACCACATGCCACGACAAACCATGCTTACCCGTTTATCCCTAGGTGGGTTTAGGACCTATCTTTGCCTAGATCTCCTATTAGGATAATTAACTTATTTTTTATGTATCTTTGAAATTACTATTAATAAAGATGGCTGAAGACCGTAGATGGATGTACGACGGTTGGGATAATGGTATGAAGCACACTGAAGAATGGAAAGTTAAAACACAAAGTTTTATGGATAAGGTTTTCACCCCAGATCCTTCTGGTGGGGTAGCAAAGTGTCCACGTGTTAAATGTCATCTTTTTGTCCGAGTGACAAAATCCGTTATGGCCGGCCACTTACGCAAATTGGGCTTCATGCCGAATTACCACACATGGTATGAACATGATATAAGGGGCCATCGCAGAGGCTGCAAGGTGGATGGTGTGGCCACCCTTTCTTCGCGAGGAGGTCGGCGGTGTTGATGCATCGATGGCTTAAAATCCAAGCAAAGAACTTACACTTGTTTGGAGCCTGGGCTGACCAAATGGCTCGTGCAAGAGGAAAGGACATGCTGCCCGAGAGTTGGAGTGTGTAGGCTGATTTGGCAGAGTAGAGACCAGAGGGAAAGTAGCATCAGGTGATGTCGTCCGTGGCGTTTGAGAGAGAGGCTTCGTGGACCTTACTCCACAGGAGCACACATTCCCTGAGGAGGATGTCCGAGGAGATGGGCCCGCTAAACTGCAACCAACAATGGCCAAGGAGGAGAAAGGCCACCGAACCATTACGCTGCTTGGCTTTCTTGAAGAGGTTGGGGCCTAGAAGGGCTGGGGCGCACCCGGAGAGCCAACGATAATTCCAAAAGGAGATGAAGAGGCCAAGGCGTAGTAAAAAGGGACCCACCGAGACCACCTTGGTCGCCATAAAAAGGGAAAGCTCAGACATGGCAAACTGGATGTTAGAACCCGCCCATGGCTTGGAGGGATATTTATAGGCGAGCCAAGGCCAACGCAGGCAAAGGGCATAGTTAAAGAGGGCCAGATCTGTGACGCCCAAGCCATTAAGGGGCTTAGGACGGCAGACGGTCAGTCAGTTAACCAAGCCATGCCCCACAGCAGAACTATCAGCACCCTTCCAGGGAAAGGAACAACGAATTTTGTCAATCTCAAGAATAACCCACTAGGGAAGCAGGAAGACCGTGGCGAAGTATGTTGGGAGGTCCGACAGGACCACCTTAACGAGGGTTAGGCAGCCTGCTTTGGAGAGGAGACGGTCTTTCCAAGTCGGGAGACGAGCGCGGATTTTCTGGATGAGGGGAAGGAAGTGGGTCCGGCCAAGATTCTTGAAGTGCAGGGGCAGGCCCAGGTATTTGCAGAGGAACTCCCCCAGGACCCTAGGGAAAGCACCTAGGATGAGGTCGATGTTGGCTGAGTTGGGAGTGATTGAGCATTTGGTGAGATTGATGCGGAGGCCGGAGACAGCGCCGATGGCAGTTAGGAGGTCTATGATGGCATGGAGCTCATCTTGATCGGGGCGAAGGAAGAGGGCATCATCGGCAGCATACAGGGAAGTGCAGAGACACAGGTTAGAGGTGCCAACTGGGCTAAGAACTCCAGCTTCAACCGCCAAGCTAACCAAACGTTGGAGAGGGTCAATCTCAACGATGAACAACATTTGGGAGAGGGGGTCCCCTGGCGCACCCCACAATCATGGAGGATGGGGCTCACAGGTGCCCGTTAATGAGGACCGAGGACATGGTGGAGCCAAAGAGGAGAGCAATCCATTCCCACAAACGTGGGCCAAAACCCAACCACCTCAGAAGATCAAGAAGATAAGCCCAGTGGACTGAGTCAAAGGCTTTCACGAAGTTGAGCTTGAGTAAGAGGACCAGGGTTTTATTTGAGTGCAGCTAGTGAAGAGTGCCTTGGTCACCGCAGAAGTTGTCCTAGATACAGTAGCCTTTGATGAAAGCACTTTGAGAGGGGAGATCATGATGTCCAACACTCCAGCTTGGGGCTAGGCGATTTGCAAGGAGCTTGGAGAAAATTTTGCTGAAGCTGTGGATGAGGCAGATGGGGCAAAAATCCTGAAGTCCTTTGTGGACCTCCTTCTTGTAAAGTAAGACGATGTTGGCGTAATTTAGGAGGCCTAGGTGCCAGCCATCGAGCAGGTATAGTTGATTGAAGGCCTCAGTGATCTCGAGCTTTATGATCTCCCAGCAGACTTTATAGAAAGTGTTGGTGAAGCCGTCTGGACCTTGGGCTTTGCCACCAGGAAGGGCGCAGATGGCCTCCCGAATATCAGATTCCAAAAAAGGAGAGTCGAGGTCCGCGAGGTTGTACTGCGACAGGCCGAAGCTCGGCCAAAGGAAGGTTGAAGATTTGGTGTGGAATTGGCCGACGTGTTGTGAGAAGAAACGTCAGCAATCCGACTCGTCCCCTTGCGCCCTGGCGATGCCCTGAGGGGTAGAAAGGGACAGGATAAGGTTCTTGAGCCGTCGACCGCTGGCACGAATGTGGAAGAACTTGGTATTCACATCTCCAGACCGGAGCAAGTGAACACCAGCACGCTGCCTAATGTGGCACTTTTCAAGGGTCGTCAGACCAAGCAGACGATCTTTGAGCCCTAGGAGCATGTCATTCTCCTTAGGGAAAGAGGATGGCTATCCCGAGCAACATCGAGGAGGGAGATTATGGTCTTGATGATGGCAAGGTGAAGGGCTATGAACCACACTTTTTAACTAGCCCAGGACAAGAGGGTTTTGACGGTGCGGGAGAGCTTGATACGAAGGCGACAGAGAGGGGAGGTGGGAGCGACCGCGTGATTCCATGAGGCCTGGACGGTGTCGAAGAAACCCGAAAGGTCGATCCAGTAGTTTTCAAAGAGAAACATACGAGGTGGCTTGACAGAGGCTAGCTCCAAGAGGAGGAGGGGGGAGTGGTCTAACATAAGGGTGGTGATGCCCTAGAGGGTGGTGTCACGCAACAGAAAATCCCAGTCGGCGGAACAAAATAGGTGGTCAATGCGGCTGAAGGTAGTGGTTAGCCTTTGGTTGCACCAGGTAAACCTCCTACCCGTACGGGCGATATCCTTAAGGGCGAGTGAGTATAGGGTCTGGTTCAAGGCGTCGATGAGGGGGAGATCGACGTTGCGGCTGCTTTTGTTCTCTAGGCGCCGAATCATGTTGAAGTCACAAACAACCATCCAAGGGAGCTTTGGGTTGATAGGGGAATGGTCAATGAGCTCTTTGAAACTGGCAAATTTGTCCGCACGGGACTGTGGACCATAGACCCCAGTTACACGCCAGCGGCTGGAGTTGGAGCGGGAGAAGATAGTAGCCGAAAACCAGTGGGTCAAGCTTGAAGGATTGCTCAAGGAGAAGAAATCTTCATGGGAAGGAGAAGGATGCCGCCGCGGGTGCCCTGAGCGTCGAGGGAGGCGAAAGAGCTGATGAATGTTGAACCGTCGCACTCAAGGACAAGCTGCTAGGAAATGACATCGATCTTTGATTCCTGAAAGCAAATGAGGTTGGCGTGCGTCGACTGGATGAGATCCCGAAGGACCGAACTGCGAACGCCAGAGTGAAGCCCACGGACGTTCCAGCTGATAAGACAGAGTTGCTCAATCTTAGGAAACGAAAGACATGCAGTCATACCCGGATTTTCAAGGAAATCCAGGACCTTCGGGCAGGCGTGTTAGGCCAGGATCTTGCTAATGCAGCACAAATTTATAAGGCGCTGAATCATTTCATCCAGAGGTTCCACAAATACCCTTTATACAGATAATAGGTGTCCTACAAAGTACATAGTGGCTCCTTTTTTAGGGGACCAATTAGGTCAAAGTTTTCAATACAAAAGGCGGAACCCATATCAGGGTCCAATACAGCATAAACCAATGAAAAGGCGGCACTTCCGATGCTATGCCTTCCATAACCCAAAACACGCAAGCGACTGGAGTTCTCCTATAGCCCTTGTCATCCGTCATCGTCCTGATAGTCCTCCTCGTCGAGAGGCTCGTAGGCGTCGTCGTCCTCGCCATCTCCTAAAAGATTTGATGTAGGCGAGGTTAAGCACACCATCCGTGCATGCGAGCCAATTTCCTCACCTGATGCAATTAATGCCACTATGTGTTTTTTGTGGTGGAGGCCAGGTTATTTTATTATAATACCATAGTAATAATGAAAACCTAGGACTTAGCCCTTTTACAAATCAAAGATGTAGTATGCTACATATGCAAATCATCATCAGGGGTACACAGGGCAGAACCTCATTCTCCCAAACACGGCAGACCCAAGTTATCCCAGTGGACATGGTCTCCGATCAAACAGGCAGAACGGTACCTTGTACCATCTCCAACATGCAAGACCATACCCTCGCAAGGTGTATGTCTTCCTAAGTGGCGTAGGATAGTACTTCGCACTAAGGCAGAATTGACACCCAAGTGCATGAGAATTATCCCGTCTATACCGATTATGTTGATAGTCGGGATTTAGCGAACAGCTATACCATTACCCCATTGAGAGTTAGGCTATGCCGTTGTAATGTTGATAGGATCAATCCGTCATGTCTATACCGTAAGTGTTGATAGGCAAGGATCAACCTGTTTTGACCTAGACAGCCAAGGCTAAGCATTTTTAAGTGATTTATTAATCAGAGGCAGTATAACAAGTCCTTAGGCAACAAATGACAAGTTGGAAATAAATTAAAGGATGGGGTTAGTGCTTATTAACACGGTTACACAAATTGGGGAACAACTAGACACATTATGTAGTTTCAAATAAGTAATTTAGTAAAGTAAAGCATGCACATTTTTATAGCTTAAATAACATAATCAATTGCAGAAATATAGGCTATGAAGTATGATCTAGATTATTGGCTATCCTGGGCCTTCCTCGTAGTCGGGATCGTCGGCGAGGTTGTCGGATTCCTCAGGGTCCTGTTCCTCATAATCTAATTACGCCAGGAAAAATCGAAAGACCAAATAAATACAAATAAAACTCCCTAGTATGTTGCAAGACTTAGCTAAGGCATTCTTATGGCTTCAAGATGGCAATGCTAGGCCTATTAATTACCAAATTTCCCTACGGTTTGATGTATTCAACCTCTTGAGCAAAATCCAAGGTGTAAATATTAGCTAGACAATATTAATCTGGGATAGTATGACTATATGCTCATGACATGCAATTAGTAATCTACCTATTAGATCCACACAGCAGCAAATATTTCTGTAAAGTATAGTGACTGCAGAAAAAACTAGTTTGTTGGTTAATAGGTGTATTTAAACCTTATATTTGCTAACCAAAAGGTAAATTCTCCTAATAGCAGTCCACTCAAAGCCAAATCCGAATTTTTCCCTGAGCAGTGCGGATTCTAGTATTTACCAAAAAAATTCCAAGAATTATAATAGGTTAGAAACTATTTGTACTAATTCAATACTATCTTTAGTAAATAGCTAAATTGCTGGAAAAAGAGGCTTCGCCTCTGATGGGCTAGGCACGGGTGAAGCAGGCCGGTGCTGGGCCAGGATCCAGCATGGTGCACGCAGGTGAAACGGATCGGCACAGCGCGACGTCGTGGGCCAGAGTTTGACGCGGCCCAACACGAGGCAGTGCGCGCGCGGGAGGAGTGAGTCTTCCAGGTGGGCCAACTGGGCCCATATGGCAGTGGGGCGCGGAAGGTTAGCGCGAAGGTGCCTTGGACGATTTTACACCTTTGGCAAAGGGAAGATGCGGTGCGTGGGTCCGTCTCCACTAGTGCTTACTCATGGGTCCTTTGGACCACCTATCAGCGAGGCAGGGGAAAAACTCCACTACGGCTAGATTTGGCTGGGAATGGGCCCCACATGGCAGCGTCTTAGGGCTGTGGTGACGTTGGGGTGACGTCACCCTTCTTCTTCCTCGCGCTGCGTGGTTCTGGCCCGGCGAGGTGGCAAGCGACGGCGGTGTTCCAGAACGTTTTGAGGGTGGGGAGGGTTTTCTTCGGGGAGACGAAGATAGGGCAAAGATAGCGGCCAAGGCAAGGAAGCTTCGCTGCGGGTGTCGACATGGAGCGGAGCTCAACGGCTGTGGCGGCTTCGGGTCCGACGAGGCGGGGTGATCCTAGAGCCCAATCCGCAAAATGGAGGGTACGGGGAGGATAACGGGGATGCGGGAAAGCTTACCATTGGATTTATTTGGTACGCCGGGGTTTGGACGAAGCCGACGGCGACACGGTACGAGTCCTTCGGGAAGAATACGCCGGCAAGGTGTTCCTGGGAATTTCAAACAAAGAGGTTTGAATAGAGAGAAACAGGGGCTTCTAGGGAAGCCCTAGGGACCGAGGAAGCTCTTGAGGAGCTTGGTGCTCACCCATGGAGGCAGTACGACGACGTGAGCTCACACCACCGACGGTGAAACTGGGTAAAAATGGGAGGGGTAGGAATTCGAGGTACGGTGGTGAGGTTTTTATAGAAGAAGGATTGGGGAATGATGGGTCCACCGGGGGTGCATGGATCGGGTTAAGCATTCACCCGAGAAGATTCGCGGCTTGATCTTCTGGCGAGCAATGCTAGCGGCGGAGGGGTGACACGGGCGGTGACGTGATCTCCAACAGGGGCCCCCGCTTCGACAGGGAAAAGGTGAGGCTGTCGCATGATTCTGAGGCGGATATTGCGCTTCTCAGACCGGGTATAGGAGGGCGCGATGCCGGCGGCAAGATTAATCAGCTCTGGTGAGGACGTGGCGTGAGGGGAAGAGACCGTGGCACAAGTGGCTCGCTGGCCAGCCAAGTGGGGGTGGAAAAGGAGGGGCAGGATGGTAATTTTCCATGTGGACACGGGGGTGCGAGGAGGCTTCCGTGCAACGCAGCGGTGACGGCGGTACACGGCTTGGGCGGCATGAACTGCGGAGCGAATAGGGGAGGGGCGAGTGGGCCCATTGGGCCGCAAAGGGATAGCGGCTAATGGGGCCGCCAGAAGGGAAAAATGTACAATAGGGAGAGTTTCCAGGGACGGAGTGGGCCGGGGTATGGCCCAAGTCCAAGGAAAGAAGTTGCCCGATCGTTAGAAAATAAAATAAATTATAACCCGGGCTAAAAGTTTAGCCAAACATTTTTTTTGAATCTGTCAAATATTTACAAATATATTTTTGCATCAACACACTTTATTTGATTTATAAAAAATAGGGTGTTACAAATCCTACCCCCTTAAGAAAATATCGTCCTCGAGATTTCTGACCTACCAGAGAAGAGGTAAGGGTAGGCTTCTCGTAGCTGGTCCTCGGGTTCCTAGGTCGCTTGATTTCTGATGTGGTGACTCCAACGGACCTTGCACATCTTTATGGTTTTACCTCTCATCGTCTTTTCCATGGTGTCCACAATTGCCATAGGATGTACAGGGCATGAGAGATCTGGTGCCACTTCAACTTGGTGCTGTTGGATGTACTCTTTGGGTATTCTTAGGCACTTTTTGAGTTGTGACACTTGGAAGAAATTGTGTACATTCATGAGGTCTGCAGGTAAATTCAACTCATAGGCTACCTGACCATTCTTAGATGTGATATGATAAAGTCCAATATATCTGGGGGCCAGCTTTCCTTTCATTTGGAACCTTTTTATCCCTCGAAGCGGTGACACCTTAAGATACACAAAGTCTCAAACCTCAAAACTCAAATCCCGACGTCGAGTGTCAGCATAGCTCTTTTGCCTAGACTTGGGCGACTAAGAGCCTTTCTCGAATCATTCTGACCTTTAGCTCTGCATCTTTTAGCAAACTTGATCCGAACACGTGGCCTTCTCCAGATTCTGAACAATTTAGGGGAGTTCTACACCGTCGTCCATACAAGGCCTCAAATAGGGACATTTTCAAACTGGACTGGTAACTATTATTGTAGGCGAACTAGGTGTAGGGGAGGCTTTTATTCCAATCCTTAGAGAAGTCCAAGCCATAGGCTCTCAACATATCATCTAGGATTTCATTTACCCTCTCTGTTTGTCCATCCTTCTGAGGGTGAAAGGCAGTACTAAAGGTAAGGTGGGTTCCTAACGAATTATGTAGTTTCCCCCAAAATTGGAAGGTGAGCTGGCTACCTCTGTCGGATATAATCCTTTTGGAATTCCTTGAAGGCAAACAACTCTGGATATATATAGCTCGGTGTTGACACCCAAATTTGGCACAAAATAAGGTTATTTTAGTGGCCAAAAAGGGGTGAAAAATGGCATTATCGGCCGTGCCTTGGACGATTTTACACCTTTGGCAAAGGGAAGATGCGGTGCGTGGGTCCGTCTCCACTAGTGCTTACTCATGGGTCCTTTGGACCACCTATCAGCGAGGCAGGGGAAAAACTCCACTACGGCTAGATTTGGCTGGGAATGGGCCCCACATGGCAGCGTCTTAGGGCTGTGGTGACGTTGGGGTGACGTCACCCTTCTTCTTCCTCGCGCTGCGTGGTTCTGGCCCGGCGAGGTGGCAAGCGACGGCGGTGTTCCAGAACGTTTTGAGGGTGGGGAGGGTTTTCTTCGGGGAGACGAAGATAGGGCAAAGATAGCGGCCAAGGCAAGGAAGCTTCGCTGCGGGTGTCGACATGGAGCGGAGCTCAACGGCTGTGGCGGCTTCGGGTCCGACGAGGCGGGGTGATCCTAGAGCCCAATCCGCAAAATGGAGGGTACGGGGAGGATAACGGGGATGCGGGAAAGCTTACCATTGGATTTATTTGGTACGCCGGGGTTTGGACGAAGCCGACGGCGACACGGTACGAGTCCTTCGGGAAGAATACGCCGGCAAGGTGTTCCTGGGAATTTCAAACAAAGAGGTTTGAATAGAGAGAAACAGGGGCTTCTAGGGAAGCCCTAGGGACCGAGGAAGCTCTTGAGGAGCTTGGTGCTCACCCATGGAGGCAGTACGACGACGTGAGCTCACACCACCGACGGTGAAACTGGGTAAAAATGGGAGGGGTAGGAATTCGAGGTACGGTGGTGAGGTTTTTATAGAAGAAGGATTGGGGAATGATGGGTCCACCGGGGGTGCATGGATCGGGTTAAGCATTCACCCGAGAAGATTCGCGGCTTGATCTTCTGGCGAGCAATGCTAGCGGCGGAGGGGTGACACGGGCGGTGACGTGATCTCCAACAGGGGCCCCCGCTTCGACAGGGAAAAGGTGAGGCTGTCGCATGATTCTGAGGCGGATATTGCGCTTCTCAGACCGGGTATAGGAGGGCGCGATGCCGGCGGCAAGATTAATCAGCTCTGGTGAGGACGTGGCGTGAGGGGAAGAGACCGTGGCACAAGTGGCTCGCTGGCCAGCCAAGTGGGGGTGGAAAAGGAGGGGCAGGATGGTAATTTTCCATGTGGACACGGGGGTGCGAGGAGGCTTCCGTGCAACGCAGCGGTGACGGCGGTACACGGCTTGGGCGGCATGAACTGCGGAGCGAATAGGGGAGGGGCGAGTGGGCCCATTGGGCCGCAAAGGGATAGCGGCTAATGGGGCCGCCAGAAGGGAAAAATGTACAATAGGGAGAGTTTCCAGGGACGGAGTGGGCCGGGGTATGGCCCAAGTCCAAGGAAAGAAGTTGCCCGATCGTTAGAAAATAAAATAAATTATAACCCGGGCTAAAAGTTTAGCCAAACATTTTTTTTGAATCTGTCAAATATTTACAAATATATTTTTGCATCAACACACTTTATTTGATTTATAAAAAATAGGGTGTTACAAATCCTACCCCCTTAAGAAAATATCGTCCTCGAGATTTCTGACCTACCAGAGAAGAGGTAAGGGTAGGCTTCTCGTAGCTGGTCCTCGGGTTCCTAGGTCGCTTGATTTCTGATGTGGTGACTCCAACGGACCTTGCACATCTTTATGGTTTTACCTCTCATCGTCTTTTCCATGGTGTCCACAATTGCCATAGGATGTACAGGGCATGAGAGATCTGGTGCCACTTCAACTTGGTGCTGTTGGATGTACTCTTTGGGTATTCTTAGGCACTTTTTGAGTTGTGACACTTGGAAGAAATTGTGTACATTCATGAGGTCTGCAGGTAAATTCAACTCATAGGCTACCTGACCATTCTTAGATGTGATATGATAAAGTCCAATATATCTGGGGGCCAGCTTTCCTTTCATTTGGAACCTTTTTATCCCTCGAAGCGGTGACACCTTAAGATACACAAAGTCTCAAACCTCAAAACTCAAATCCCGACGTCGAGTGTCAGCATAGCTCTTTTGCCTAGACTTGGGCGACTAAGAGCCTTTCTCGAATCATTCTGACCTTTAGCTCTGCATCTTTTAGCAAACTTGATCCGAACACGTGGCCTTCTCCAGATTCTGAACAATTTAGGGGAGTTCTACACCGTCGTCCATACAAGGCCTCAAATAGGGACATTTTCAAACTGGACTGGTAACTATTATTGTAGGCGAACTAGGTGTAGGGGAGGCTTTTATTCCAATCCTTAGAGAAGTCCAAGCCATAGGCTCTCAACATATCATCTAGGATTTCATTTACCCTCTCTGTTTGTCCATCCTTCTGAGGGTGAAAGGCAGTACTAAAGGTAAGGTGGGTTCCTAACGAATTATGTAGTTTCCCCCAAAATTGGAAGGTGAGCTGGCTACCTCTGTCGGATATAATCCTTTTGGAATTCCTTGAAGGCAAACAACTCTGGATATATATAGCTCGGTGTTGACACCCAAATTTGGCACAAAATAAGGTTATTTTAGTGGCCAAAAAGGGGTGAAAAATGGCATTATCGGCCTGTTAAAAAGGAGCTAAATCAGCATATTTTCGGGTGTCATTATTGGTTGATCGGCATATATTTGAAAAAGATCTAGATCGGCTTTTATACATGCATATATACACAGAAGGATTAGAGAGCCGATCAAAGGAGAGAGACGGTACATATGATCAAGCGTGGATGTGCTGCAATCAGCTTCTATACTGGGATTATTGGTCAAGGTGTGAATGTAATGATTAAATGACTAAAGACCATATGGGGTAATCGGCTATACGCATATATGGGATACTCAGGTGATCCATGTTACATTTGGAAAGGGCATGGTTGTATGGCTCACGTATTGTGCATGTATAGAAGGACTGGATAGCGGGTTAATTCATGAGACAATCGGTTATATGGGGAACTAATAGCCGATCATGGTGGGAAATACGTGAAATAGAATCGGTTTGTATTCTATACGGTCACTTATGGATGTTTCATGGCCGATTCAGCTATATATGGAAAGGTTCTTACGTGAAGACTTAGCAAGCTACTTGGAAGATTATATGTCGGTTTTGGAGATCAAGCTCATCACGTTGAGATCAAAGATGCCAGGAAAAGGTTCACGTCGGCTACAAGATTAATTAATATTAGTAATAGTATTCGAGTCGGTTTGTATCTAGTCCGTGCCTTGCACGATAAGTCTAGTCGGTTAGTTATTTTAGGTAATTAAGAGATAGAGTCCATGTCAAATTATCGGGTTAGCCGGTACATCGTCAGTATAAATAAGAGCCGCAGTGTGGCGTGTAAAGGGCTACCTCTCTTTCAATCAATAATACATCTACTATTTCGTCTACTTTTACCTTTGTGCCATTAACCCGATCGATCCGCTCGTATCGGTGTTCTAAGTACAAATGCCGGCGTCTACTGTCTCGACTAAGATCGATCTTCTCATCGTCAACTCCCTCGGTAGGGACTGCCTCGGTTCAGTCCGATCTCCTCACCGTCGGCATCGGAATACTATCTCTTGGTGGCATTGCTGCGCATCGCTGTCTGCCAGGAGGAGTTAGGTTTCGCCCGGAATACTATCTCTCGGCGGCATTGCTGCGCATCGCCATCCGCCAGAGGTGTTAGGTTCCATCCTGTTCTATCAGCTCGACGTCTCATCGTTAAGCCGATCGTCGGATTATCGTCCAAGCTATCGGCAAAGCGCTCATCGCTTCGCCGGCGGCTTGTCTGCTCTATCGGCTCGACGTCTCATCCTTAAGCCGATCATCAGTTTATTTTCCAAGCTATCGATAAATCTTCATTGTTTCGCCGGCAGCTTGCCTATCGGAAACCTTGCCGATTGCATAAGGTCAAATCGGCTGACACGTCCTCGGAAAGCCCGATCCCCTGTTGTTCGGCTGAAGTTGGCGCTGGGAAACCACTTTTCCGCGTCAACAGTCGGCTAGCTTGTTTTCCTTGTTGGTAGTTTTTACCAGACTAAACGGTGCCACCTTTGTTAATCGGTCTACTACTACCCATATGGAGTCCAATCCTAATTGGGACTGAGGTAACCCGGCGATAAAATCCATAGCAACCTCCTCCCATTTCCATTCGGGAATTTTTAAAGGTTGCAGTAATCCAGCGAGCTTCTGTCGTTCCACCTTGACTTGTTGATAGGTATGACACCTAGCGACGTACTTCGCTATGCCTGCTTTCATCCGAGGATACCAAAATTGAGTCTTAAGGTCCAAATACATGTTGGTGCTACCGTGATGAATGGAATAGATTGACTCATGAGCTTCTTTTAAAATCAACTCTTTTAGATCAGGTACTTGGGAGTGCGAAGATCCTATCCTCGACTATCCTTTGAGAATTGATTCCCTTTGTCAATCAGCATAATCCTTTCAATCCTCTTAGTACTCGGGTGCCCAAACAATGCTCCCTTAATCTGGTCTAAAAGAGTAGGTTGCGTTTCTACCATGGCGACGATACCTTGCCCGACCAACCTTAGGTTGAGTTTGTCAAAATGCTTCGCTAAAGGTTCAGGAAGTCCGATTCCGGTTATCAGGTAGCACTGGGGCTTTCTACTTAAAGCATCTGCCACGACATTAGCCTTTCCTGGGTGATAGTGGACCCTCAGTTGATAATCCTTGATGAGTTCCAACCACCTCCTTTGCCTTTGGTTTAGGTCGGTCTACGTGAATATGCACTTGAGACTCTTGTGGTCTGTATAAACATTACAATGAGTTCCCATAAGATAGTGTCTCTAAAGTTTGAGGGCATGAATCACTGCTGCTAATTCAAGGTCATGGGTGGGGTAATTTCCTTCGTGCTTCCTAAGTTGGTGTGAAGCATAAGAGATTACTCTTTCTTCCTGCATCAGTACGCACCCTAATCCTTGGGGCGATGCATCACAATAGATCACAAACTCCTTAGTTATGTCAGGGGTGGCTAGGATTGGTGTTGTGGTCAGCTTAGTCTTTAGGGTCTGGAAACTCTTCTCACATGCATCTGTCCAAAGGAACTGTTTATCCTTATGCAACAGCTGGATCATAGGTTTGGCTATCTTGGATAATCCTCAATGAATCTGCGATAGTATCCGGCCAATCCTAAGAAACTTCTAATTTCAGTCACTGAGGCTGGGGTCTTCCCAATCGGTGATGGCCTCAATTTTTGCGTGATCTACTTTAGTTCCCTATGTTGTAATGATGTGCCCAAGAACGTTGACATCTTTCAACCAAAATCCACATTTACTGAATTTGGCATACAATCGATGCTCTCTTAATTTGCTCAAGACCAGGTGTAGGTGTTGTGCATGCTCTTCTGCGCTTCGGGAGTAAACAAGAATGTCATCGATAAATACCACCACAAAATTGTACAAAAATTCAATCAAGATCTTGTTCATTATATTCATGAAATAGGCTGGGGTATTTGTCAATCCGAAGGACATGACCATAAACTCAAACAACCCATATCTTGTGATGAAAGCAATCTTTGGTATGTGATCCGCTCTTATCTTTACTTGGTGGTAACCGGATCGAAGGTCTATTTTTGAAAAGTAGGTAGCACCTCGGAGCTGATCAAACAAATCATCTATCTTGGGTAACGGGTACTTGTTTTTTATTGTCACTTCGTTAAGGGCTCGATAGTCGATCACCAGCCACCTTGATCCATTCTTCTTTCCTACAAACATGGCCGGCGATCCCTAAGGTGACAAACTGGGTTGAATGAATCCTTTGGATTGCAAATCGGCTAACTGTTCTCTCAACTCCTCTAATTCAATCACGTTCATTCGATAATAATGCTTCGATATGGGAGCTATCCCAGGGACTAAATCAATCACAAACTCCACAAATCTGTTGGGTGGCATCCCAGGCAGCTCTTCAGGAAAGACATTCGGGTATTCCTGAACGACTGGCACCTCTTCCAATGGTGTGCATTCCACTAAATAAAGCATCTCTTTACTAGGGAAAAGGGGCGTCCACATGGATTCTTCCTTTTGATACGGCCACCTATTGATTACTATTGTGCATCTAGAACAACCAATAATTCCCTCTTGGCAAGTCAACCAATCCATGCTCAAGATTATGTCTAAAGACATGGGAAGTAAAACCGTTAGAGTGGCTTTAATTGGTATCCATCCCAAGGTCAAATCTACTTCAGAGCAGGCCCTAGTGGCTAATAGGGGTCCTCCCGGTGAAGAAAGGAGTATGGGCCTCTTTAGCGTATTAGTAGGTATACGATGCTTATCCCCAAAATTCTCAGATATGAACGAATGTGATGCTCCAGAATCAAAAAGTACTTTAACAAGGGTCAGGTTAAATGAGAACGTACCCATCAAAACTCTGGTGGCATCGCAGACATCATCCTCAATAACATGGCTCAGTCGTCCACGGCTCTACGTGAGGTTGCGTGGTGTGAGCGGGGTTGATTGTCCTCCTCGGACTGCTGATCCTAGGGCAGGCGATCCTCGGGCTGGGGTAGCTGGCAAGTTAAATTTAACCGAAGAGATCAATCTTTCGGGGCAGGAACTGGCAAAGTGTCCCGGCTTGCCACATCTGAAACAATTCTGTGAGGTCGGGGTGATGAAATTTCATGGTGCTAGGGTCTATGGGGAAGTAATGCGGGGTTGAGAGCGCGTCTGGAGGTGACTACTTCCAAACTTATGCCCTTGCGAATAGCTCTGTTTCCAACGTTTGTCCGCAGCAAACTGACTTGGACGACTCGAACTGGATCCTTTTTGATGGAGCATCCTCTTCCTGCGGTGACTATGCAAGTTCTTCCGATCATTCTCCACAACAATGGCCTTGTTCACCAATTGTTGAAAGGTAGGGAAATCATGGGCACTCAGTTGATATTTTAGCTCGGGATCTAGGCCATCCCTAAACTTTTCCATCCTATCTGCCTCATTGGTTACTTCCCTAGGAGCGTATCGGGCCAATTCATTGAACTTGTTCACATATTTTGTCACAGTCATATTTCCTAGGGTACAGTTTTTAAATTCATCCTTCTTCATTTTCTTAACTCCATCGGGGATAAAAGCCTCTCGAAACGCCTCCTTAAATTCATCCCAAGAGACATCTAGTTCGGCAAGCTCTTCTTTCGGCTCGTCCCAAAATTCTTCCACAGCCGGTTCCTTGGCAGGTTGGTCATTTGGTGGGGTGGGGGGATACTGCGGGTGTATCTGTTGTCCACCTTTATTTTGTCCCTCAGCTGGTGCCTCCTCAATAGGATCCTCGTCCTCCTCTGACTCCTCAATTATTGTATTTGTCCTGGTGAATAGGTAGTTGTCCCACCATTCAGAGGCGGTACCTTCCAAAAGGTACTAGCTTGCACTCGGGCTAGGGTGAACTTTTTCTCAATTATTCTGAGCCAATCGTCAGCATCCACAAGCTCTGTAGTTTGAGAATAGGACGGGGGCTTCGTATGAAGAAAGTCCCCTAATCTGGATCCATACCGACTGCCCTAGTTTGATTTTACTGGTCACAAGTGCATGCATCAGTTGATTTTGATGTGCCACTACGTCAGACATGGTGGGATTGGCGGGTAGGGGTAGCAAGGTTCTTCTGCCAGGAGGTTTGTTGCCATGATGGTGGCCCTGATTCTGAAGAGTTCTTCTAGCGTTAACCTGCTGGACCCTTCAGCGAGGCATCTGATTTTTAGGCAAGGGAGCAGTCTCTCAGCTAACGAGTGTCAAGGAAGAGGGGCATGAAATGATATGCATGACTTAAATAAACTGTAAGACCCAATGGGACAAAGTCAAGAAATCAAACAAACATCACTTCAATACCATATAAACATTAGGGGTACAACTTTGTAGGACAATACTTGACAGTGCTACGACGTGCTAGGCTATACAGGGAACATGCTTCACTGTTGCGGTCGTAGGAACGAAGTCTACTCTATAGAGTACAAAAGTAGTTCTACCGGGAGGGGCCTACATGCGATCCTCCCGACAAAAGAATGGTGTTAGCATGAACACCAACCAAAAGAGCGACCGAGAGCTACATCGCTTCTATTTCTCTAGTGTCCGACTATGAAGCGGAAAAGGTTGGGTACGGCTAAGTCAATAAAAGGGCTCTCCGGTCGGGGTGATGTGACTGTGTCTACAAAAGCTCGAAGGGGGCTTAGCTGGGCTAGAGTCGGTGTCGGTACCATTCGACAACACCGGCACCGTGGCAGGGGCAGGGTGTCGCCACGCGGGCGGAGACGACACCAAAAAGAGATGTGTCCCGTGAACGAGAAGGACGACGAGACGACCCTAATCCGTCTGAGGTGGAGGTGGTGCAGACAAGTCGACAGGTGGGGCAGGGACACAAGGTAACGGCGGTCGTAGGGGGAAACAAGCGGTGGCGAAATGCGGTGGGACGGACGGGCACTCCTAAGAACGGTCCTAGAGGTGGGGTGGTGTTGGAAACGGTGGGAACGACAGGAAACTGAGGCGTGAAAGTGGAATCTGTGGCTGGACGGTGGTGCTAAGCATATCAACAAGTTAGTTGTTCACCCGAAGGAGGTCGGCGACCAAGGCACCAGAGCCAGTAGCGAACTCCTGAAGTCGCACGACACGGGGAGACTCTCATGGGGGAACCACGGTGGCCACCAGACGGTCGCTATCTGCGGGGAGGCTCAGCCAAAACAAGTACTCCGATAGACCAATCTCTCTCGCGTACAGAGCACAGAGACGGGTGGTGGCGTTAAAGGCTATCGCGTCTATAGCGACCTCCGAAGACAGGTGAGGGCTAAATGTATGATAGCAGGAGTGGGTGCCTGGGCTCTGCGGCACGATCACCACCACGTGCCAAACGGGGGTGGGACCAACGAACACTCGAGTACCGCGAACGGTCACCTCCTCAGGAAGGTGCAGTGCAGCATGGATGCGGCGAAGCATCCTCACGGTCTCTCCTCGGGGTCCCTCGAAAGTGTCAACCACCGAAAAAGAACTCTGGTCAGGTGCGAAGTACAGCGCCATAGCTACAAAAACAAATTTTTGAAGAAAAAGTGAGTAAGACAAGTAGAGAGGAAATTTTGACAGAGTAGGTTGAGGTAGTGGGAGAGAGCCAACAAGAGATTTTCTCAAATTTTGCTAGAATTCAAACTTACATACACATATATACACCTAAGCATATATATATATATCCTCATCTCTCCCTAGATGTAGAGCTACACATGCGTCGGTTTGGCTGCGAGTGGGTTAGACCAAACCAGGTTTCCACCGCAATCTCTCTCCCCATTTATTTGTTTCCAAAAAAAATCGGATCACACAGTTAAATAAATCCCCACGTTCTCAGTTCTCACTCCCATTTTCTCTCTCCTCTCCCAATTCTCTCGATCCGATCCACGCCGCCACCAACCGCCTTCCGACACCGACGCCGGTCACCTCCTCGCAGCGCCGCCGAGGCCGCCCCCCGCTGCGCCGACGCGGCCGCCCGCCGCCCACCGCCTACCGACGCCGCCGCCCCCGACGCCGCCGCCACACCGATGGCAACGGCGCCCTGCTCCTCCTCAGCCGTCCACGGCGCCGCACTGGCCTCTGCTCTCGACGCCGCCCCAGATCCTCATCGTGCCTGGCCTCCTCGCGCCCGGCGCGGGCGCCGCCTCGGCCTCCTCCGCGCCCGACGCCGCCACGGCTTCCTCGCGCCCAGCGTCGGCATCGCCCCTGTCTCCTCTGCATCGGCATCGCCCCTGTCCCATCCCGACGCCGATGCCGGCCGCCTCCTCGCAACGCCGCCGTGGCCGCCCGCCATCTCCCAGCCGCGCCGACGCGGCCGCTCGCCGCCTCCCGACGCCGCCAGATCGGCGCCGCCTCGCCCCGTCCGCGCCGCCCACGGCCGGCGCCGCCCTCGGCCTCCACTGCCGACGCGCCGCCCCGGCCTCCACCGCACGACGCCGCCCCGGCCTCCTTCGTGCCCAGCGCCGCCCGTCTCCTCCGCGTCCAGCGCCGCCCCGACGCGCCGCCCGTCCTCCTCGCGCCCAGTGCCGCCCCTGCTTCCCCTCCGGCACCGCCCACGGCAAGGGCGACTCCCCTCTCCACCGCGCCGGCTGGTCGTGTCCGCGCCGCCCACGGCCGACGCCGCCTCCCCGACCCTGCAACGACGTCGTCCACCGCTGGTCGACGCCCTCCCATCTCGTCGTCGTTTGCCGCCGACCTCACCAGATTGCTTAGCAAATTCACCGGATTACTTAGGAGATTATTTAGCAAATTCACCAGATTACTTAGAAAACCCGCTGTGAAAATGTAATAGTTCTGTATATTAACTTTGCATTACGACAAAGTAATGCATAGTAATAAGTTTTTACTGCTTTTTCACTTTTGTATGTTTGCATAATCGAAAGTAATAAGTAACTGGTCAAAAATTCTGATTACTTTCTTTTTTTGGCTCGAGAAACATCAGTAATCAAAAGTAATCGGTTTGAAAAGAAGCAACTCAAAATTTCAAATAAACCGACATGCAACCCACGATTTTAGGGCAGTTAATGCCCCCCACGATTCTAGGATCTTGCCTCCTAGCGAATTACTTTCTGTGCTGAAACATGTTCACTTCGGTTACTTCCGATTACTTTCAAAATGCGACCATTTACTTCCGGGTTTGGCTGGCTCGCGCGGTTCGCTGGAAAGGCTCGGGTATAGATTAGCTTAATCTACACCCAGGGGTATATAGGAAAACGGAATGGGACTCCATGGAGTCAGTGCTCCATTCCTTGTTGCCGTCGGATTACATCAAGATTCGTGCATACAAAGTAATTACATGCACGACAACACTATCATTTGCCATAACTGCGCAATTAATTGTTTCCATACAAGGTACGGAGCACAGGCTCCATGGAGTCCTAAGTATTTTTACTATATATATATATATATACACGGAGGCCCTAATCTACCCCGAGCCTTCCCAGCGAACCGCTCGAGCCAGCCAAACCCGGAAGTAAACGGTCACATTTTTGAAAGTAATCGGAAGTAATCGAAATGAACGTGTTTCAGAACGGAAAGTAATTCGCTAGGAGGCAAGATCCTAGAATCGTGGGGGCATTAACTGCCCTAAAATCGTGGGTTTGCATGTCGGTTATTTGAAATTTTGAGTTGCTTCTTTTCAAACCGATTACTTTTGATTACTGATGTTTCTCGAGCCAAAAAAAGAAAGTAATCAGAATTTTTGACCAGTTACTTATTACTTTCGATTATGCAAACATACAAAAGTGAAAAAGCAGTAAAAACTTATTACTATGCATTACTTTGTCGTAATGCAAAGTTAATATACAGAACTATTACATTTTCACAGCGGGTTTTCTAAGTAATCTGGTGAATTTGCTAAATAATCTCCTAAGTAATCCGGTGAATTTGCTAAGCAATCTGGTGAGGTCGGCGGCAAACGACGACGAGATGGGAGGGCGTCGACCAGCGGTGGACGACGTCGTTGCAGGGTCGGGGAGGCGGCGTCGGCCGTGGGCGGCGCGGACACGACCAGCCGGCGCGGTGGAGAGGGGAGTCGCCCTTGCCGTGGGCGGTGCCGGAGGGGAAGCAGGGGCGGCACTGGGCGCGAGGAGGACGGGCGGCGCGTCGGTGAGGCGCTGGACGCGGAGGAGACGGGCGGCGCTGGGCACGAAGGAGGCCGGGGCGGCGTCGTGCCGTGGAGTCCGGGGCGGCGCGTCGGCAGTGGAGGCCGAGGGTGGCGCCGGCCGTGGGCGGCGCGGAAGGGGCGAGGCGGCGCCGATCTAGAGGAGGATGCGGCGGCGCCGGCGTTGAGGAAGCCGTCGTGTCACAATGGCCGTCAGTGTGCCGGCGGCGTCGGGAGGCGGCGAGCGGCCGCGTCGGCGCGGCTGGGAGATGGCGGGCGGCCACGGCGGCGTTGCGAGGAGGCGGCCGGCATCGGCGTCGGGATGGGACAGGGGCGATGCCGATGCAGAGGAGACAGGGGCGATGCCGACGCTGGGCGCGAGGAAGCCGTGGCGGCGTCGGGCGCGGAGGAGGCCGAGGCGGCGCCCGCGCCGGGCGCGAGGAGGCCAGGCACGATGAGGATCTGGGGCGGCGTCGAGAGCAGAGGCCAGTGCGGCGCCGTGGACGGCTGAGGAGGAGCAGGGCGCCGTTGCCATCGGTGTGGCGGCGGCGTCGGGGGCGGCGGCGTCGGTAGGCGGTGGGCGGCGGGCGGCCGCGTCGGCGCAGCGGGGGGCGGCCTCGGCGGCGCTGCGAGGAGGTGACCGGCGTCGGTGTCGGAAGGCGGTTGGTGGCGGCGTGGATCGGATCGAGAGAATTGGGAGAGGAGAGAGAAAATGGGAGTGAGAACTGAGAACGTGGGGATTTATTTAACTGTGTGATCCGATTTTTTTTGGAAACAAATA